>CAVNZL010000019.1:282500-607500 GCA_963693355.1 Pontia daplidice | reverse complement strand
ATGAACTGCCGAAAGGAGGATCTCGGAATCGATCCCCGGTTCGGACAACATTTGTGAGATGAGTCTAACCGCTTACCTTAAGTGAACCCACACTTACTATTTCAATAAATCCGCGGAAACTCTACGCTCATTAGAGAACGCCTTACTCTCAGAAGAAAATGCCAAGAATTCCTTTTTTTGTCAAACGTTTACGAATTGCACTGAATTACTTAAAACTTTCCACGTGCGGTTGGACGGGTTTGCTGCATATTCGACCATTTCTAATATTAATTCAAGCTTTATAGATAAGTAGAAATGGAAGTCTTCCACAGTTCGCTTTACAAGGCACTTTCTATTGCAATGTTAACATGTGAACTGTGGAATCGTCTTCCAGCGGAGGTCTTCCCCACGGGATACGACCTACATTTCTATAAAAAGAGAGCGTACTCTTTCCTCAAGGGCCGGCAATGCATCCATTGATGGGTGCTTATGGGCTGCGGCTGTTCCCGTGGGCCATCGCAAGTTCGTTTGAATACAACTCCACTCGGTTGTGGTTTGTACATATTGACCATTTCTATATTTAATCGAACTTAAAAAAAGTAGTTAAATGATCTTTCGCTGACACAAGTTAACTATTTAAAGCACTAACATAATTTTGCTCTTATAGGTAGTCATTATTCGTCTTTAATAAAAAACTTTTCACACGTTTTTTAAACATTTTATTTATTTTAATAGGGATGAATTGCCTTCACAGAGACAAATCATTTAAAATATTACGATCTAGCGTAAAGAAAGACTAATGAGTAATTTACATCTAACTTAAATTGCTAAAGAATATATAATGTAAGAATAGTGTCCATTAACACTTCTTACAGTCTCTAATAAAGGTCTGACCCTTTTTTAATGTGTACTTTAAAATGTTTAAATATAATCATAGCACATCACTAAAGACACTAGCACTAAAACACTAACTTGAATGATTTTTTCCTTTTCAATCTTCTTACTAGACCGGTGGTGTCTAGAAGCTGGATAGCCTCGACATTCACATGATGGTGAAGTCTTCGGTCGTGAGCTCCAGCGATCTTCTGATGAGCGTGATTCTATGCGTAGGTAATGTTCGCTTATCGTAATGGTAGGTAATGCGTAGGTAATGGTCGATTATATCATCTAAGTACAATACTGAAGCCAAACTTTTAGTAACATTTTGCAAGTTCATAGATTTATGTATTGTCTACCAAATTGTGTCGAAGAATTGTGCCAAATAATGAATATTTTCAGATATATGACATAGCACGAAAATTTATGTACCAAATGTGTGAATTGTAAGAAATTTGCTAGTGTTGTTTATATTTTAATGGTATACTTATTCAATATATTATGTAATTTTAGGGGGGCTTAAATGATGAGAAAATATGGAAAATTCTCTTTAAAAATTACAAGAAAATACTAAAAACAAGATCATTCTGGTGACATTATAAAATTTATATAGTATTGTATTGCTAAACGAAACTATTGATACATAAGCAAATCATAGACACTTAATTGTGTGGCTCACATTTGCTTTCATATCTTAAGGATTATAAATCACGATATCTGTCTAGTGTTTTGATAAGTTGCTTTATCTTTAATAACAGAGTCAGGCTGCCATTGCTATATTCCAATATAAGATTTGTTTCTAACGCACTAATTCGAATGAAATAATTATTACATGTTTAGTTCATATAAAATCACACACTCTTAGCATACTCGTATCGTAACCATTGTCATATCATGAGCATATATGTTTGCTGTGGCTTGGGTATCATATATATTTTTGTTATTAAAAAAAAACTATAAATATTTATATTTTTTTTTTTATTTGATGCCCCTGCCTACTTGGCCTACCTCCCCGGCGACTCACGCCCCGGGGCCGTGGAGCTACGAACCCACCCCCGACTTATGCATATCAGGGACCTAAGTTATCTTTTTTTTTGTTGTACAGTTTACATTCTTTACAAATTCTTCCTTCTTTTAAAACATATTCATAATACTAGATTTTATTTTTACATAGAGTTTATTTCTTATATATAGTTTATATATATATATATATATAGTTTAGATCCATAGAACAGTTCTCATAGCAACTGATTTCTTATGTCATCATAACAGACCTAATAAATATTCATATACGTATTTAATATATTTTAATTTAATGATTCGTTTAAATATGAACTGGACTATAAACATTTAATGTCGTTTCTGTTTTTTCAGCTTAGGTAGATAGATATATGTGTGTATAAGAGAAACTGTAATAATCTTTGTTTTCAGAGCAACACATAGTTTACCTCATCAGTTCCTAGAATAAAATTTTATGTATATATATACATATTTTTAGTATTTTACATATTTACAGTTAATAAGTTGTAAACTATTCACAGTTTATATTTTATATTTAAACAACCTCTTATAGCCTATCAATGTATTTATGAGTGTATATCTATTTCTATTCAAGATTCTTAGGAAGACAGCTCAGTTTATGCAATCTGCCATATGAATGACCACTTTTATACTTTTTTATGCCACCAGTGGGACCATGAACATTTTTAAAAGGATCCAATTGACATCCAAACAGCATTTTACTTACGATTACATTGAACGAATGTACATCTATTGATAAAACATACAACAATTAATATTAACCAACTCCTATTAATAAAATGATATGCAAAATTAAAGCAATCACATTAATCTCGGAAAGGAAGTTTACGTCATCGTAATGTAATACGACATGTGATCAAAGATATTACTTAAGATTGTACGTGTGGAAAATTAAAGTCTATTTATAATGTGAAACAAAAGACATCGAGGTATTTTCTGTGCTCCGACTGCGAGGCACCAAATACAGTGAAAGGAAGCACTGAACAATGCCTGTAAAGCCTTCGAGGATTAGTTGTATTACCTTTTGTTTCAAAACAATGCATCGTGCGCTACGGCTCAACTTTTTAAACTAACAAAATCGAAATAATCCAATTAAGTAGTATAACAGCTTTGATTTGTACAAAAGTTTCAGCCAATGAGTTTGAAACAGCTAAAATTTATTGATTACAAAATAATCAGATTGTAAGTAAACAATTTTAACTCAATTGTTTTGGTGAAAATGAATTATAACGTAATAAAGTAATAACAGCGGCAAAGTTTTATTTATAGAACGCTCATTATATTTATAAACCTTGTTTTATTAATCGAATGAAAAGTTGATTTGTTGTTTTTTTGTTTCAAATCTGCGAGGTAAGTACTTTTTTTGTAACATAACAGGTTGCATTTTAAAGTCTTCTTCTTTTTAGTGTATGCCTTCACAAATATAAAAAATTTTGCTAATGTAATGTTTAGATTTTTTTTTATAAAACAGGGGGCAAACGAGCAGGACGCTCACCTGATGTTAAGCGACCCCGCCGACTATGGGCACTCGCAAAGCCAGAGGGCTCACCAGTGCGTTGCCGGCCTCTAAGATGCTTATACGCTCTTTTTTTGAATGTCCCTAAGTCGTAATTGTTCGGAAATACCTCTTTTAGTAAACTAACCAAATATAGTATTACAAACCAACCACGGTTGTATACAAGCAATACAAAGCGAGAAAGCACATTAAACATATTATTATTATAGAGACTCTTATAACAATTTGGGTTTTTTGTTGTTGCTACATCTTTAATAGAATGAATAGGGCATAGGTAAGCACAGCAAAAAAAAGGTAACAAATACTTAATACATTTTAAAGATAGCAGTCGAAACTCATCCACGTTACCGAGTTATCCGTAACATACATTTCACTTCATATGCAAAAGTCAACATGACATTGTAACCTATATTCGATGAATGACGTGACAATCTCTTTGACAGGATGTTACGAACAAATACTAAGGCTGTAACGTTCGCTGACAATGTCTATTACCTTCATTTTATAAAGCGCACTTTGTTTGACCCGCACTAATACAAAATCCGTGCTCATCGTCCAATTTAATCCAATTTTAAACATATATATACGTAACGTATAAATGTTAGGAAAAAAACAATTTAGGGGTATAACGGAACAGTTTACGATCGTCAAGGTAAGGTAAGGTAGTATGTATTCGGTTAATTTCAAGATATCATGTTGAGGTAATACACAGACAGTTTAAATCCTAATCTATTACTCTGCCTTATCTAACTAACTGCCTTATTTTTATTTTCAATACCAATATTTATAAAATACGGAGCAACATATTTCCTGAAGTTATCGTGAATATCAGACCAATTACGAGAATCAATTATTGATAAGTTAAGTAATGACGTGTCCCACAGTATTAATTTAAAATACTACTATCAATTTAAAAAAAATATTGCAAGAGTTTCAACACTTATAGCCAAAGAGCTAAGCCACAAAAGATCTATATAACATTAAAGTTTAAAATAAAATAAAATAAAACAAAATGAAGCAACATTACAAAAACACCTCGTAATAGAGGGCGCTTTTTGGGGTCATTTTAATATACTAATCAAATAGGCAATAGGCTTTCGCTGACCAGAAATATATAATAGTTTTCAAAATCCTGTATAGAATCTTTAACTATTGGATTATTTCATATGTACCCGTTTAGATATAAGACAACCTACTATAAAAATGTTAGCGTTAGTCTTAAATTGATGATTCGTTCTTGAGTAGATCGTAGATAATGAAGTGGATACGATCAACAGTCCTCAGTATTGTTATTTTGTTTGAGAACAGTGCATCTTAACAACGGCTTCATTTAGATAACAAGCGAATGCTATAAGTGTTGAAATTTTTTAGGTGTTCGAATCTACGGCGAACTTATTAAAATCGTTACTTGTATTTATTTATTTATTTATTTACAAATATACATCCATCCTTACAGGTAAGGGACCTAAATCGATGGTTATATCTAACTTAAGCTTTAACTTATATCCTAATTTATAATCTACTTAATCAAAAAACTTAGTAGTCAAGTAATTTTCATTTACTTTCTATCCTTATCGGTAACAAACAATCCATTGTAAACTCTTTGTGAGTTCGCTCCACGTAGCGTCAAAAATTTCAACCCTTTCATTTAATATATTTACAATGCTTATACACCTTATTAAGAGAGCTTTTGCCAGAAGATTTGTTCTTGCCATTAGAAGAACAAGCAGGTGAGGCCGGTGCTTCAAATAGCGCACTCCCTTTGCACCCTCAGTTCGGTGTACCCAATCATTCCTAGGATGAATAGCGTTGGTTACATTAGGGGGCATTAATCGTAAGAGCTCCAAATACGTTTAATTATTTACTAACAATAATTAAGTAGTAATTGGGACCCAGTGAAAGCAAAAGTGCTTGTCGGCGAATCAATAATGCTAAACGAAATTTAGACACAGAAAATTCTCACGCTACCTTTGTTAAAACTTTTCAACAATCGCATATTTTACGTCAACTCTTTATTACATTCAATAGTATATTAGCTGTAATATTAAATCTTATTACTTGAATTCCAGCTTATACTCCCGTTCTCACCTCATTAATTACGGTCCAGTGTAAATTTACTCAGCTATTCCGCCCCCAGCGAAGATAATTGCCCAGTGTCACACCACTAGAACATAAGAATATTTACTGCCTAAAAGTTCCATAGCAATATCTTGTATACGATAGATAAAAGCTAAGCCAAGAAACTTTTAGGCAGTAAAGTTAAGCTTTTTCGGTGGTATACTGTACCAGACAAAATACATGTTAAATAACATTCTTCGTCGCAGTGAGATGTAATATGTTTATAATATTGTCTTATATTAACATAACTAACTCATTAAAAACAAACTTTGTTAACGGATTAACTTATGTTATTTTACAAAATTTAAGTACATTACATTATTTTTAAATTTTTCCCGACGTTTCGCGTGCTTTACAGCGTGCGTGGTCACGGTAGACTGAAGACAAAAGGTGTTAATTGTCATAAATACAGATAACACATACACCTCTCTGCAGCTGCGACACTTATTTTGAGTTACCGTTAACAAAGTGTTTTTCTTTAAATGTATATGTTTATTATATAGTTATACAGTCACAACACATATTTTCTAATATTTAATGAGATACACCCACATGTATTCTCACGAATACTGCAGATACATTTTCTAATCATTACTAAGAAACACCTATGTTTATTTCTCATGAATATTGGACTACTGTCTGTCGGTCTCGAATATTAGATACTAAGTTAGTTATATAGTTAAGCAAATCGCCATTGTAACCGGTATATAAATAAAATTTAAAAAAATTTTTTTAGCAGGGACTTCGCGTTTTCACTACATACATTTTTTTTACATTACATTTATAAAAAAATACAAAACTTGTATGTGTGTGTGTGTGTATTTGTGAAATTTGTGTTTCAACTGACTAAAAAACTTTGTATTATTTATATTATTATATTATATATATTTCTTATATATATAATACAATATATAAATACAATAATACAATAATAAATATATATATATTTGTGTAGTTTAAAACTGTATTATTATTTTTTGTCTCTTGTCTAACTGTAACTCTCTTTCTTCTTTTGATATTATTATTTGGTTTTGTAATTAATTTTATTTATATAGATGAGATATTATTATGTATATTTGATTATTAAAATTTTTAGAAAGAAGTACCAATAGTAACTTACCCGAGATATAATATTTATTCCTATAGCATTATTATACATTATATTTATCGATAGCATTTAAAAAACGCTTCACCAATATCACAGCATTGTGTAAATTTGTTAGGTGTTCTGCTCAAAAATGTTCCGCAAATTTTCACATTAAGAGCGGAATTTTGGGGTTTTGTGACCCCTCTAATGTACCATGGTGTAATAAAAGGGATTTTTACCCGGTCATTTTTTACCCTTTGAAACGTATAATGAGTGAGTGAATTTTTTATAAGATTTTAACGTTAACACATTAAAACTTTAACTTTTACTGTATATTTAAATACTAAAAGTTTCTTTCTGTTCGTAAAAATTAAGATATAAAGATTATTTTTAATATAAATAAAATTTAAGAGACCAAGTAGTCAATATGCAGGATGCTCAATGAACGCTTTTCTTAGAGATCCTGAGGATGCTCCGGTGTCGTGACGAAACGTGAGGATTTTCTCGCGGAATATTGCTAATAAATTTGTCTGATATTGATATTGCTAATAAGGTTGTATACCATAGACTTTCGCAAAGTAACGCCTGATTCTATTAACTTAATGTTTTCCAAGTAACTTTTGAGTTATAGTTTTGAAGCTAAGAATTTTTGAACAACCCATGAGATTATCATTTTTAAAATCGTTGAAACTAAATCTTTCGCGTACCGCTGGGAGCTCATATGTAACTTTAAGAGCGCCACAGCTCAAGTAAAGCAAGATTTATTGCAAGAAATCCACTCTAGTTCCTCGCTTGTCATGAGTAAGCTACTGTAGTGATTTCAAAATTGTCTATCTCCATATACAAGCTATGTATGTATATTATGTCTTTGATGTAAGTATATAATTAATATAATATCTTTATTCTTATTGTGCCTACATCTTGAATGGCAACGTTATTAGTAATTAGATAATGGCCCTTAAGATTGAAACCAAGCCAAGACATTTACAGCGACTATATATTAAGTAAAAAGATTTTTAATATGTGGTAGCAGGAGTTGTCATCAGATTGTTTAGGGTTGACACAAACATATATGTAATTATAATAAATCCTATATTATATACCCGAAAGTTTGTTTTGTATGTTTACTCTTTCACATACATACTAATGAACGGATTTTATTGAAACTTCGCGATAATATAACTTGTACATCAGAATAACACATTGACTACAATTTATAAAGATATTGTGGGAATTATCCAAAATATCAAGTAAGTAGGATTCATCTATGATCTGAAGTCTTTTATCGATTTTTGCTTTGCCAAAACCGCTAGAGCTAGAAATATGTTTTTATGATGGACATGTTGAACCATAACAATAATAAAATTGATAATTTGGTTTAAATGCACGATTGCAGGAAGGAATAATTTAATTATTAAAATAGGAACTTTTACCGGATGTTGTATTTAAAGTCGATGAAATATCATATAAAATCCTATGGTAACGTTTGTGAATACATAATTAATATTTTTTATGTGTACTTGGAAATATGTAGATTTTATAACTTATATACTTTTTCTGCAATACTAAAAAATGCAACGAACACGAGTGAAACTTTTAACATCCCTGTTTTTGCGTCGGAGTTAAATAAATATAGTCGAATCCTAACCTTCCCTACATATTCCAAAAACAGGAAAAAAATCATAGTTTACACGTATTGGGTCCGAATAAGGGATAACACAGTCGATATTTGCTCGCCGACCCTTTTACATGAAGAAAAATGTGTATACGATATACCGATATAATATTTTTTATAAAATATATCCTTTAGTGATACAGTGAGTTTTATCATAGTTCTCAATACCGCAATTTTAATGTTTCTTTGAGTAAGGCAACATAAAGAATTCGATTTTCAAATTCTCTCTTGAGTTTTCTTTTGTTCATTGAATTCGTCCTTGTTTAAAGAACTGTCATACGTCAAACAATGCTTTCGTTCTGAAGTTTGACATATTGTACAAAGCCGCGGATATTTTTATTAATCTGTGAAAAAATTTCAACTAAAAATTTAAACCAAAATACCGGCCTCTTCATAAGATAACGGACGCTTCTCTGAGCGTAGTCACGTGAGAGCAATGAAATCCAATTAATTTGATTTTATTTAAATGAAATGTAATCAATACGCAATTTTGAATGAAAACGAAATTTCCATTTTAACTACACTGAAGCGAGTGTATGTCGGCCCAAATCCCCACGGAAACTCGAGCTTACCGTATAAAAATATATTCTTCAGATGTATTTTATGCTTTGAACGCTACCTGAAATACGAATTAAAATACGAGATACGTAGCAAACGTAATATGGAAATATGATTATCACAATACAGTGACAACATGGGATAACTCAGCTGGTGCAAGGACCAAAGATATTGTTCAACAGTTAAAGTTAGGATCTGGGTCCACAAGGCTTTGTATTTTGGTAAATATTCGTTGATAAATTTGCTAATTATTTGGAGAGAATATAAGGCTTTTCAAGTGGGAAGAGCAAATTTTTTTTGATGATGTTTTTTTTGTTTATTAAATGTTTATTTATTATTCGTTAAAATAATTACTATGATACACAGAATATATGACCTATTAACACTGAAGTAATCACAGCACATAGCACATCTTTAAATTTAAGAAAGTAGGCTAATATTACCTATTAAATTGCCGCTCTGCGGCATTCAAAATATTTAAAAATCTTCAAGTTTATTTTATTTTAAAAACATGGAATTCTTTTTGCAAAAGCAGTCTTTTGTTTAATGATTAGTGTTACATTTTCATCGCATTTCAATGTTTTTCGTCATCATGGATACGTTAAAATTTAAGTAATTATGGAATGGGTACCGTGGTGGCAGAAACGCGGTACAAACTGCGCTCAACATCAACGACATTTACGAAGCTAACACTTCAAACCAATCCACCACCTATTTACTCGCTTCAGGGAATTTGGACTAATAAATTCTAATATTTTGGCTTACATTACAAATTAATTATTTTAACACCTTGAACCTTCATTTGATTTGAATGTTTTATAGTCAGAGACTCGGTATAACGCCGTCCTTATTATAAGCTGTAGCCATTATCAGTATGATGTACAATTGATGCCTGTACAATGGATGAATGTTGATTACTGAAAATCAATATCTCTATAGGACTCCGGTGATTATGAACTGTTGGTTTTATGATCCAAGTTAATGATTTACTATAGCTATACAAACTTGTCGTTAACGTCGAAACTGATCGAATGGGAGTTTGAATAAACCTAAGCGAATTAATAGCTTGGTTTTCCTGTGTAATGTCTCTAAGCCGTAGGAGATCTTGCTATTCATCGAATCGTAGAATGTATATTAATTTGCATATTTTTATTTGTGTATGTGTATATTTTATATTTACAAAACTTCATGTTTTATATGAAGAATAAATATGTAATTGGAATATGTCGTGTTAGCCATCATAGCATACGCCAAAAATTTAGGGACATCTACTCAGGTGGGGCTAAAATTATGTTTGTCTACCTATAAAACCGAGCGACTTTACATAAATAATCTAGCCTAAACGATAAATATTTTAAGCTTTTAACTTGATACAAATCTTAAATTAAGACTGTGTCACCATCTTAAATCTTCTATAACATTATTGATATTTTAATCGCATATAACCACTTCAAGCCGTCTATTTGCGATGAAAAATATTATTATGAGCAAAAATATATGTAAACATTTAATCAATGTTTGCAGCGTGAGTGCATTTTCTAGTTGGAATAACTTTCGAGCCATATTATTAGCGGAGCGTTGCTTAATTACATAATTGGCTAGTCAGCACTGCATTGCACATAATTTCGACCAGAAAATTGGATCTCTATACAAAATTGGCAACATCGTTGGCGAAGGGCCAGATCATTTTTTAACGACTACCAACTTGCAAGGTAACTTTGTTTTATATGTTAATTATTACCAATATTTACGTATTTACCAATCATAGCCTTTATAATAATTATAACTTCTTGTGACTTTTGTATCTTCATCTTACACGCTAAATGTTACCCATTATCGCAAAAGTGGGGGTGAAATTTTATGTGGATATATCAAAATTATACAAATACTCACATTCAATGTACGAATAACTAGGTATTTTTTTACAAATAGTTTCCATAAGAGTAAAAAATATAATTTTATATAATTAGCGAATTTCGAATTTATGTTTTTTCATTCTTAAAACTAATTGTGGGTCATAAGACGTATTTTGGTTTTTTAATGAAATTTAATTTATATTCTGCATAAAGGCAGAAAATTTCAATAGAAATATTAAGCATACCATTAAAACACTATCTTGAATAACATTAAAAATATCGGTGAGACCGCAAAAGTGCTGATGGGTGAAGAATACTGCTATCTGGTATATAAATCACTACCAAACTCACCTTACTGCATTAGGGTCAGTTTGCTCTGTCAGCAATTTTCTTTCATGCGCATTTATTCGGTAAGTGTCAAGTATGGGTTCTATATTAAATATGAACACGAATTCATCCAACTTTGTAAGTATTGATAATATTAATACAAAAATTACAAATAACGGAAGGCGATAGGGATTAAGAGATATGCAATTTCGTTATGATGACCGCATTTAAAATATTCATATAATTCAAATTACTCATATATCCATAAAATATAGTATTTTTCTCTCGTACGAACGATATTCAATACCCTCGTATAATTGAAGAGAAAGCAACCGGATCTATCCTAAAAATATTGTTAAAATAACATCTTACCAAATTAGCTTCACAAAGAATATTCAAGGCTTCGTAGGTAAAAAGGTATTTATTGCGTCCTGTGAAGCCTCGTTCGATATTTTATACCAGTCTGATGGGATATGTTATAGACGTAAGCGATCGGTAAGCGTCTTTTGTTTCTTCGAAGACAAGGATCTACGCCTTTCTAGCGGTCCAACCGCTCTATCTAGGATTTCATATTAAATTTTATATCTAAAAGGATGAATGAATATATAATAAAATACAAATAAATCTTCATCCTCTCACTGACCACTAAGCAGTTCAAGTGTCAAGTAACGTCAATGATTTAACATTCGAATATTCTTTCGTTTTGAAAGATTTTTTCATTATAACTTAATCAGTGGTCCATTGAAGAAAATGGACATAATAGATAACAAACATGTACTAGCAATTTATTTCACCATGCTACTAAGTAAGCGAAAGTTATATAACGCATAGTTATATTTTAAGGTATAATATGTATTCTCAATGGATTTTTAATACAACGCAACGGTAGTCCTAGTGAGACACTGCTTGCTTAAATAAATACAGCAGCGATTATCTTTCTATTGAAAAATAAATGAAATAATTAAAAATTAGTATTAATTATTCAGTTTAAAGGACAGAATAAACTTTTAATATTTATTGGTTAGGATACTTTAACGTACATTAAATTTTAATGAATTTGCGATAGCATTTCCATTCCGATCATGTCACAACCTTGGCTTTTCCTCCAAGTTGGGTTCGCAATGGTCATCCTATTGATTTAAGACTACCGCGATCGGCAAATATGTAAAAGTAAACAAAAAAATATCTAGGATGCTAATTATACAATTGCTGTAAGCGAAAACGTTGCGAGTTAAACTGTAACTCACTCTTGTTTTTAATTTTGTCGCAAAATATGTGTACTACAAGCAAACACATTTATCACTGACACTTTCATAAAAACGAAAAAAACCTCTTTCCTTTTTAAATTTAAGGATCTTTAGGAATTGAAATACTTGATAATTTTTGATGTTCAAGCAAAAAGGGATCAAAGAGCTAAATTTATCTAAGGAAACGGTAAACAGGTTGTTTACTGTATTAAAAAAATCACTGAATCATTCAGTGCTTTAGAATCTCATATCGAGAATGGGGCCAGAACCAAGTTTATGTAATATGTTGACATGAGATAAATGTCATACAACAAATCTTTACACAATTTACGATACATTATCTATTATTTTATCTACGAACTACATTATTTTCCGATCCATAGATTATAGACACCACCTACGCGTAATAGACGTAATCCCAAAGAGCATTTTTGTGCTCAATTCTACCAATAGATTTGTGGTTGAACAAGTCCTTTGTAATCTTGATATTCCTCCTGTGGTATTTTCAGATTAACCCAAAGAAGTAATAGCCGCAAAATACATCACACTTAATTAGTAATAGGAGCAAGAAGTGTGAATAATCGTCTGTAATTAGTAAACCGCTCATTTTGCTGACAGTACCAAGTTAATGCGACTCGAAAATGAAGCGAGGACAAAATCTACTCGGTTAATATATAGTGTTTATTTTAAACTGAAAATGCGGTTTCATTACCAACTGAAAACTCTATTTTGGTTAGTTTATATTTTCAAAGTTTCTTTTTATTTGAGTGCAAGTTTATTATTGGGTTATTATTACTATTATGTATGTAATTGTTTACTCGTGGTGGGGTCTGAGTTGTAAGAAATGAGCAATAGCATTATCAGTGCTTGTTAGGCTTTCGGTGTCTGTCTATGTGACGGTCTATTGTGTGATTGAAAATTTTCAAATAAAAAACATAGAATACTAGCTGGTGCCCCCGACTTCGTCTGTGCAGGACTTTGCACACTTCGATTACGTAACACGTGGTTGGCTATGCTAACACCAAAAATTAAAAAAGCAGAAATAATTTAATTTCAATTGGTATTTCGTTTACTACAAAATAAATCAATCCAGTCGAAAAGTATCGACATATGTTATAATCTTTTGGAGTTAACAGATAATTGTGACTAAATTAATAGTGGACAAATAATTTGCAATAAAATAAAATTGCTACTATAATTAAAGATCTAAGCTATCCTATCTCTTAAATTGGACCAGACTGCTCACGGTGTGCCAAGTTAATTTAAAATCGTTTTAGTAGTATAGGAGTACATCGCGGACTAACATCGTGACAGGAGTTTTATATATATTAAGATATCTTTAAGGGATCCTATATGACAAACGTTTTTTTTTTTTCATAAAAACCATATCATGTGCGGTTTCGATCACGATGTATTTTAATTATATTTGACAGATTGATTAATTAGATTGATTCTTCTATTTACATTGAAACTGTGCCACAGATTATACCGATTTTTCTATGGTTCTAAAATCACAGCCACGCGTAAAGAGAATATAAGCCCTGCGTTTATACAAGTAAAATCATTGCATTTCATTAAAATTCAAAGCAATAACATTGCATCTCCAATCTAAAGTTATATGTCTTGAACAGTCTGTTCCAATATTTTATAATAACATTTGGAATAGTCAAAGGATATTGTGGTTATTAGTATGCATTGATCCGTGAATTTTTCATAGCGTGTTTCGTATTGGTATTAAAATATTAATAACGCTGTCCGATGTCTAGAATTTAATACTTTCAACCCAACAAAATCGAAGGTTAAAATAGTTTAGCTGATTGAATATTTTATAAAATAACTAGCTGATCCGGCACATGTTGTTTTGCCATGTGATTTCAATTTTCAAGAAGGGTGAAAATTTAGGATTGTATGTATTTTTGTATGTTGTATCATAAAAAAATAGAAACTAAAATTTTTGTCTAATAAATAAAATTTAGGGGTGGAGTACTCTTAACATTTAGGGGAATGAAAAATAGATGTTGGCCGATTCTCAGACCTACTCAATATGCTCACAAAGTTCAATGAGAATCGGTCAAGCCGTTTTGGAGGAGTTCAAGTCCGAACCCCGTGACACGAGAATTTTATATATTAGATCTAATTTCGATTATACGTATATATAAAGTATATCGTGAGTATTTTTAGAAGTGTTTAAATGAATATTAGGGAAATTCTACTAATCGCAAGGTTTGCTAATTCTATAAGTAGCAAACCTTGTTAAACGATGAAATAATATATAGATTTTTAATGCGAACTGAAATTCAACTTGATTTCAAATATTACCGCTCCAACACTTGTATAATATTAAGTGTAGATTGGTTCCCTGTATGACTATTCGATGTTCAGTTATTATAAAGGTACCGAGACCAATCAGAAATGTCGATATTAATATATTCGTGAACCACGGACCTTGGCCGTTAAGGTCTGATTTCCCTTGAGGGTAAGGGCTTCGACTTACGAATCGTATTACCTTTACATTAGCTAATTTAATGGTGACGCCATATTGATTCTATAAATGAGAACTATAGATTCATATTGCTTAACAATGTTTTGTCTAAGGATTCTAGCAATATTTTTTACTTTATAAAATATAACTAACCAGAAAGGTTGATCGTAGAACGTTAATTTATAGTAAGTATTTTTTATGCTGTATTAAGAAAAATAATTAATTATAAAAAATAATTAGGGGTTGAGCGTTTAGGGGAATGTAAAATGTATGTTTGTCGATTCTGACCTACTAGAAAATAAAATCATAAAAATGGGTGTGCCGTTTCAAAGGGTTTAAAACACGAGAACAAACATTTGGGGAATTAATATAATATATAAATGTATATATAAAATTACATCAGATATACAGCTACTGGGATTCTCCGAGTGCAAATGATTAATTCTTTAAATTTTATAAACATAAAATCAACGATAAATACACAACTTTTAATGTAAATAAAAACATACCAGAGAATGAGAAATATATTGAAATTATGAAATCATTTGAATTTAATCACTCGAATCAGATACACTTTGAGATTTTCTTATCCTCTTTCGCTTTCATAATCCTGTAAAAAATGTATTTACTATTAATATATCATTGGTATATCCATTTGCTAGCCTGATTGAGCTGAAATTTGTGAACTGGCAGTAAATGTAAATTATAAACATTTTTTATTTAATGTTTTACTTACAATATAAATATATTTTTGACTTTAACTTACTGACCTAAAGGGTCCTGGCTCTAACGCTATCTTAAACTATAACTGTTAATAGAAACGCATAAATCCTCATCAAGGGATAGTGCCGCTCCGAGGATATGTTACCATTTGCATCGATAGTATAAAAATATACATTAAATATTAATTGAATAATTATTTTAGAAAAACTTTTAAGATTTGCAAAAACTTAAATATAATTACATTATTTTAAATTCCTGTCTACCGTGTCGGTAAACACGGTAGACCATCCTAACCACGCACGCTGTGAAGCACGCGAAACGTCGGAAAAATTTAAAATACTGTAATTATATTTAGATTATTGAAAAAAATACATGAGAAACAGTTATGTTAATAAAAGACAATATTAATTGAAATGGAATCTGAAATATGATTTATAATATAGGTCGATAACTAATTCGTTAACGCACCTTTCTATCAGCATAATAAAAGTGCCGGTAACGTAACCGACACCGAGCATTACAAATGCTGGAGCAGCGCCGCCCAGTGCTAGTGCCCTTGGAGTACTTCCCTCACACTTCATTACGCGTGGGTACGTCCGGGACTGTATTACCTTCATTATTCCTTGCTCATATATTCGTGCATAACTATTGGAAACAATTTAATCAGTTTCGGTGTGACTTTGTTATAATAGAATTGTCGTGTGTCAAATAATGTGTGTTAAGCTCATTCGATATTAAAACTGCTTCCCAGGGATCCAGTGTAAAGGGATTTTTACTAGTTTTCACAACATTTTTCATTACAATAGCGAGATTTTGTATAGCCTGCCTTTTCTCGATAGAGAGTGGGGTTTTCGAAAGTAGTTCTTGAGATTAGCGTTCAATCAAACAATCTCTTTAGATTTGTAATTAAAGATTTACCTGTTAGTAAATAAATCATGAAGTTACGGTGATCTCTTCCAGGCTACATACGAATGTTGTATTTAAATATTTTTAAAAGATTAATAATATGACACGTTTCGCACACATTTAGCTGCAACTATTATACTTACATATTACTAATTATAGCTTGTGGTAGGAACACAGCTGATAAACATAAATTTTGTATACATTTTTTTTAAAAACATATTGTATATTGAGCGTAGCACAGTCCGTCAAGGGTAGACAATTTGGCAGAACATGTTTGTAGCACTCTAGGCTACGAGATCATAAAATGTAAAGAATTGGGACTTTCTATTTTATCTTTGTGCCACTAAGTTTTATGGATAGTATTTATTATGTATGAGGTGTATGTGTATAGATAGTATACATTTAGAATGCAAACCTCCAAATAAAGAACTCTCTGTATGGACTGTTTTTCTGAACCGCTGTATACAACAGTGCTTTTTCAAAAGACGGCAAAGAATCCAAATTACAAAGCTCTTTTTGCGTAAATGTTTTCGCTATGTACTTATATGCGCTGTTTGCGTCGCAGTGGAACGCAAATGCTGTAAAATGGAAATATATTTAGAACAAATCATTGGCACTATAACATATCAGCCTGGATATCAGATCTGTCGCATGACAATTTCATTTTATGAATAGGCAAATAGGTGATCATTCTTCTGCGCCTGGGAAACTGTGAGTCGCCTGACACGACCTACATTTTTACACCTAAAGAATTTCTGATTCCGCAACATGTTTTGATTTATCGTTTGTCGTTAATTTGCTCATATAGAAAAATCCATTGATGAATCTTATCAGCAATATTAAATCCAGCCTGGATTCTCTGAACCTGAGATCTCAGGTTTGAATGAAATGACAATGGACTGTTATTGCTACTAGCAAAAGTTATATTTTTATTTAAACTACTCCAACGAGATATACGAGTATAATATACAAAATAATAATAATTATTATTAATATTAACAATAATATACAGCTTGAACAAGTTCGTTTAATTACGTGAAATCTTCCAAAGAAAGCTAAAATGTGGTTATTACATACAACAAAGAGTCTAAAGAACTAAAATTAACCCTTTTAAAATATTCTCTGTTTCGTCTTGAGTTCCGCCGACTGTAATAAAAACAAGAGTCGCTTTGATAAACGAACTGGCTCGTTATATTCTAGAGGTAATGATTAAAACTTCTAAGATTTGTCGTGAGAATTCTTCAACTTTCAACTTTCGCTAGTAAGGAGTTTTATTACCATTTTAATTAAAATGTAAGCGTAAAATACTTAGTTTTAATTACATAGTTTTCGCCAAGGAAAATAACGCTCTGTTACTTACGGTTTTTATGCATATATTGCTGAACCCTGAAATATGATCAGCATTATACGCCTATATATTTCATTAACTATTTTACATTTAGGATCAGTGACTATTCCAACTCGCGACGCGGAGTTTCTGTCATGGTATACAGAAATAATCAGTGGTAAAAGTAGTGATAATTAATTATTGTAATTATAATTATAAAAATATAATAAAATGCTTTCGTCGAAAAGGTGTTTTTTTTTTAAACACAAACGCGACGAGGTAACAGTTCGTTACTAACCTATATACGTGGGTCTTACAAACCAGCTTAAAGCTCTTTATATTTATTGCGATCTCTAAAATTGTGCTTACCTCCAGTTCTAACCATTTCCACCCCCTTCATTGGTGATGTTAGAATTAGATTTCCTTTCTTTTTAATTCTCTTCTTCAAAATATCTTCAGCGCGCGAGTTTTTCTTATTGTAATAGTAATCAGGTAACTGAAATATGTATTCGAAATATACAGGGTCCAAAAACCAACAAACGTAACTCACTTTAATATATTCTTAAAAAATATTCTTACTAAATACATATTAATATTAATCTAAAACAGGGAAATAAATCTTATATTTAAAAACATTGTGTAAGTTATTCAAAAATGATTTGAAATCAAGGGCTCTTCAAATGTGCTTACCGCTGGGCCCCATGCCCTGTACATTTACACTGTTTTGCTGAAGGACCCTATGTCATATCGATTTGTTTTAGGGCAAGTAGGTTATTTTGCGCCTAAGCAAATAATCTGCCCCAATCAAAACTGACCTGCTCGAGTGCTTGACGCTGCTCATAAAAAAACTCGTTTTTGTATTTAGTGCAAGTTACATATTATTGTCAGCTTACCTGAAGCCATGACCACGTGTAGCCAACGTCTTCGAAGATCGGTTCCAGAGGGCTGTCCATCAATTCCCATAACGAGTTGATAGACGGAGGTGGTCCATTCAACAACCAACTTACCACACTGCTAGTGTAGTAATTGAACATTAAAACGCACGATATACCAGTTACTAGAATGCTAAGCTTTCGACCTGTAACGAACGGATATTTATTATAATTTAAACTGTACAGGCATGGATTTTCATGTAAAGCTATCCAAAATTCAAGACTGTATGATCATTATTTTACCGTTTTTGCAAGAAAAATATAAATACTCTGTTCCTATTTGCGTAGCATATTTTCGCTGATTATCATGACATGACATGAACACTGTACTTTCCTCTTTATAAATTACAAATTGTGAATTAAATAGATTTATTTCTGTTTGAATGTTAATACCATCTCCGGTTTTAGTTTGAATGGAACCTATTATAACATTTCAGACGCTGGTCATAATATTAATACATTCTTATTATTCAAAAATAAATCCAGAGCATATAATCAAGTACATTTATGTACTTACCCGCAGAGCTTTTCTTTACGACACTGTCATCTATATCTTCAAAAACTGAAATAAAATGTTCACGTTATGTTACGTTTATACAAAAATTTCTAAAATGGTATTTTATGAATAAAATTATATAAACAAACTAAAAAAAACAAAATAAATAAACTCTTCAGATTTATAATTTACAGCACCACTTACATTGTTGACAAGATAATGCAATAACTGAGAAAAACGCGTAGTGGCCTGACATCGGTCGCCTCTCCTGCCTAGCGCCCAGAAACAGGCCAAGCCCACACAGCGTTATTATTCCCAACACAGAAAACCAGACATCCCGGGTAAACGGTGTGAGGAATTGATTCTCATATTTACCCACTCCAGTTGTTGGAATACGGTAGAAGTATCGGCCTCTAATATAAAAAATAGAAGGGAAAGATTAACATAATGTGTTACAAAATATAGAGAATACTCCTCCCTTAACCCTTAAAGACCCTTCCGACCATATTTGGTCTCTATTATTCGACTTAGCGCACTCGCGCTCCCACAGCAATTTAAGTCCATTTTGATAGACTTAGAGACAACTTATGTATGAAGATGTTTACCTGTTTAGAATGAATACGATATTCTCTATTGATTGGTCGAAACAAAAGACCGTTAGGCGTCGGCGTCAGGTCAGGTGGACTTAAATTGCTGTGCGAGCGCGAGTGCGCTAAGGTGCATAATAGAGTACAAATTTGGACGAAAGGGTCTCTAAGGGTTAAGGACCGGCAACGCAATCACTGAAGTGGAAGTATTTGGGCTGTTGCCACTATGATCAGCTCGTTAATCCTGCCAAAACAGGTATTTGTGATGTGTCCTCTATCACACGTAAATTAAACGAAACGGTACATAAATAATAACTTTAATCAAAAAATTAATTCTGACCAAAATGACAAGGTATTAGTAAGATTTATTTCGGTAGAAAAACTACTATAAATATAATTAAATTGCTATAGAAAATTCTTTAGTAAAACTCTGATACATTGAAAAAATCAGTCTTAATTCTGGCATTTATTCGCTATATTATGAATTAAGCTGAGCGCGGAATTACCAGCTCTGGGACCGATTTGACTACTTAAATCTTTTATCAGGGCTCATACAACGAATGTACCCCAAGGCCCAAGGAATTAAAGTCGTCATTAATTTTACCCCTGAATACATATTTTACGCTGGTAATATACTTATATTATCATATTATTTTGATTAAAATTTTATTCATTCCAACATACAAATCGTATAATTCAGTAGTAGCTAATCATATATATTATAAACATTTTACTAACTCAGCATAAGTAATATGTTGATGTATGACATCATAGTAATCCATATGAGATGGTAAGAAACGTAGGGTTGGTGTAATGTCGATTTGATTAAAGAACAATGAGTTAGTAACTGCCTGAAACAATAAAAAAATACTCTTACATTTCTGGGTTGACGCAAACACATTACACATAGAATGGTCACTTAATTAAGTGACCATTCTATGGTCATTAATTAAGTGGTCACTTAACAAATCACATGTCTTAATTAAGTGACCATTCTGTGAGTTGAAAATTAAATATAGATTTTTTAACCTCTCGATCTAGCTTTACAGCGTAAACAATTTGCGAGAAAGAGACAATAGAAGTTAGTGAAAAAATATCTTTTATCAACTCACATTTGGGCTTTCTCTTTTGTAATCTCCTACCCATCTGTCACATATGCTATAGTTGAAGCTGTAAAACAAATATCAGAACTTTTCATAAACTTACGCCTTATGTTTCGTACTTATAACTCTCGGATAGTAATGATTCGAGACTAATTTACAGAATATATATCAATAAATAGATATTTTAATTACTTGATATTGTGTATAGATGCAACTTCGTGTAGTATCATGCCGCTCGTCTGTGTTACTATCGAAATACCCGATGCCAAATCCCTCTCAAATATGATTTCGGGCCGAAAATCCTCAGGTTTACCTTGGTACTTTTTTAATAATTATAATTATAATTAAAGATGCTACATATTATTTCAACTACAGATACAAATTCGTAAAAATAGGACAGAATAGTCTTAATTCTTATTCCCCATTTAATATCCAGTATCATATTGATTTTTTAATAATGATTAATTTTGAGAATTTATTTCAGTTTATTGTAATATTTGTCGTTAGTATTTCAGCTTAAAACCTGCTATAACCTCTACTATACTGTCACATTATCTTTATTAAGGCATAGTAAAACGCTGGAACTATAAATAATATATTGGGAACGCCTTAATAAAACATTTATATAACACATTGCAGGTATTATACATAATAATTCGCTTACCTATTAATTACTTACTTAATCATCATATTTTATTGAACGTATACGTACCACTATCATTAACCGCAATGCGAGTTTTTGATAGTCAAATCTTCTTACGTATTTAAATGTTTTGTTCAAAATAAGTCCTACAAAAAGTTACAATAATTAATCAGTTCCACATTTTACATGTAATTAGATCTTTGTCTCACCTCTATCCTTGCTCCAACTGCCAATTATTTCTTTTTGTAAATGGCCTCCTTGTATTTTTCCATAATTAAATATATCATACAACGTGTAGCCTGAGTCTAAAAATATATTGAAGACGTTTATGGTAGACTATAAGGATTAAACACTATAAGACTTTTAAGACAAAACCTTTACATTTATTGTTTAACTTAATGGGCGATTCGTATTTTTTTATATATCAGCAATGAACTAGTATCCGACAGTGTGCATCCATTTCTCTCTATTAATAACAGGCTCTCGTGTTTGTCCGAGAGAGTCAGTATCCTAGTATTAGGCGTCACCAAACATGACCGTTTCTTATGACTACTGATACATCAAAAACCAATACATCATTCTCCTGATGATGCTCGGTGTCGGAGCGAAACGTGCGTTGGTGGTTGTGGGTTTTTCGCTTTCATACTGGTCTATTGGGTTTTTGAACTATGGACTTGCAAATTATACTGATAGTTGGAAGAGATCAGTACGGGATTCGAACCGCAGTTCATATTATGCTGAGCGTACTATTTATTAAGGAACTCACCTGTGTGTATTGCAATAACAATATCAGCATTGACGGACAGGTTTATGTTCGAAAAGATAGAATCAATTGCAGTGGAATTATCTTGAAAAATTAACCAAACATGGTTTGAATCAAATATATTACTGTCGGCCTGAAACAGTTTTAGTTCTTTAAAATCATCTGTTATCAAAGACTGAGTAAAATTCCTAATATTTTGATGGAACAGCAACCAAATTTTATTTTTAACACACATAACATCTCGACGCGCAGTATGCAAAATGGTGTCCGGTCTCGTGATACGATCTGGTTTTTATACTTCATCATACCGGAAATTTTAGTCTAACAGTTGTCGAAATTATTCTAAAAAAAAAAAAAAAAAAAAAAAAAAAAAAAAAAAAAAAAAAAAACCCCCCCCCCCCCCCCCCCAGAAAAGGGGGGGGGGGGCCCCCCCCCCCCCCCCCCCCCGCGGCCCCCCAACAAAATTTTTCCCCCCCCCCCAAATTTTTTTTTTTTCCCAAAAATTTGGGGGGATATTTTTTTTAAATTAAAAAAATTTTTTTTTTTAAAAGGGGGGGAAAAAACAGGAGGAAAAAACATATCCCGAATAGTATCATAAACTACACAATTTATGGATTTAATACATTCGAGGTCTCCACATCTACTGTGCCATGGCGCAATATTTTTTTAAAATATAAAAACTAAAATATATAATAATTCCCTCGTGAAGTCGAAGATATTAAGTGTTCACCATCGTCACCTAGATGACTGGTATTCTATAAGCACACTATCTTTCGAACTACACAACCTCATCTCTCCATCTTCCTTTGAATAACGCAGATCTAAGAGTTTCACCCTTTTGCTGTGGACATCTCTAGATGCCGAACTGCACGTTACGGTTCGTCATTTCTTATTAAAACACCAAAGGAATGGATATAACTTGCTTAATAAAATAGCTTTTTCTGAAATAGCTTTTTTATAAAAGCAGCTTGAGAATCCAGGACAAATTAACTGAATTTAAAAATATTATTTGTTAGACCTTTAATCAGACTAATACAATAAAAACTTACATTAACCAGTATATCTTTGTAACTCGGGTAATTCGAGTTTAAAACTATGCCGGTATGTGTATAAATTGGTCGCTGACAGCTTTTCAGTGCTGATTTACTTTCATCATTTACACTTTGCAATGTTATTGATTGTTTATTAACTTCTTTTGCGAATCGAATATCTGAAATTTTGATATCATTCACGGTTTTCCAATCTCAAAGTCATTTTTCTATTTAAAGATAAATAAGTGGTGTTTGTATAGATTTTAAAGAAACTGTTTGCTCTATATAATACATAGATCTATAAAATTTACAATGAATCGAAAAAAAAGACATTAAAAAATTTAGAGAATGTGACCTGACAAATGCGAAATTATATATTAAGTATTTCTTGATAGTTGTGTGCAAAAAGTGTTAACAAGTAAATGTTATTATCAGTTGTGGATTCCTGTTTATATATTTTCGTAGCAGCTTATTGTATCATATTACTGTGGGAGCAGGAAAGCGTATAAAAGGTACAAATAGTATAAAAGGGATTTGCTTGAAAATATAATAACAAAATCAGGACACATTTCACACTATGTAGAGATATATAAGTATATTTAAAATCCGAACACTTAGAATTAAGCGTCAACCTTTATAAAACGAATACACATTACTCCGTCACTCACTCGAAAAGGACCAATGGGACAACATAATATAGTATATAAAGTTTAAATTTGAAACTCACCCATGTCATTAGATCCAGATAGAAAGCAAAGAGTTTTTACATTTCTCACCCGAAAATAACCATTTGCCAACTCCACCGATTTATGCAACGCGAAGGAAAATTTCGCAAGATATAATAGAACCACGTGGATTTGCATTGTGCACACAAAGAGCTATAAATTAATTCACCATTTATATACATCAAAGCAAGTGTACTTGACTATAATTAAAAACTTTGTATTGTACGTCTGTTCCATTAAAATATGCCACGAGGATGAATTAGTTTGAAGCGTCTACTTTAACATGTGACCGCGGTAATGCGTTATTATATAATCTAATTCAATTCAAATAAAGAACAAATGTGCATAACAATACACAGTAATATTATACACATTTACTATAATGCTGGGATTGTGTTCCGCTATGGTTTCTCCCCTCTGGGTATCCCCTTCTTAAGCTCCTGCACTATTAGATCATAATTATAAAAGAATGTGATCAGTGTGTTCCGAATCAGTATTTTATCCAAAATAGGTCACATTTCTTATGGGCGTATGAAAAAAACTGTAGTATGTAATAATTTGTTTGCATACAAATATAAATATTGTGAGCAAAGTCGTTTGAACTTTCTAGTGCGAAGCTTTTCCATTACATTTCCAAAGAGAATTACTTTGTCAAATTTCCTTTGTATTCCATTTGATATGACATGTTTGCGATTAAATGATGTAAATTGAAAGCGAATTTATGATAACAAGAGGCCGCTTTGATTTGTCAAGTTTATTGGGAAAGATGGATATAAAAACTTTAGAAAGAATTAAAACCTATCGTTTAGAAAAAAGATTTTGATTAACATTTCATTAATTATTAATAAAATTGGATCATTATTATGCATATTTTCGGTAAACGGACTTCAGAAGCTCGGTGTGCTCAGCAACGCGAGATTATATTTCACACCGGGTCACCGACATGGAATACTGTTCTCACACCTGTGGGAACTCCCCAGTACTACCTCTTACTTCTTCATCACAACCAAAGAAGACCATTTCGTATCTCCGGTGGCTTTCCGAGTGGCCAGATCCTTTCGTTACGTCAGCTTTAGGTTCACTGTGCATCTTTTATCGCATTTCATATGGAGAGTGTTCGAAGGAGTCATATTGATACCTGCAACTGAATTTCACCATCGGACATCAAGGCAACGCCTTCAAAAGGCATTTTCTGCCGCGAACCAACGCTATATGGAACCAGCAGGGGTGTTAGGGGTACTATAGTGTATCGTCACCTGAAAGGCCTCCCCAAGGTCACCCATTTGGCATTTTGAATGTCTATGGGCGGTGGTATCACTTCAGATAAGATGAGCCTCTGGTCCGTTTACCCCCTAATGTTGTAAAGATTCCATGTGATGGTAATGGCACTCTACAAAATTAATTTAATCTGTGGATTGCAAAAATTTGACAACGCTTTGACCTTGGGTCCCGGGATCGATTGTCGTTACGGTCGACATATCGTAAGTAAAGTTTATCAGTTTTATCAGCACCCATGCAAGTAATAAATGGCGTATCTTAGGACTAATCAACCCTTGTATATTGGATTATCCCCTACGTCTACGTCTTCTTATATTCTAAATCTCTGTTTAAATATTAGCGATGCAGCGACAAATCGTGACGTACACACTCTTGTGAATAGTGGAGTATTATTTGCGATAAATTTTATAAAAAGAAATTATTTATTATATAATTCGTCATGCTAATAACTAACTATGGTTATAGTTGATGTATCTGTCTCATGAAAAAATATATAAAAATCCAAGTCCTATGAGTCCTATCCTCGTCTTGCCTTTATATAATAAAAATTTGTTAAATTCCAGCATTGTTCTAGATGGAAGCTTTATTTCGTTGGTTCTAACGGGCAATAAGCGGTCGCATTACACAGCAACTGAAATTTGGTACGGACAGACCAAAAAAACGTAATTTCATCGGCATTTTTTAGTAAAAAAAAAATTTAAGCATTGAAAAAAAGGAATTTCCTTTATTCAGACTATTCTACGCACTTGTTTTGAAGATATTTTGATGAGCTTTTCATTGTATTATTCCGATTCGTTTAAGTACTGTACTTTTCATAATTTGGATAATTGAACCTGTAAGAGAAGATTTAAGCTCCTCCTATTAGCTGCTAACTAATCAAGACTATCTTGCTCTTAATAAAGAACTCAAAATAGTATTGTTCTTAAATCTACCTAATAATGGCGACAGTACAGGCACCACTATCATGGGATATATGTGTCCCACACAAGCAAATCAGCACGTGAACAAGTCTCGAGCGAGGGAACTAGTCAAGACAAAAAGGCCTTAATAATGAATATGTATGTAAAGGAAAATCGAGTTTGTCTGAAATAAATTGCGTCACGAAATTTGTGTAAAATGTAAACAGTACGTGTGCTGGCATAAATTTAAAAAAAAGAACATGATGGGAACATGTATTACACATTTTCTGTTGGTTTTTAATACATTTATGCTAAGTGCTATAGAGGTTATGTACATTTTGTAGTTCAAAATAAATAAAATACCACGTATTGTATTGCGAATTAAGTTCAATTTATTTTATAATTTCGACACCATTTTCTTACCATTGTCCGAAAATTACAAAATTAATCGTATACATATAATATAATATACTATAATCGACTTCGGGACCTTCAAGAAAAGAGTGTATCGCCATCTTAAAGGCCGGCTACGGACCTCTGAGGCCTCTGACATTCTAAGTGTCATCGACTTACGATGAGCTTCTTGCCTGCATTTTTATAGAACATGAATTTATATTAGAAAATGTTAACAATAAATGATATATAATGATAAAATGCTTTACGTATACGCCATCAATACTAAACGAGCGAAGGGCAGGTTCTAACTATCTGCTAAGATAATAGTTTATAGTTATAGAAGATTAACAACACCAGGTACTGTAATTAATGTAAAGGGAACATGTTAATTTACTTCTGACAATTAACATGACAAATACATAGAATTAATTAGTTTATTAATTATAAATAGCACCGAAAAAGTACAAACGGAGATAATAAAACTATAAGAGATTCTGTTGACTTGTCAAAAAAAAAATACTTTGGCAATGAATAATATTTATATTTCAAAGTTTCCTTTTAACTTTCATAGACATTTGAACCTAACGGGTGTGACGATAATATATTTCATAGAACAGTATTGGAAGTGTTTAGTCAAGTTAGCCTATTGTATGTTCCAAATCGAAGCGAAGCGAATTGTTCTCAAATTTGATTGAAATACAGCTGAATTAGTTATTATAATACGCTGAACCTAAAGGCAGAGGTAATTGGTTATTATTATTAAATTTATTAACTCATAAATTTTCCTGTTGTATACGGATGATAATAATAAATTAAGTTTGACTAAAATATTCATTTGAGTTTTAGATTGCTAATAGCCCCTCTGTAGTGTGGTAAACCAAGATAGACGAGTAGAAACAGAGTTCAGTCCGTATTAAACTTTTAGTAAAAAAAATCACTCTTCAAAATCCCAATAGACCAGCATGAAAGCAGTACTCCGTGAAAAACGTAAAGCGAAACGTACGTCGAGTGGTTGTGGGTTTTTCGCGGAGTACTGCTTTCATACTGGTCTATTGGGATTTTGAACTATGGACTTCCGCAACGTAACGCCTGATTCAATTAATTATAAAATCACTCTTTTATGACATGAGTAGCAGACACAAGTATATACCCGCGGGGCTAAGCGAATGGACGCTGTTAGCAGAGGGAACTTCCTGACGATGCTCCGGTGTCGGGGCGAAACGTGCCTCGATTGTTTGAGGGATTTTTCGCGGTGCACTGCTAATAAATTGGTCTATTAGAATTGTACCCTGCAAAACTATTATTTAATGAAACAAAGCGTACGAAAAGCCAAGCAATTATTTTGTGCTCTGTACTCAGTACGGACAATTGAACGGCGAATGAATCGTTTCCGAATAGTTTTCAAAATATCGATTCATTGCTGTATACATCGTTGCGACACTAGAGTAGGGTGGCCAGGTTTTCTAATATAACATATAAGATCCTAGGTTATTCGGACAATTTAAGGGAAATTTTATTGAATCTGTAGATAATTGAAACGTTCACGCGCCTATATATTAAAAACGATCAGTAATGTAGCTTATTATGTCAATCAATCAATCTGGAATAGAAAAATGTTATACTTATTTTGACGTGATAATTAAGCAGAACTACATATTCTGAGTTATTATTTATAGTATTGATATTTCATTATTAAAATGTCTGTACTTTAACTATATATAGTCGTGTTTATTTAATTTTAAAATGGAAAGGCATTGTATACAAATTCCAAACAAGACTAGCTATTAAAAGTTCATGGTTTCACTACAAAACGATTCGGGAATACCGCACCAAATTGAATGAGTTTCGGAATTCTTCACCAATTCCAGACTCAAACATCATTATTTTTTTAATAAACTCAGTGTAATGAAGCGAACAGGCTCTGCCACGGTAATCGCTTTTGTTGATATCGTAAAAAGCTCTGAAATTACTCTGTAAGTCATACTTCGTCATAGAAAAAATTCATATTAAATTAAAAGCGTAAATTATTAATGTAATATCATTTATTTTATTTCATGAATCGATATTATAAATATTACAGGGTATAAAGAGATAGTAATGCGCCATAACGATTCCTATATACCTTTCGTATCGCACCATGTGACACCGCCCAATGCGAAAAAAGCTACAGAGCTTATAATTGCGTTGTCAGTCTTTTAAACGACGGTGCGTGCTTTTGCGGCCCCTATGTCGTATTACTTCGGAAACAACTAATAGCTGGTACCAAAGACCTGTATAAAGCAGAAGGTTTACGTCCAGTAATTGATTAAAAGGTGTATTAAACGGTTGTTATATATTTTATTTCAGCCTTCACACACGTTCGTTTGTCACAAATCTTAAGAAAATCATTGAATTGTCATTTATATGCAGACTGGACGTGGATAGATTCACCTATGACAAAATAATATACAATGACAAAACCGGTTTATAAGGTGTATGAGATGAGGATGGGAAAGACCTACCCGAAATTTTTAATCAGATGATTTTTAAAACAGGGGACTGTTCTGGAAGCTGGTCAAATGTGACCATAACCGATGAACGTATGCGATGATTATAATGAGTAGAGAGACATATGAGAGTGTATGCAAGGTAATTGGAGTTTTAATGTCTATTCCAATCGGAAACAGGTGTGACTCATACAAATAAATAAGTAAACATTCTCTCAGTATACAATACATTGTACTTTGTAGTGTTAGATTATATCAGAAAACTTCTCAAACACGTTTTCCTTTGAAATAGCTTCTTTGTTCTGATGTAAATTTTCTACCAGTAGCAACTAACTTTTATCTATCTGAAGTTTAGATTATTTCTAACAGATTCTTTTCTGCTTGCAAATATATTGTGGTCATTTAAATCGTATAACGAACTAAATGAATGTAACTATTCCGTTTTTAAAAAACAGACACGACGACCTTGATTTGTGTACATCATAATATTCTGAATACTCCTTGTACATACTCTACTAAACTCTAAATCTAGATTATAATCATTGACTGCTTATATAATACAGGACTCCTTGATGCAAAATTATCATTCATAATGCGTAATTAAATAATGTTTTACATGATCTCTTTAGGACGTTTATCTTCGGGCAATAAATTATTTTTACGAGATCCAACTGTATCTTGCTACAAAAAATGATAACAAAAAGAGAATTATTAAATTTTATGCATCTCTGTCATTAAAAATTTTCGTTCGTCTTTGCCTCACCTTTAAATCAAACATTCAAGTCTATTTTAATTAATCACAGCTAAATTTTCGTTTAAATAAAAAAGGTGTTATCTAATTAAAAGTTACAGTTTTACTAGTTAGCAACCGTGTGTATACCCGTCAGAAGTTACAGACGTAGTTAAAATAACGAGGTAGCCGTGGGGAATTTTCTCACAGTACTAACATGATATTTTTTGATCTTTTGTATGAACAAACCAAAACATTGCTAAATTATTGCAGGCATACAGTGAAATTAGATGTCACACCGAGTTGCTGACACTTTTATTAGACTGAAACTACGTTAGTAGTGCCGTGAAATATTTGTAAAATATCCAAAAAATATTGAATTCTTAGCCTATTGGGGTACATAATAATAATAAATTAAAAATTAAAAAAATTAGAATCCATATACAAAAGATCATATAACAAATAGTAATAAAAGTTATTCATAAAAATTTAAAAATAACGTCAATTATCTTAATATAGGTATATAAATCTCCTGTCACGATGTTTGTCCGCGATGTACACCTAAACTATTTAACCGATTTTAAATTGAATTGGCACACCGTGAGCAGTCTTGTCCAACTTAAGAGATAGGATATCTTAGATCTTTAAATATAGCCGCAATTTTGTTTTATTGCAAATAATTTGTCTATAATTAATTGACAGTCACAATTATCTGTTAATTCCAAAAGATTCTAACAGATGTCAATACTTTTCGACTGGATTGAGTAAGTAATCAATAGATGGCACTGCTATGGTAAACCGACAAACGTGTCATATAAAGAGAATTTACTAACCCAAATAAAGTATACTATTAGATTATAAACATATCCCCGCACACTTAAAGTTGATAATTATTTGTATTGACCTAAAAAAATGATTGCTAGAAATCACATGTTTGGCAAGCAACGTTTGCCGGGTCAGATAGTCTTTATTTATGAAAGTGAAAATGGTCGTGTTATATGAAAGACACCTTCAAATTGACTTCGCTGTTGATACAAGAGATTTGTCATATGACTTTCCTGTAATAATAATGTTGATCTGAGGTCCACTAAAGCGCGATTGAAAAGATTTATGTGCCGTTAGCTTTTTTATCGAAAAGCCCAACTGTGTTACAATAAGTAAATAATTTTGATTTATTTTTTGGAAAATAATTTTCAGGTGTCTCAACAGTAAATTGAATACTGACGCCATTAAATCCTGACGTCTTCAATTCAAAAATCACCAATGTATCATTTTTCTAAGAAACTTATACTTGTACGTTAGCTTTTTTCAGGGAGCTTCTTGCAGAATGACGTCAAGCTTTACATATCAGTTCTATTTTACACAAAGCTTCGGCCTCGCCATAAAAGAGCCATAAAAACACGTACATTAGCAAAGATGAAATAACTAAAGCGTCGTAATGTTGCGCTCCAGTGGTCAATCGATGAGTTTTTGATGAGACGCGACGAAAATGTGCTATCATAAAAATATTTCATATCAAAGGTTCTACAATTTTTGCAGGTTTTTTCGTTAACGAGGCTCTGTTAAGTTATACATTCGAAAAATATTATAAATACTTTCTGTTAATAAAAGTACTTTTTTAAATGATTTCATAACGGAAAATATATATGGAAGCAAAGTGTTTTATTGCTAAAACCATATCAGAACGCAGCCTCCATATCATATTATCAACACGTCATAATTCCCGCATGAATATTCTAGTCACGATGCCATAAAGATCGTGTTTCCTCGTAGCGTGTCCAAATCCTGAAATATATAAACATTACTTGTTTTTTTATGTTTTATTTATGTTTCTTATATATATATATCTTACCACAGTATATGATTAAACATTTTATTGTTTTTCTAACCACCGGACGTTTCAAATATTGTTTTCATAAAATGAGATGTACAAATATTGTTATCCTGTGAACCACAAAAACATTTTAAGAGACAAGCAAGCAAGATTGGCAAGCTAAAAAGTTTTTTTATTCTACGTTTAGTGTTAATACAACTAATTACATAATTACATATACAACCCATATAAAGCCAACAAATGTGATAATTACTAATATGTGACCGTACCGGGAATCGAAGCTGGCTGTTCGGCAGTCCACCTCGGTGACCTCTCATTAAGTGGGACATTATAAACAAAAACTTTTACGATATATTAGGTAAAAATAAATATATACCATAGAACATATGATGAATAAATGCTTCATAAATATACCCAGACAAAGAACAAACGAAAACTTTTACGGACTTAAAATGGAATTGAGAAACATTGAAAACTAAGTTTTCCATTCAATTTGCGAATATATAAATTTCAATGTGCGCAGTAATGTACAGCGAACATGTCAAATGACACCATAATTTACATCGCAATGTTCGAATTCACCAACTTTTAAGGTCGACCTGAAACTTGGGGAAACTTACATGTTACGACATTGTTCCGACGCGATTCACACAATTAAATAACATCGTCACGATAAGATTTATATTGCGGTGATTTATCCAAGCAGGCTCGAGGCTGGGGTCTGTTCACACTACCTAGTGACCGAAGAACCGTTATCACACTAAACGATCATAGAAAAGCATTTTATGGTGAGGTAATTTGAAACCCACTAGGCTAAGGCTTCTTCTTTAGCTAATGTCGATTGATACTATGCACGATAGATTTTTGTGTTCTATATATTTTATTAAATGTACTGTAGTGTACTGTAGTTGCGGGGAACAACAACAAGTGTGTGAGTGTGTTCGATCAAAAGTTCGTTCGCCTCAGGTCATTGTCCGCTCCACAGTGCCGCGCTCCACCGTCTTCGCAGCTGCAGATTCATAAACGCAAAAATTGTTTTATTTACTATACTTCACCACCAACAATACTAATAGTACATTATAGTAATGGATGTAAATGTATGTGGATGGGCGTTTCAACAGTGAAGGAGTTTGTTCATGTAGCTTCGTGAAACTGATGGTTGCACTCCCAAAGATACCCGAAGATGTAATACACTAAGTCATAGAAACGAATATGATTCTCAAATTAATGACCTTCATGTAAGTTGGACAACCCAGTTTACGCGAGTCAGACAAAGGAAAGGTTACAAAAATTTTCATAAAGAACGTTGGAGACGCACACGCACTCCTAAAACAAGGACGCTTTGGCCCGGAGATGGTGCAGGTCCTTACAGGACACGGTCCGTTTGCGGGTTATCTGTTCCGCTTCGGGATCAAACAGAGCCCAGAGTGCGAGTGCGACCCCGACGAAATACAATCAATAGAACACTTAATACTAAATTGCCCAATTTTTGGATCCGAACGGTGTGACCTGGGCCACAGGGTCGACAAACAGTCTTGAGAGTTTGCCTGGTCTACTGCTGGGGCACAGGTCGCACCTAGAGGAATTTTGTAAGAAGGTAGTGAAAAGATGTAGGATATTCAACAATAGTAAAAGTGGTGTGCGGGCCGCGGGGCTGCCGGCACCGACTTGCCAATAAATATTATTGAATATTTACCGTAAAGTCATGACCGGCAGCCGGGGCGCGCAAACCACAGTAGACTAAGAATAAAATAGAATGTATATATATGTAATATACCTAAATAAAAAGTTCGGTTTAAAGAGGATGGATGCAGACAAAGAATGATTAGTTAGTAGGGTAAAGGGGGAAGGTAGGAGTAGGGAATATAATGCTCACATTGTCGGACTCATGATAGGCATGTATGGCTGAGTATATTAAAACTAAAAACTAAATTAAATATTTACGTGCTGTATTAACACTCCGTCCTACCTTTGGTCTAACAGAGCGTGTGTGAAATATGTACCGATATCTTAACAAAATGGACAACAGACATCCATATCGTAAAATGTAAATATCTTATTTAAAACGGCATCTTAAGTCCCCGGAGTATTAGCGGATCGTGAATCAAACAAGCTGTCGATTCGAGCTAAAATGCCACTTCTAACCTTTCGTGGGTGAGGCTATAAAATCAACATGACTTAAATTAGAATGACAGATATTTTTATATTAATATTATATTGAACCAAGTAAGGAAGCTTTAATTGTTTTGAATGCTCTTTTAGAACAAAACATACGAATTTACGTTAATGTTTTACATTATACTACTTATTTTAGCCTTGTATATCAGGCTATATTATAGCTAATAGGCCGTATTCCGATTTAATTCAATAGTGAATTTGTTACCATGGTAGCTTAAGTTCACGTTTTCAAATTATACGACAGTAAAGTATACATAATGCCTTAATAGGGCGCAAACGGGCGGGAGGCTCATCTGATCGTAAGTGATACCGCCGCCCTCGGACACTCACAACGCCAGCAATTTCAGAGGCCTCACAAATGCATTGCCGGCCCATAAGAATCATCGCATATTAATTAAATAAAAAGCAAAGAATCGAAATTTAGATTTACTAGCAGTTGCAAAGTCAACCGCGTAGAGCGGGACACTCCACAAAAGCTCACCTAGAATAATATCAAGTCCTATATTGATCGTTAAACAAGAAAATTATTGCACAGAGGTATTCGTAAGCTGCGCAATGCTGCAGTGACCGCACTTGGCAACAATCGCCTCAACTTCGTGCCAAAACTATTTTGTTTTTCAAATTGATTCCCTGGAGCGATGAACGGATGCATTTCATTTTTGGCAGCGCTATGATTTATTTGTTTATTGCAAAGTAGGATTTAATTTACACCGTAAGTTTTTAATTCAAGACTCTCTATATTTTTCCTCGTTCTTTATAAAAGGCAAGCATTTTTCATATTATTATCAAAAAGAAGCGTACCAAAAAAAGCCGGCAACACGTCTGTAACCCCACTGGCATTGCAGGTGTCATTGGGCGGGGTTTTTTATTGACCCCCTGCTCGTTTAAACTTATTAAAAAAAACGTTTGGGTCTAAGGCATGCGCCGTACGAGTCTGTGATTGTGCAAGAAAAAATATTTTTGGTACACAGCAAGGGATGACAGATACTGAATCCTCTAGATCAACGCTGCCCTCATCTTTAGAAGCAGGAAAATATTAGACTAGCACTTCGTTTACAATGTCTTATTGAAATTCAAACTTTGATATTGAAATAAAAACATTTAGGATAAATCTCAACAAAACTAATGACGAAGAAGCACTGGTAGTGATCCACTGTATATCATAATTGTAATAATCTACAAAAACCAAAATATTTTGTAGTTCAGTTGTAGTTTTAAGTGTTAACAAACTCTCGGTTCAAAGTGATCGGCATCTAGCACTTATAAATAATAATATATTTTTTGTCTTCTCGTTATTAAGTTATACTCCTTATTCAAATGAAAAAGTTCGACTTTATATACTCATTATCCTTTCTCTAGGCTGGAAAATTTAAATGATTTGAGTTAGTGAAGGCAATCAATTAAAAATAACTCCTCTCTTATTACGGTGATGTATTTTAAAGCCTCACAAAATGCACTATCATTTCATTAGTTCCGCAGATCAACGCGTTGAACCAAACTGAAGCCTGTATAATTTGGACAGATTGTGAGATTGTTAAAGATATCTTAATATAAATAAACCTCCTGTCCCCATGTTTGTCCGCGATGGACTCCTAAACTATATAACCGATTTTTAAATAAGTTAGCACACTTAAGAGATAGGATAGCTTACATTTTTAATTATAGTCGCAATTTTTTTATTGCAAATTATATAATTAATACACAATTAACTCCAAAAGAATGAGTAAGTAATCAAAATATGGCACTGCTATGGTAAACCGACAAACGTGCCATATAAACATTAATTAATTAACCTAAATAAAGCATACTTTTATTGTTTAAAGCTGATAATTCTTTATATTTAACTAAAAAAATGATTGCTAGAAATCACATTAATGGCAAAACAACGTTTGCCGGATCAGCTAGTACTATAGAGATATTATTTGCATGAACCCATATATTATGATATATTAACCTACGCCTCTCTAATTGAGATAATAATGCGCAGTTATTGTATTAACTATCGTAGATGGTAGAATCCGAAGCACTAAACCGCACGCTCCAAAGCTGTTTGTAATAAAATATTTATTCAAATTGAGCCTCGACGGACGAAGCGTTTCGTAAATAAAAAACCTCTACAATCTGTCGCAGTCGCTTGTGGTCTGCTAAAACTACAATTTACTGAAATACCTTCGAAAATACGATTCATTCCCGTTTCCAGATTAAAAAATCTCTCTCGGAATTTTTTTTCACTTTAGTGTTGTATCAATTGTAATTTAAACGTAACTAATTTCTGATTATAAAAAACGTCGTATCATGGTTGATGATTCTATATTTGTATGAATAGAATATATACTCCTGTATGAAGATTTCATGATTTTATAAGTGTACAAAACCTCGAAGCATGTAGTAGCATAACAAAGAAAGCTTTACTGTATATATATTTGATTCTATAAATGAAAATCCAGAAACAATGATTTTAAACAATTTTTATAAGCATAGCCTTGTAGAGATTCGTTGCAATCTGCCTTTTGACTTTTTCGGCGAGGGTTAGGTAGGTCATTATTTATTTAATATGTCTATTTTGTGTTTTGATGTCAATTTTTAGTAAAAAAAGTATCGAACTCCTTTACTTTACTCGAAATAAATTTTATTAGCTCGTAAGATGGAACTGAACTGAGACCATAGTCATTGTATGTTTAACTTTTTCCTTCCCACTATCACGTCAAGCTGCGCCGGCGCAACCAAGTAGTAGAATTACTACGTTAATTGGATGTGTGTGGTCGAATATTCACTTCCCAGGCACAATTGAATACTAGGACATTAAAACCTTTTAGCAAAACTCCGAAGGAAGTGTTTTTTGTGTAAATATATATTTATTTATATATGTCACCCCTGTTTCTCAATAGGGTAGCCAGAGACAACAGACCACCACTTGCTACGTTCATTGCATACCTGTCTCGCTTCTTCCACTCAAAATTCATCATACATTCTCATCGATTATGGGTGCTTTTGACCTGCCATTTTCTAGAACATTTTGAATCTAATAAAAACAGTTGGGACAGATATCTCAGTAACACTCGCCTTATTTGTATATACATCTTCAAATTAGGATAATACCATGAACCAGGCCGGCGAGACGATATCAAACCTAAGTACATATCCATTATCCAGACGATAGAAACCCTAGTCTACTTGAAAACTTCAAGCTTCCAACTAATTATATCTATCTAAATACATAGTCATTGACACTAGAACTATCCGAAATATTCTTAATCATTACGTTTCGGGTTTATGACAACAGCGTATGCCAAATAAGTGTGCTTTTACGTTTAAGCACTTCTGCAAGCGCAAGCAAAGTCCTATTTAGAGCTAATTACTAATAAGTAAATCGATAGTAAACAATTACAGACACACCTATTTTTGATGCTCACGTTACTAATCCATAAATGTTTTAAAGGATTACTAGAAATATTATAAGTAACTGCAAGTCAATGTCCTCTAATTTATATTTAAACATTTTTTTAATATCAGATTTACCTTATCTTACTTAAAGTACAGATTGTAAATTAATATGTATCGGAAGTAATTATAGTTCATATGTGTATAAGACTCTAATTTCATATATACATTATTCATGAGCAGTACATTCGAAGTTTTGGAAGGGTAATCTCAATAAAACTATAAGTTTTCGACAATTTGTGCACAAACAAAACAGACTTGCTAAATTTATTTCTTTATTTTTGTTAGTGATACCTATTTAATTTCGGTTTAATAAATAATAAATTATGTTTATTTCCAATAGCTGTACCCGAGTGTGTCATGTACCAATGAAATCCCATCAAATCAGTCCAGCGAATAAGGACTATAGCCGAAACAAACGGACAAAAATAGTAGAAATTATATTGATGTATGGACCGTTATCCATTATACATAATAGGTATGAAACCTATGAAATTGCCGAATTGCAGTACAGACTTTTTCAAACAAAAAAAAAGTTTTGATCGGCTATGAATTCTAAATTCAAATTAATTTTGTTTTAAACATATGACATTCTATTTACAAAATCAGTCTTTTGTTTATTGATTAGCGTTGTATTTTCATTACATTTCAACATTTTTCCTCATAATGGATACTTTGAAATTTCGTGTAATTATGGAATATGAGTTCCGTCGTGGCACCAACGCGGCACAAACGACACGTAACATCAACGACGCTTACGGAGAGAACTGTACAAATGAACGTACAACCCGTTATTGGTTTGCTCGGTTCCGTTCTGGGAATTTTGACTTGAAAAATGAACCTCGTGGTCGTCCGGAAAGTTGGTCAACAATGATGAATTAAAGGGATTGTGGAAGCTGATGAATCTCAATTAAGTGAGCTGGAGAGCTTTTGATGTTAGATCAAAGCAATATTGGTCATTTGCGACAGATTGGCAAGATAAAAATGCTTGATAGATGGGTGCCCCACGAACTTAACGATCGCCAGCGCAACGTACGCGTCAAGACTTGCCTTGCGCTGCTTAACAGGCACAGAAATGAAGGACTTTTGAAGCGAATTGTTACGTGCGACGAAAAATTGATTCTTTTTGACATTGGAAAGCGCTCAGCAAGTTGGTTAGATCCTGGTTGGTACCAAAGCAATGTGTAAAACGAAAAATACCCCTAGAAAGGCGATGGTAAGTTTGGTGGTCTAGTGTGGTGTGATTCATCATAGCTTTATACAAAACGGCGAGAGCATTACTGCAGATGTGTACATTGAAGAACTGACCACAATGATGGCGAAACTGACGTCTGCAACCAGTGGTGATGGTCTTATGCTACTCACGACAACGCGCGACCCCATACTGCACAATATACCGTCTCTAATGCATGAGTTGGGTTTGGAAGCTCTCCCTATCCGCCATACTCACCAGATCTTGCGCCTACCGACTATTACTTTTTCCAAAATTTGGACAACTTTTTAGCGGGAAAAAAATTCAATTTCCGAGAGGCAGTACAAAACGCCTTTGAAGAGGTTGATGTCTCCCTTAGTGATTTTTTCAAGGAGGGCATCCATAAACTGCCGAGGTTGGAAAGATGATTGATTGAGGGGTGATTACTTTGAATAAATTAATAATAATTTAATTTGTGGTTTAAGTATGGGTAGAAAGTGTGGAATGACCTGCCGCCACCATGAAGGAAAAATTGCGTTTACAACGTTTAAATTAAGGATTAAGCATTTTCTCCTTCAGAAACAGCGTGACGACTTTGCTTCTTTTTTTCAAACAAAACGCAATTTCATAGGTAAAGACCTAATATATAGTAAAAATTGGTTATTTCAATGTAACGAACACACACTCTAATATCATTAAAATGTTTAGATATGAGTGTAGAAATGTGTTATACGTCGGAAATACTATTACAGTATGTTTTACAAATACTTTATATGGCTAAATTCATTGAGCTATTTCCTCGATATAACATTAATATAATCAAATAAGTTATCAAAGGTCAAATGTCTTCCAAATTATTTGCTCAGTCGTAGTGTGTAATCGAAAACAACAGATTTAAAATGTGGTTTCAAATTTTTATTTTATGTATTTTTTGTTTTACCAATACGGTGAGTATATTTCCATGGATATTATAGCCGTGAGCGATATATATTTTGCCATAACCTTTTCTAATTGTGAACTTCTATAAATTTATATTCAATTATTTTATTTAAGTTTTTCTCTTCGATGTTTTAGTACATACTAAGGAATTGAATATACGAAATACTGAATTATTGAAAATATTCATTTCATTAAATATCTATAATTTAAAAAGAGTTTTTCTTAAGTATACAAAAAACTACGTAATGGGCAAAACAAGTAATAAACTGTACGCATTTTAACAAGCTGTTTATATTTAAATACCTATAAAATTATACCTTAAATAATAATAAAGCCATATCTAACAATTCATAGCGAAATAAAAACAAACAGAAAAATAGATTTACGTTGGGTGTAAAGTTCATCGCATCCAATTTAGAGCAAAACAAATGAATAAAGATTAAAATGAAGCAATAAAAAAATGGACAAGTGTGTATTGGACTCGCGCATAAATTTCCCTGCTATTATTACGATCAAAGACAACGAAAACGTCACGTTTTTTTTAATAACAGCAACACTTATTATAGTGAACATTTAGTTTTAAGTGACATTGTGGCAAATAAATATTAACAAAATCACCTGTGAAAATTTCAACTTCGTAACTATAACGGTTCATGAGATATCTAAGCCTGACAGACAAACGGAGGTCGATAGACAAAGGGTTCCTTTTTATATTAAAAATTTGTAAAATATACTTTTAACTTCAGTCTAGAGGATATATATATAGAGGTAATATATAGTCTGTATATATGTTAAATTTGATATTTAAACTTGGGACGAGTTTATTCTTAAAAAAGATTCGCGATTATCAACAATAATAAAAGTAATTTATTCTAAATGGATCTGTGTCTGATAACAAAATAAATCCCATTGAAAACTATTGAGGTTTTAGGAGATACACCAAACATGTCATCACAATGTTTATATAGTATTTATATATAATATTTAATGTTTTATTACTGCACCTGGGGAGATACTTACGAACAGTTTATTTTGCCATTAGAAAGACGAATTCTCAAATTCTCAAGGCGAAATTCAAACTTCAATCTTTTCCCCAATTTCATGGGTCGATTGTAGGCAAGGGTATTATATTTATTATATAATATATAAACAATGAAAACTTGTTGACAAGATGTCTTATTGCATAATCAAACAACTCTTAATTACTCTTTCTTACAATAATGTGGATGTGTGCTTAATTTTGTGTGTCCCATATAATGATTCTGATTCGCAGCCTTTGTTGACAAAGTTTCTTTATTCAAAAAATTGTTAATCCACATTAAAATTGTAAAAACGAAAGTTTTTGAGTGCCGGTCTTTTTTATTTGTAAGCAACAAACCCACGGGCAAACGGCTCGTCCACTATTAAAAAATAAAACAAAATATGCAGTGGATTAACACATTGGCTACATTATATATCAAAATCCCAATAGACCAGTATGAAAGCAGTACTCCGCGAAAAACCCACAACCACTCGACGCACGTTTCGCTCCGACACCGGAGCATCATCAGGAGATGTTGCCTCTACTAACAATTCGAGAGTTACGCTCGTTCGTGAGTTTTTCGCGGAGTACTGCTTTCATACTGGTCTATTGGGATTTTGAACTATGGACGTCCGCAAAGTAACGCCTGATTCAATTAATTATACTTTATATATATTTTCTGCATTTTATATATATCTACTACATGTTATATATACTATACTTTACATATAATATTTTACCGAAAAAATTGCAAGGAGATAGCTGATTGTAGCGTCACCAGATTTTGTTTAATCCATCTTAAATTTCAGTTAACAACCTCTTTCGATCTTGGTGGTGTGATATCTGGCAATAGAATGGCTGGTGTTCCACTTGGAAGGTCGCTAGGTGATGGCGAGGTGGACGTGGAGGGTATATGCTCTGGCCCAGGGATGGCTTGTCAGAACTGCACCCATGCTGTGACATGTATACCCCTACCAATTGGATGGCTGAAGGTCATTTTAATTCAGCTTTAAAAATTATTTATAATTTTAACAGGATGAATAATTATAGTCATAATGAATTCCAGGTTCCTCTCCAACAATGTCCTGGTGATCAAACCTGCAATGCCCACCTGGGCCAATGCTCAAATACTGCGGTCCCTGAATGTGACGTAGCCAGCCAGAAGTATGACCATACCTGTGAACAAGTACGTACCGGTTTCCACAGACGATCCCTTGACGCTATAGTATATTATAATATAATATATACTCGTGGGACCCGCATTTGCTAGCTTTTTTATTGATTATCGTAAAAAGGTATGGTATGATGCTGTAATTTTCAACATCTTTGAACACAGAAATACAGAAATAAAAAAGCCTATTTAGTTTTACATTACTTATAGTTCAATAATTATAGGTTGGCATTTTCCCTGATGCCTACAACTGCAAGAAGTTTCACTTGTGCTCGCCACCTCAAGGTCTGCCCGACGGTGCACCAGCAGATCATAGAGTTGCTTTGTGTCCGAGACATTATGGCTACAATGCGCAGACTGCTCAATGCTCGGTATTCGATATTGTTTTACGTTCTTCTTTGAAATGGTCTTAATAGTGGTAACTGACATATACCTTGGTGGATACATAAAGTGACGTTTTAAACTAATCAATAATTGATAATATAATTCAAATGCCTATCAGATAATATTAATGGTATATTTTTTTATTTTTAAGTAGTTTAATAAAATATTTATATAGAGGTCATATAACGTCAGCCAGTTTTTTCTGAATTATGTCGAGTTTTCGAAGAGAAAATCTCGTGAAAATCGTGGTTATGACTTGGATATGACTTGAATATTTCACAGATTCCTCTGCAAAATGGACAATGCACGCACCGACCAGTTCCCGACTGCCAAAGAGTAGGACATTCTGGCGTCTTGGAAGGAAGTTCTAACCATTACTACGTGTGTCTATCAAAGCACGGCGTTCTAACCCCACAAATATTCATTTGCCCTCATGGATGGCAGTTTGCGAACGGTTTTTGTCGGCCCGTACCGGTTGATATTTCCACAGAATATACAACAGAAATCGTTACAACGACACAAAGTACCACAGAGCACGAAGCACCGACAACCATTTCTAGAATAGACAAATTCTTTTCCACAGATAAACCTGTGACTTATGCAGCTGACACATTCCTGGCGGACAAATTTGATTTATCGAATTACGAAACCTTTGATGAAACGCCAAGTGCAAATGATTTTCCCAATTCATTTGAGGATAGTTTTGGAAGAGAAGCATGGGAATAACGGTACTATGTAGTACAACTTCCTTCATAGTTTGACCCATCAGTTACAATCACTTCAAATGTTTTTATGTTTCTAATTTTAATAAATATTATAGTTTATAAACTTCACATTTTTTAAAAATTTTGAATTTTGAAAATCACATCACTGCAGTTAACTGGTGAGTATAAATTTTGAAACATATTTTTTTTAAGAAACACTAACGCCTATTCAAAAAAACTTGGCAAACCAAAGCGAATGTAAATTCGCATACATAATTTAATGAAAGGTGAACGGAAAGTCGATAGTTCACTCCAATTGATTTTTGACAATTGACTTTGATAGATTCACTTTCGCAACATCCTACATACATTAAGCTCAACGAACCATTTCTTATATAATCACAATATGCATTACTGAGGAATGAATGAGTATATATAATAATGAGTCAAATATTTAATGAGTCAAACAATTAGTAATCCTATTATTTCTTTAAACGGCACGAAAATAAGATAAACCAAGTCCAAAATCCAAATCCTGGAAAAGCTCTACACTAGAAAATTACTATTTTATGAATGATCCTTTTAGGTCGCTCCAATGTACACTGACCATTTTTAATGTGATGGTAATGTGGAGGATGCAGTATATCATCATCTTCCGAAATTTGTTTGAACAACATTCTCGCGTTTTCCTCGTATTGGCTTACAAAAGTGATCGTTATGTGTAAATTGTAATCTTTACAGGTATTTAAAAAAAAAGTAAAACATGGATGATCAGTGCTTATATGAGATATACTAAATTTAAACATACACTTAAAGTTTCATATGTGATATAATTAATATACATCCATATACTATAGTCAGACACGCTTTTACTATGTTGCTCGTTTAAATAACAGTGATAATAATACATTATAGAGGATCAAATAAATATGGCTATTTACAATAACCAATATCGATAATATATATTTAGATTAAAGTACGAGTAACTCTGTGATTTAAGGTCTCCATTACAACCGAATCTAAGTATCCAAATACCAAGAGATCATGACCTTTGCCCGCAGAATACGAACACGCACGATTCAAAAACGCTAGTATTCAAAACGTACCACGTAAATGTCTAAACATTGTTGAATATACCCTGACAAATATGCGCATCACATGTTAATTGCACCGGGAATTGAACCAAGAACCGATGGCGGTAGACCAGCATTTTACGAACAAACTGAATAGTATTTCAGTTCGGGTTTGAGTTTTTTATGAGCGGAAAAATCTGAGGAAAGTGCTAGGTTAAATAAAAAATTTTCGTTGGATAGTTCACCACGAAAGATTTTATATAGGATATACTCGACGAAGTCTGCAAAGAATCACTAGAAATGCGAAAATGGGGCGGAAAATTAATTCGCCTGTAATTATGCACGGGTATTTTAACTAGTTAGGGTCGTAGGACAGCTAGTTTGCAAATAAACTTCAAATCATCAACATCCCACAAAACTCAGTCGTGACCCCAGACCTTTGTCTCTCGACAAGACTGGATCGAACAGTACTAAGTGCTGTTGTTTTATTGACCTGTATCACCTTCACATTGCTTTGACGTTCTGTACAACATTAATATCGCAACAGTGACTAGCAATAAATAATAATGTACGCTGTGTATAAGATGCAAGGGTTAAGATTTCGGCTAAGATGTGTGAATGTTATGAAAGCAGGCTGCTTGTATGGTAGCAACGGCCACTTTTTGATGATTTAGTTTAAGACAGTTATTTTTATACACAACATAATGGTTTCCACCATTTTCTATGGTTTACTCCACCACGCCGTACCGCTAAATTAGAATTGATATTTAATTCCAATTATATACACCTTTTGTTCATTAAAGAAACTTTTTCGTAACGAAATTGTTCGACGCCTAAATTATTCTCTACGTCAGTTTGTTTGCAAAAAATACGAAACAGTAAAATAATTTATAGAAAGTGCGACAATCTCAAATGTTTGGAATATTTTCCAACAATATTACAGATGCTATAAACAATTGTATTCCAAGCAAAGGCTTGCATAATGAAATCTACTCGAAGGCAATTCAAAGGTCTTAACCTTTATGTTCTCACGGCTATAAAAATTTATAATGTCACAAATCAGATATATTTAGCATGTTTGAAAATTAACGCAATAGAATTCTTGTAGTTATAATTCGCAACTGAATTTTGGGAAAAGTGTCGTTTACTACTACTTCTATACAGTTGCAATAACTTTCCATGTGCCTATATAATAGTAAATCTGAACAGCCAGCGACACACTTGCGAGCCCTCTGGCATAATGAATGTCTATGGGCCTGGTGAGCAATCTTCCTTTTAGTCTCATATTTTATATAAATGAACTGATCCTAACGTATCTACTTTATATATAATAATTTAATTCCCAACATAAATGACATAGACATGAAGGCAATATTAAAAAATAACTTATTAATTATAAATTATTACCCAGCGGATATAAACCGACAATCTATTACTAAGACTTCGCTATTCGTCTGTCTACCACAGGTGAATTATATAGTAAAATTTATATTAAAGGTACTCATACAAAAAAAGTAATTGTAGATCTCGCTATTTGAACATTTTCCTGAAGATATTCAGATGTTAGAGAAGTTAAAGATATTTCTTATTCCTATATACTTGCAAGTCAAAGAGAAAATCATAGTTGATCTGTGTGTGAATAATAGACAAAGCTAAGTAATTAATAGCGAATCTGTGCGAACATATATGATTAAATTACAATATTAACCTTACAGCATCCACTACACTAACATATTATTATCAATTTATTACTAGCAACTATTATTAAGTCTTATACAAGAATTACGTAATCAGAGTAAATTGATTAATGAATGTTTCTGTTTTTTACGCATCGTCAAATGATGGTATTTCTCGGTAGTGTGTTTACATATGTAATTTATTATAAAAGTATTAGTTAAGAGAAATTTAATCTCTGATTTGTATTGAAAAGGTCAACCACCATACGTGGACCAATACCTCTATAATAATTATTTACTATCATAACGTTCATCTAATATATAAAATTCTCTGTCACGGGGTTCGAACTTGATTCTCAAAAAATTTTGTGGCGTATGAGTAGGTCTGTGAAGGGGGGAAAAGGGCCAAAAAAAATTTTTAATCCCCCAAAGGGGAGTCCACTTATTTTTCACTATCATAACGTATTTTGTATTTTTGTTATTTTGTAGACAAAGTAGATTTTTTTTTGACACAACATCCAAAAATCGTACAATCTAAATTTTTACCCTTCTGTTCAACCCTTATGTTTGATTTTTTTATAGATTGAAATCTGCATGGCAAAACGCCATTTGCTGGGTCAGCTAGTTAAGTGTATAAAATATGTTCTTCCTTCATGTTGAGACACCACAGTTAAAAATAAAAAAACTTCGCAAATAATCGGTGGGTGATGAGATGTAACGTTAAAAATTGTAGTTAAAATCACGTATTGAAGCTGTGCGGATACTCTTTTTTGTTTAGAAGCTTTCAAACAAAAAATGTATTTCAACTTAAATCCAAAGCCTTCCATAAATAGTAGTATCAGCTGGACCTGAAGAGAATCCAAAAGCTAAAGGTAAATAAGCTGTCACATACAGAGCCTTGAGTACAGAATACTAAAACCAGTACGTAAATCATTAACAGCTTCGATTATGCTGCTTTATATTCATATTTCGCACCAAATGCATTCTTATAAGTATAGGTCGATCATGAAACTTAAAGTAATAAAAATGGTAACACCATACGAGCCACCAATTGTTTAATAATAGAAATACGACCAAAAACAAAATAATAAAACATGTTTTTGCTTGAATTTATTGAAAGCATCAACAATCAAAAGCAGATTTAATTAATAGACGTTTATGCGGAAGTCCATAGAAAAAAAAACCTTAATAGACCAATCTATTATCACAATAAAAGCATTACTTGGCGAAAACCGTATTTAAGTATAATATGTTAGAGGAAGATAGTAGCAAAACACTGCACAAGCTATGACGATAAAGTCTATTTTTTTTTAATTTAACCTAAAGCAATAACAACGGTCCTTATCGAACGGAATTGTGTTAATGTGTGCTAACCTTCATTGATATTTTACACAAAAAAGGAGCTTCTGTTATATTTAGTGCAATCGATTAAAATAGTCACTTGGTTCTGAGCCAGGTGAACTTCATGGTGGTGGGTAGTAAACAACTAAGATACCCAGACTAACTGCAGTAACTATCCTGTGCTCAGTTTATATAACAGGCCAGTTCTATTTAGAGGCAATGAGATCCATTACAAGATAACCCATTTATACGGAAACCCAGATGCTGATAAAAGATGTACTTATATACAGCAGTATTCCTTAATAAGTTGGTCTAGAATCATTGAAAAACCATAATTATTTAACAAGAACGAAGTTAATTTCTTCGAGCTTACCAGCTATGAAATAATTAGATATATGGAAGGTAGCAGATAGAAGGCTTCGATCTCAGTCGATATCTGAATATCTATCTAATATTAGTTGTAATTGGGGTGACATGTTTTATTTTAATTTGAAAATCATATCCGATTTAAAAGCTTATTACTTCTTTAAAAGCTCGTGCTGGGTACATAAAGAGTATATAGATAAAAGTGGGAACGTTCAGGCAGTCTGCAGTAAAAAAAGTATGCATCGCTCATGGCTAATTCTATTGGAAACTGTCCAAAGCATTTACGTATCGTTGGAATAAGAGAAAACTCATCGGAAAGCTGCTATATTTATATCTAGGAGACATTTATATCATTGAGTATTAAGTATAAATAAATATTGGTGGCGATTCTGATGTACACACTGTAAACTAAAAATCTCTGAATTTAGCTTTAGACAAGTCAAACAGTTTTAGAGAGCGTAACCGATTCTGTACATTTCTAAACTGATAGAAATAAGGTTTAAATTATCAATGTAAAAACATATAGAATAGGTTAAACACGATGGACAGGTCTAAACCTAAATTTAGAGATTTTTAGTTTCAGAGGTGAACATCAGAATCGCCACCATTAATGTAGCTAGTTTGAGTACTCTGTTGTCATTGTTAGGCATTTTGCTTGAATGTCAATAGTCAAATGAGATGACGGATCGTGTCATTGTCACGCTATTGCAATTGGAGAATTCATTAATCAATGAATAATAAATAAAATAAAATATCGTATAGCGGATTATATATAGATTATTTGTGACGTTTCGGATGCTTTTTAGCGACCGTGGTCATCAATCATCTTATTTTTGTGCTTATATGAGCACTTCGTTGTTCCTTCCTGGAGTTTATTTTTCGATATTTGTATGAATAGATATTGATATTTTCACTTGATATCACCACGTCAACTAACATATAATCTCTATATACAAACGCTTCGGTATATATTTTGCAGATCATATTATAGAGGCGTTTAACATTAGAGCTAATTGGGTTAAATTTGGTTTCCCAATCTCCCACACAATATACTTCATATATCTTGCTACGTATGTTCTAATAATTTGCTAAATATACCAATAGCCTTATCTTGACATTATAAAAAATAATTTATAATAAACGTGGATATTATATTTTAAATTCCATTTATCTAGGAAGGTTTCAATCGAAAAAGATAGCATTTATCAATACTGAATCATAAAAATGTTGAATGTTTAAGTTCCTTTACAGCGTGCGTGGTCACGGTAGATTGAAGACAAAAGGTGTTAATTGTCAAAATAAGTGTCGCAGCTGCGAAGAGGTTTATGTGTTATCTGTAACGTCGACGAAACGTCGGAAAAATTTAAAATAATGTATATAATAATATAATATACTTAATAACTTAATCCGTTAACAAAGTGTTTTTTCTTTAAATAATAATATTGTCCATAATGCGTTTTACAAATTTATCAGTCTGACACTGATTTCGTTTATAAATATACAACTGCTCATAGCTTGCGAAGCCATACAAAAAACGTCTGACATTAGAATCGGAGAGGCATTGCATCAACACTGTATCGTGGGAATCTGTTACTATAGTCTGTGTGAAACATGTAAACTATCCTAAACCCTACTCAAAAAGACAGCAAACAAATTGTTTATTTGTTCAAATTTTCGATATTATTTATGTAACGCGAACGCTATTATGTTTGTAAATCATATTTTTTCTTTCTTGTTTCGTAGTTTGGCTTGTTGTCATTTGTCCAGCGAATCTATGGAATGGTGAAAGACAAAGTATTTATAGGTTTTATCAAAAATGAGAGCACCAAAAATTCACCCTGTAAAGTTGTTTATAATTTACATGAATTCTCGTAATGCATTTTTTTAATGTGATCAATGAATTTACAATTGATTAAAGTTATAACACAGGTTTGTTTAAAGTTCAATTGATATAGAAACTAAATTCCAGCTTCGATTCCCAGCAATTAAATGGACTGCAGACCAAGCATAAATTTGCCGAAATGTCAGCATTAGCGCAGAATTCACTCAATCCTGATACATTACATAATCTGTGTTGTTGAAAGTTAGATCTCTCAAAATAAACCGTAAATTATAAAAAAAAACAATTTCCTCGTATTATTTACATATACCTAACAATGTTGTGAATCGTCGTAATATACAAAAATTCTTATTAAAGTTTAATTTAAAATAATGAAGCCGGCTTAAGTTTCATAAAACGAGCAAAAATTTATCATTATCCTTATAAGGGAGCGAAACACTTTGTGTTTTTTCGAAAGTGTCGTATTTGGTAACGAAATAAAATTAGTTCAGAGCAATAAAAATTAAAATTAAAGCAATCGAAAGCATCAACACTACTCCCGCCACAACCCGAGCATGACTGAATGGCATATGGTAGGCCAACTTATTTATCCTTACGAGAAAATTGATTGCTAAAGCCTATTACAGGACCGCGGATTATCTGAATGACAGAAGTGCTTGGGACTAAATTGCTCCTGTTCTAAAAATTAAAAGTTGTAAGCATGATCAAAAAAAAGACAAACCCGACTGAGTTTCTTGCTTGTTCTTCTCAGACTCGGCCGTTAGTGAACAAGCCTATAAATTTAGTTTTAAGTGACGTGAAAGGTGATATGTAAAGATCCTATTTGAATAAATAAATTTGACTTTGACTTTGACTTTGATAGTTTATTTTGTGGCTGAGATACTTAAAAAAATATATAAATAACCATTATTTTTTATAATGTACCCACGTAAAATGAAATATATCTCAGTAATGCAAATATGTAGCCTGAATTCCTGTTTATTGAGAGATATGGGTTCATGAAAATTATACGTGGACCTTTTATTTTTCTGCTGTATTCGAAGGCTTGCAAAGAGCACCTCACTACCGGTCATTCATTATCCAGCACGAATCGCAATGCAGTCGCGGCACTAGCTGTTCGAAATTCAAACTTATCAATTCGCGCGTATTCTAAGCATTGACAAGCCGTCAAATTACGCGTTACTTTTAGAGTGTTTACTAAAAGTGTTTTCCCGCCAACGCACAAAAGGGTACGTATGTTTTTTTTACAGTACTTACAGAGAGTGTAATTCATGTGTAAATTTTAATGAATCTCAATAGCAGCGAACGCTTGTATATTACTTACGTGATACTGTTTCAAGAAAAACCATAAAAATGATTTTAATGAACCTTAACAATAATGTAGCTTATATAACATGCTGGCATTATATATTATATGCTATTTTAAAAAATACTAGTTTAAAATAACTGAAGCACAGTTTTATAAAACAATTTTGACTATTATTGTATAGAAGGTATATCCACAAGGGAAATCAGTCTCTACAAAAGCTTCACTTTGTTTTTCCAAGAGTTTGATAGAGGTCGCTTCATGTTCTTGTTCTAATATAACTTACATAGAATAAACATCGAAACGTATTAAATGTCTCTATGACGTTTGACAAAAATACATTTCAAGCGTTGAAATAGACTTCAAAATTAACCCGATAAATTGTGGTGCACAGATACACTTGTGACAGCCATAGACTGTAGACGTTTGAGTTTAAAAATTATGATAATACAACTTCAGGTTTAAGAGACACCAGATACAAACAGCAAAATTTATGAATACATATCCTTGATTGACCTTATAATTTAAAAAGTAAACTTTTTATAAACGCTTAAAACGTTGCCAGACTTACACTAAATAGCTATTTGTGTAATCAACTATGAAGCCTTATTATTTGGACTTACAGAGGTTTAATAACAATTTGACATTTTCCTAGAGAGCCGTTTCATAATATTTCACATTGCTATAAATTATAAGCACAATGTTTGGTTTATGTTTAGATTTATGAAGGTTTAGGGACGGACATTAAATATCGTGAGTTTTTGGATTAGATTTATTAAGTAGGGTTGGGATTTATTTGTACGATCTTTCGACACTTATTCAGACCCTTAGCCTAACCCAATAGCCAAACAACGAATATAAAATATTGCATGACGAAACTCAATAAAGGAGGAGCGGTAATTAGTGAATTCGCAAAGTCAAACCTTCGTAGGAAACCTGTGTTTCGATTTAATCTGTTGTTATAGAATATAAACCTGATATTATTAACATAACGGATTAAAAATTATTTTTTTGATTGTGAATATCCTCAATACATTATTGGTTTTAATTTGACAGTCCATTTGGCTCAATGATCTAGGACTACCGAACACAGTGTCCGGATTCCATTTGGTTCATTAATTAAGTATGTCTACTGATAGTTTTTAACAAATCACTCGTATTCTTTGCTACTCTAAAATTATCTAAAACTGCTTGCTATAGAGCAAATAAAACAAAACCAAACGGTGTCAGCTGTTAGTCATATCTGGTGAAAATATGTTACAAGTAATCCATCATTAATGAGCGACCAACCAGCCGGACAGGTATTGCGTCAAGGCATCAAAATTGGAGCATTTCATTATTCACATTCACGCTTGTTTAATATGATAAAACTAAATATCATCAGTCCAATAAGCTAATAACTTAATAAACGTTGCATTCAGCAATTTTTAGCTTATCCCATAACAGCGAGGCGTACACACTCCTGTGACTTGGAAATACAGGAATGTATAAGTTATGTATAAGTCAAGGGGGGATACTTGATCGAATAAATAAAACTCAATTAAACATGTATTTTAAAACCTATAATCATATTATAAAAATATCGTGCCTCAAATATGCACTTCGGGAGCAATTTTGAATGATATTTAAATGGTCTGATTTAGCGTGGCATAATTTAATTCCTTAATAAACTGCATCTTCAGCATAATGTAAACAGTGTGACAGAGATGATATACTCTTCAGCTATTAGGATGTAGGATGACATTGTTTGGTGCTCTATCTGCGTGTCGTAACGATATATTTCAATAACAATTCATTAGTACAAGTACTTGCAAAAATGTGAAATGTGATATATAAGCGGCTGCGTTACAAATTATAGTACTATAATAGAATTGTTAAAATACATGAGCACATGAATAAAAACGACCCTAGACCATAAGGCAGGGGAGTAAGTCAAGCAGCAATTGTGTGTGTGTGTGTGTGAGAGTGAGTGTGTGTGTGCCACAACAAATCATTCCACGTTACAATAAAATAATGTCATATATGTATTGAGAAACTTAGTTGGAAAGTCTCGATGAGCCCTTATAATTTTTTTCTTGTATAAATTTTGCGATAGGGTCGACTCTCTAAAGTTACGTGATACGTCCGCCTACACTCAATCATAGTTTTTCAATTCCTTGAATGTATTTAGTAATCATTAGGGATTTATAAGATTGAATACGTCATTATTGTGATAAGTATATCTTTAAATATTAAGTTTTTTATACTGTTGCTTGGTATTCAAATAATGAAGTGATTAAGGAAAAGTACTCACTAATGCAACATTTATTATTAACAGCAAGCGATTCCTCTATACGCCGATTGCGCCATAGCAACAGCTTAATACAGTGAAATTCAGCAAGGCCCTTCAAAGCCGATAATTACTGCAAGAAAAAATAAAAAATGCAGTGTCATTTCAGTTAAATTTAAATAAAACATGCTAACCTTGAGTGGTTCCGATGCTTTGACATTTCTTGAAGCGTGCAAAATTGCAAATATTTGTGATAAAATAGTAACAAAATGTATTCGTCGTAAAAAATGGATGAACATGTTTAATAAATTTAACTAAAATATAATAACAGTTATAGTAAGGACACATAAAGGGGAATTAAATCATCCTAATCCAGAGATTTTACTAACTTCGTCTCAATAGATGGCGTTATTATTAATTAAATTTTTTCCACTATTTACATATTTTTTTATCTTTGAATTATCTAATTGTTTTCTGTGAAATTTGAGCAGTCTCGCCACATTTGCTGTAAACACTCCAAGTCATGTAATGTCAAGGCATGTAAGCGAAACATACAAAGATGAAATTTTACAGGGAGATACTTTATAGCCATAAGATGTCTGGTAATAACAGATCTTGCTGTCGAGAAATCTAAGCATTAGGTAAATAGCGTATGTAGTTAAATAGTGAGAGAGAAACTGGGTCTTCTTTACACAGATTTTCAAATATGAAAATTAATTATGTCTTGGTAATAGAAGATTGGAGAGACAATGAATTAAATCCATTATGATGTTCTCAATTAAGAATTCAAAGTTAAAATATACACCTGTGATAAAATTTTAATTTCTCACGGATTTAAAGTAAAGCTTTTTTATTGTGGAACCATTTTAGTGCAACAATAATGAATAAGTCATGATATTCCGGTCACAAAAATATTTCTCAGATAAAGTCTACTATATATATCTCCTCTAAGGGTGGCACTTAACAGTGGCGAAACAAAGCACTAACCATAGCTCTTCGGCCAAAATCCAATTTGACTAAGCGGAAGTCCCTAAATCTCTTACCAAGTTAAGTTAAGCCACAAACCGTTAAACAATTTAAATAATATTTACATATCTCGATGGTTTCTATATCCTTACGCCATAAAATACCCAAGGTATTTTGACCCGCTGGATGCATTTACGTCAATACATCTTGATGAATAATGCCTAGCCGTAAAACTTTCTAGACCTAGGTTCAAAGGCCACAGCTTTCTAAACTGCACATTCTATTGACATCGAACAATGATCGATATTTAATAATAGTACAAGTTCAGTATACTACTTCATTATAAATATTATACTTAAAACTTCCAACGCCATTAGTGAGGCAATTGTAACGATTTTTTTTAACAGGAGCATACCAAATTTATATTGCGAACTCTCGTCGATCAATTATTAAAATTATATTACCTATTAATATAGAAATATACACACAAAACATTCAAAAATGTCTTTAACGCAACACAAACATATTTTTAGCTACCAAATTGAAGAGTTGTCGAGAAGTAAATATTTTTTCGTATTAACCCTTTAATGGAGTCAATTTAACGTACATCCGTCTTTACAATGTGCGTAAAAACCAATTTCTCTATCCTTTTGGAAATACCAGAGCGGATACAACTGAGTTTATATCGAGTGAGTAATTATTATCGTTATTATTGCTTCGGCTTTCTTTGTCGCAAAGTTCAAGTGCAAATGATTCATTATGATTCATAGAAATTCTAACAGAATGTAACATTCAAACAACCTTTTTTTACGATGGGAAATCCATTGGCAGACCCCCACGCCGGTACAAAGGTCCTTAGCGCCAATGACGGGACCTGGTAACAGCGAGGCCTTGTCCAGGATTCATTCAAACAACCTAATTTGTTTCACATAACATTGTCATTTTTATGAATACGCCGAAACCACTAATCTAAATTAAAAATCTATTTCTAGCGATGGATACAAATACAATTACAATTTCATTATTGTATTGGAAAATTAACATTATGTTTTGAATATATTGTGAACAATATAGCCTATATACTAATAATATTAATTCGACTTATAAACTACGTGTCAGCAAATTTAATATAGCTCGACACTTTCTTTTGAGGAACAAATAATAGTTCTAATAACCTTTAGTTTTAAAAAAGTTAAAACCCAAGCAATTCTTTTTTAAAACTTAATTTAAACCTGCAGATATGTGTGATTAAAGAGAATTAACGAAATAAATTGGGCAAAATATATCGAATCTCAAAATGAAGACGGAAGCGTACCCTACCTAAAGTTATTCTCTTATTAGAACATATTTCACTCCAAAAACAATATCGAATCTGGAAGCTATAGGAAAGGGCAGTGAATCACTATTAATTAACCCGGCTGGCCCCGATTTATCTTAAGCGAAAATGGGACCTCGCAGATTTCACACACTAATCGCTAAACCTTCGCTTTATAAAGTACGCACCGTGAGCTATATATGTTTATCCAAGGTTGGGAAGACATTAAAGTAGATTCGAAGAACATAAATCTAAAATTTGAATATTTGTTCCATAGATTCTATTCCTTTTAAAGTTATGGTTAGTTATAGTTACAGTTTCTTTAATTGCCTAGTCCAATAACACTGTTTGTTTATGTAAAAACACAGGCGATACTGGAATGTTTTCAGAAATAAAGATGGAACTTAGGCTGACAAAGCATTGTATATCCGAACCAATACGACTTAGAGACCTTCAGGAAAAAGGCGTATCTTAAAGGCCGGTAACGCACTTGTGAGGCCTCTGGCATTGTGTGTCCATGAGCGATGACATCACTTTAGATCAAATGAGCCTCCTACATTCTTATTGAATATAATAGAAAGATCTAAGGAAAATATTGAAAAGAGTTAAAAAATTATATGAGCAATATAAAATATTTTTTATTCTTTGGTGTAAATGTCATAAGTTATATATTTTCTTATGTCGAAATTATTCCCACAATCTTTGCTGTAATTTCACTTTTATGAGAATCAAATCCCTACTAAATCCAGCTCCAAATTCGTGCCTATCTTGGACCATCCATATAAGCTTCGGTTCGAAATAGAGCTTTGGAAAATATAATATATTTAGAATGTTATAATACAAAAAAAAACTGGCATAAGGAATTTGTTTTTAGTATTATTTCAATAGCCACGCTGATTATATAAGTTAGTTATACGTTGAAGATAGTTTATTTTAAAGAAAAAACACTTTGTTAACAGATTAAGTAATGTATTTTTACAAAATTTTAGTATATTACAATATTTTAAATTTTTCCAACATTTCGCGTGCTTAACAGCGTGCGTGGTCACGATAGATAGTTTCTTTTTTCTTAAATACAAAATGCTAATTTCGAGACTGATATCATTTGGTTTTTTAATATAGAAAAGGCTATTTTTATACTAGATTGTGAGCCATAGTAATATAAAAAACAATGTTTTATACTTTCATATTTGACAAGACCTTTACAGAAAGGTAAGCATTTTCTTTATGTTATTAAAGATCCAATACGTCGTAACTTTTTATTGCTTTAGACTATATTGTTTTTATGTTGTATATAAACATATTACTTGTCTATAATATATACTTTTTACATTATTCCATAGTATTATATAGTTATAATACAATCGGATTATGATCTGTGGGTCAAGCTATTTCTCATTAACTTATGATTAAATTCCTATATTCCAATACCGTCATTTCAACATCCTGATATTTATACAAAACTTCGTTATAATCTGAATACAAAAAAAGATAGATTAGAAGAAGTCGTCTTTTATTGAAAACTATAACACAAATGTTGTAATAGATAAGATTAAAAAACAGTTAATACAGTGATACAAACAAAATATCATGTGTTATACATACATATATAAGGTTATAAGTCAATTTTGTATTGTATATATGCCGGTGGGTATATAAAAATGTAGATAACAGAATGCAATGTTATGCTTATAGAAGAGAATTTACTGTAAAGTATTTAGTTCACATTGATATCAGGAAAATCTAGATTAAAACGTGTCTTTATATAAAATGAAGATTACAATTTAAGAGATGTGTTACAAGTACCGCCGCTAGATTAAAAATCTCTTCGTAATATTTAATATAGCAATGGCCCTACAGACAGACGAACTATTCGCCGGATGTAATACAATGGGTCATTGCACTCAGTTTAGTGTTTGGCTGTTAGATCGGCGTTTAAAAAACCTAAATTTAGGTCAGCGAAACAAAAATACAATTCGGTCACATAACTTAAGCCATTCACAGCATTTGTTGAGAATTGTCATTTACTGGGTTTATATTTCATTTAAACTGCGATTATAAAAAAACAATGAAACGGAATAGAATGTAAATAACATATTTTGTAATAGAAACTTACAAAATATGTCTAAAAAACATCTATTCCTTATAGATGTATCATAGGTATATTATTGTCTCCTTTCAAATTATCACTTTTTTTATAATACAGGAATACAGGGGGCAAACGGGCAGGACCTTTACCTGATCATAAGTAATATCGTAAGCCCACGGACACTCACAATGCTAGGCGCCAACCTTTAAGATGGCGATACGCTCTTTTCTTGAGAGTCCCTAAATCGCATTGGTTCGGCTCTATTGCTTTGATGATTGTTAGAGCTTGTAAAATCGCTCGCTTCTTAGCCCACACTGTCATGAAGAATTAGCACACGTGGGTAATGAAGCGTCTAGCTCACTTGCAATACGTAAACAGAGACGCTATCCACTTGTACCACTACACTTTGTTTTTGACGTATTGGGAAATGGTACACTTCAAACTTGGGTGGCTAGTGGGAAAATGTGGAAAAATTTCATTTAATAGAGAAATCTCTAAGTGGATAAATGCTTTAAAAATATCCTATATGTCATTGATCTATCAGAAATCTCAAATATACAACGGGCGCGTGCATGACTCCCGCCTGATGAACGCGGCAGTCATGCAGTAACAAGTACATCATCTGTGAAGATTTTAACTATCACCATTTCATGAGATTCCGCCTGTGACAGACGGGCAACGAGGGTCTAGAAAAAGAGATAGGTGTTTTGTATTGTGAGCGCTCTGTTGCAAGGCTTAAGCTAATATAATCTTGCTATTACTCTGTTACTTTTTAAATGGATATGGGAGTAATATAGTAATTAATGTAATATATTTAAAATTTAAAAAAGTAGGACATATATAATGAAATTATAAAAACAAGAAGGCAAATTCGAGTGAAAGCGATATTTCAGTCCTTAGAGGAACAATGAAGCAATTTTTTGTTAAACATTCAAAGGAAATCGTATATTTGTTTTTAATAATAAGTTTTTTATTTACAAATCTTTTTAAAGCTTAAAGTCACGCTTTTAAAGGAATTTCTTCGATTCATTTATTTCTTATACAACATAGAATATGTATTTGTAAAAGCAATATCGTTTATATATAAATCGCTGAATATCTTAATAAACCTACTCGTAAATCTCGAAAATGTTATTTGAAGTACGACGATAATTTTATCGAAGAGAAAAATAACTGAAAAGTGTATATACACATTTTTATACCCCCAAACTACTTGTAACTTTAATATCATATCACAAAGTTAAAGGAAGTTGAGAGGCGGCTAATAGAGGTCCGGTGAGGCTAAATAATTGAATGACGTTATCATCGTATAAATATTACATCAAGTTTGCCAATATGATATATTTTTCCATCTTAATAGCTGACCCGGCTTATTTATTACTTATAATTCTACTGTTAGATGGTACGAAGTTCGCGGGATCAGTAAGTTATATTTATCTGCTTGGTTAGCACAAACGCAGGCTATAAGCCAGACGACCAGGTGTGAAATCCGATATTATATTACAAAGTCTTTAGAGTTCGATTCCCGTCAAAATTTTTATTACTTCTCTGCCAATAGTCCATATTAACACACGAGCTCAAAAGCTTCTCGCAATACCTAAGTACACATTCGATATTAGTTCTAGATGGAAGAGATTTTCACCATTTCAAGGGACTTTCTTCGGCTTTTCCCCGACATTGCCAAGAAAATTGATCGGCTTACGTCAACATCAAACAATAGACTTTAAAACACTTCTTTGTCAGGAATCTATTTCTTTCAAAACTGAAAATGTAACTTTAGAAATTTATTTCATTGCAAAATATATTGTTGTAATATCAAATTATATTTTATTTATAGTTTCATTTACCTAAGCTGGTCGACCCCCTTACGTAAACTTATCGAATAATTACTGTAGCGTAATAATTGTAAAACGCTCTTAAAATATTAAAATACTTGAAAACAAAATACTTGTGTCGAATATTGTATTTATAAGGTTAATGTTTTGAAAACTTAATTCATTATTTTGGAGTAAACTAACAATACAAAAAGTCCAGTAACTGAAAGCTCAGCGACTGTGTATAGAAATTTGTCCTGATAATATTATTTATTAAAGCATTTTTATTGTATACGCTGCGTACTCAGCGGAAGCTCTGATAATGAAACAATTTTCCTGTTTGCAATATCTTTTATTAATTCTTCGCTCGTACAACAATACGAATTGTTAATAGTATATTATATAACTTATATCGATAGATGGAATTCAGCTTACAGTATTTTATTTTATATTTGCGTTAAACCACCTACCAATAGAGGTGTTTCATACCGATACGAAATAAAAAGCAAATATATTAACGGTTTGGGTTGATCCCCGCTGCATCTTTCCATCATCTCACGAGCCTCACTCTGCATTCCATCCGCACCATCTCTATAGATAGAAATCTCGCACAGTTCGCTTTACAAGGCATTTTCTCTTGCGCAAGTTTAAGTGAACTGTGGAATCGACTCCCAACGGAAGCCTTCCCTACGAGATACGACCTCCAATTCTTTAAAAAGAGAGCGTACTCCTTCCTTAAGAGCCGGCAACGCACCCTTTAATCAGCTGTTCCTGCTTATCCCACCCGCAAGCTCGTTTGCCCCCCTATTTTATAAAAAAGGCCGGCACGCACTTGTGAGGCCCCTGGCACTGTGAGTGTCCATGGGCGGTCTCATTTACAACCAGGTGAGCCTCCCGCCCGTTTACCCCCTGAATTATAAAACAAAGTAAAAAGCTCATTCATTGTAAAACGCGCTGTTATAATTTTTTTCCACAAAACCTTGCAATTCTCACGAAAGTGACAGTATCCCCACTACACGCGTGTTTATCATAAGCCGGCACCCGGATGCGGTAACAACCGTTACATTTCATAGGAGATTTTGTCAATACCTCATTATTACGACAGGTGTATCGTCAGAGCTACCGTTGTGTTTTTAATTTAATACACATCTATCGTATCTAGAGACTGATTTGTGTTTTGTGCTCATGTAAGTATATATTTAATTTTACACAACAAACAGTCAGTTCACATACGAAAATAAATAAAGAGATCAAGGCGTCAGACAAAAAATATAACTATAATATAATATATAAGGAAAAAATTTTGTTGTTACTACTTTGTCTTTCTTGTGTATTTTAAGCATTTCAAACACTCAGACAATTTACACATGATTTAATTATATATTAATAACATTCATAGATATTGTACAGTAATTCCAATTCAATGGTGAGGTAGAGTAAAATATTACAACCTCCCGACATAGAACAAACTTTTTTCTATAGTACTTACTTAATCTATGTTATTATATAATTTAATATTAGTAGTATATAAAAAAGTGTAGCGTTTGAATACAAAAGCAAAGTTTTTTTAAAAACGGATGAAAAGTGTATAAAGTGGAAATCATGGTAAAAAATGCTACCGGCACTACAGTGGACCGATATTACGGCACCGCCTGTAATCCGAAATCATGTATAACTAAATACTTTTTTTGATAAACGCTAACGCATGATTGAATTTGCAAGTTCTGTAGCTTCAATGTAATAACGTAATAATTACGCTCTCTATTATTTAGTTTACTAAATTAGACATATATAATGAAGTATAATTCGTACCTCATAATACATATTAGTAATATAAATAATATATTCATACCGGCCCTTGTCTCGTAGAGTGCACCCTAGACAATGATATCTGTAGCGGGATCGAATCCGGCTGTGCTGACCTAATGATACACATATTAGAACCGGATTGAGATGCTATTTTTAGTGCTGTAGTACGCACAGTTCTGTGGTATGCAGGGTTTTGAGTACTGTAAATTTTGTGAATAGATTAGACACGTTTTTGTATTTAAAGATGGCTTTAAATTGTTCTTGCGTGAAATGAGTCCATTGTTGTTCTTTAAATGTCATAATGCGTTTTATTTATTTAATATTAGTATTTGCTTATTGGAAAATAAATGGAAAGCGTATTTCAATATTGGTACAAAATGGTGGTCTAACATAGGCACACAGTTCTGTTAGACCAAATTATTAGGAATATTTCGTGAAAAGAACCCTCAAACTCTCGAAACTCTCAGGATGCCTCTACGAAAAGCGTTCATTTAACATTCAAAGAACGGTGTCTGGGTAAAACCTACGTCGAGAGTTTGAGGGTTTATTCGCGGAATATTGCTAATAAATTGATCTAATAGAGCATCGACTTCCGCAATGTAACACCTCCACCATTCTACACGATTTAAATTTGATAAAATAATTAATAATATATCTGCTAACGAAGTTAATGTATTTGGCTAAAGCATGAGAGCTTATAAAGTAAAAGTTCTTGAAGCTCTATCGGGACTTTATATAATCTCTAATTCGTTACTATGTAGATCTAGAGGTATATATCTCTGTTTGTTTTATATGTTATATTGTAGTTTTAATATCTAAATTAAATAATTAATTTTAAAAATCAATCATATGAGAAACCATCCAACCCACTGTATAATAATATCCAAAATATTAATTTTGCGTTTCATTTGAAACTTTCTCATGACTAGGCCATTAATATTTCTATTATTTACTCTGAGAGAGTATAAAAAGCGTTCTGCAGATTTCATTAGAAGAAAGCCTTAAACAGGATATAATCTCACTTCCGCTTTTTAAAGTACAAAGCTTAGTAAAGTTTATCTAAACTTCAATGTTTTGAAAAACCCTAGGTTTTAAGGGTACCGTAAAAAAAGCATGTAATTTTTTTTTTTTTTAAACAGCAGCAAACGGGCAGGATGCTTTACAAGTGTATTGTGAGCCTTTAAGATGAATATACGCTGTATATAATTAATAAAATCAGGCGTTACTTTGCGGAAGTCCACAGTATATTCAGAAGTCCATAGTTTATCCGGAAGTCCATAGGATTCGATGACTCATCGAACGCTGTTCTTAGAGGCAATATCCTGCTGATGCTTCTGTGTCGGAGCAAAACGAGTGGTTGTGGGTTTTTTGCGGAGTATTGCTTGTATATTGGTCTATTGGGATTTTCTATACGCTGTATTCTTGAAGGTCCCTAATCGTATCTTTTAAATATTTATTATGCATCGGCAACAGAAATCTTCGGTGAGAACTTCAACGGTTCATGAGATACAGCCCAGTGACGAACGGACTGACAGACGGCTCAGTATTGCCGTGAAAATGAGTATTCGCATAAATGCCTTTTTTAGTTTGCTGTAAACAAACCAAAAGCCTTAATAAATAATACGATACGATTCTGAAAATTTTCCATCTGACTGATTGTTTCGAAAATGCTTTTATTCGCGTTCAAAAACAATTTCAGTTCAACATTTATTAGTCGTATATAAAAGTTAACATTATATATTTAAGTCATTTACATAAATAATGAGTTTCATTATAAGTTCAGTATAATGAGAGCAGTTTTTGCTCACATTTTATCGTATTACAACCTCGGCGTACAAAGATTATAAAAGAATTTAATTTAACCACACCAAACAGTTATTATATTTAATAAAGTAAAATGTTAATTTAAGTTTGAAAGTTCTTAGTGTATACATAAGGATGATAAAAAGTAACCTAAATATTTACAATTATTTTGAAAAAACTTTGCACTGTAATTACTAATAATAATAATAATAATAAAATCGCTTTAATTGTTCCACGAATGCAAACACAGTACAAATATGCGATATAAAAATTATAAAAACGCGAAGATATATTTAAACATGTTTGGCTTAACATGAGATCCCTACCTTGAGTAAAAGCTTTCTTCACCGAAAAATTCCAGTTCCTTATATACAATGTCAATCCAATAAACCACCCCTTAGCTTGTTCTTCTAGTCTTTATAATTTCGTCGACGCATGCCTCGTAAGATATCGTGCCTGTTTGTGTTCTTGTTCTTCTGTCACATTTCTAAATGGGTCAATAAATGTAATCGAGTTGTTTTCGTATGACGTTTATAAATATGATACAAATATTGACAATGCAAATCTATTTACAGTTTCGTAATTCTCAATAGATATTCTTTCAATGAGAAGATTTTTTGATCGATATATCGTTTTATATACAGATGTAAATCCAATAATTCAGGATAGTTGGTGTTAATTTCCAGAGTTAAAGATTCAGGCATACCACGTAAATATCGTTTTTGTTTGAGAATTATTGTTTTTGCTTGTCACATTTGCTAGATTACTTGAATTAAGATGATAATCGTATTATTAATTTGAAGTTTATAATTGAAAAATACCCTTCCGACCATATTTGGTATCTATTATCACCTTAGCGGAATTGCGCTCACATAGCAATTGTATTCCATTTTGATAGTCTTATAGACAAATTTTGTATGAAGATGTCTGACTGTATAGCTAATGAATACTAATTTCTTTGGATGATAATTGATCCAAAAAAAACCATTAGGCCTACCACGCAAATACAAGTCTTCTGAGACTTATAATTGACTGTGCGTGCGCGAATTAGCTAAATTGCTTGAAGTGTCAAGATGACCATATTATAAACGTAAAGGTCTTGAATGGATATTAATGACTAACTTCAATTGGAACACCGCTGGACCTAAAAATTTCTTCCATTGACCGGCCAACACTCATATATATAGAAATTTATAGCACAAAGAAACGTATTAACCAATTACAAATACAATTGCAAATACCAAGTGTTATAAGTTTAATAATTGAAATAGATTACGTCGACCAGCGCGAGAGATCGACCGATAAAAATATCAAACAGAGAGACAGTTATAAGTACCTACGTATTTTCACATAACTGCAATGTAAGCCAGTTTTTATTTGAGACTTGAGAACAATGTAGATATATAATTATGTATGTGAAACAGGAGCAACGAAATTGTAACACGTCCACAATTGATAAACGTCGAGCGATTTTAGCATTTCATATGGACTTTTAAATTTTAAGGACTGTTTTTTAACAAATACAAATTATGCGTACAGTCAAAAAACCGAGTGTGCTTATGACCAGACATATTTAAATTTCATTAACTTTTACATTTAAATAAATATTGTATGAATAGACCATTGATTTATTAAGATAAGCTCTATTTTTACTATCATCTGTTCATCTCAATGCAAAAACAGAGAATCGAAACAGTATAGACCCAAGAAAACTACAAAAAGTACAGCACGCTGAGTGCAATTACATATATAATTTTTCTGTCATAGTTTAATACATTATAATTTGCGGCTTAGAGATAAATTTTAATAACTGGTATTCAATAATATTTATTGAAACTAGTTAGCCATACAAGTATCCGTTACCTCTAAGCAACAGGTCATTTCACTATAGCTGGTCATAGTCAGAGAATAGGCTTAACATAATATATTATTATTAGGCATACAAGAGTGATAAGGATAGAACATACGTTTGTTATCTGTAGCTTGCTTAATGTTTATAAGTAGATAATATAATTAGATTTTGTTAATTTGGCAGACCCTCCTTGTTCGGAATGAGTGTGAATCCGTTCTTAGTTTATTTGCACGTCAACCCCGGCTCTCGGCTCTTCTACTCTAAATATATTTAACATAAATATGAACAATGATAGGAATGCGGAAGGCAAAGAAATTGGATATCGGGAACTGCCTTAGGTATGCAAATAATATGCGTCGTTATCAATCAATAATAAAGATATGATTAAGTGCTTTGGCTCGATTTGATAACCGGTTCGATTATCCTTAAGCTGGTTTTAATATGGCGCCGATACGGACTCGTAATAATTTTCAATGTATGTTGAAGCGATCGCTTCCAGGTAACCATAGTGTGGATGTAAATATTAATAAATGCAAACCACCATATTAGTATAATCGCAGCGAAAGTATCAATAGTATATTTATATAAATTTGACGTTTACATCTCAGCTCATCACTTGTACCGAATAAATAATTGTAAGTTTCGTGTTTCATTAACTGTTAATAACTGTCCCGGACAGCGAACTTGCTACACTTAGTGACCTCACTGTTTCCTTATAAAATTTTATATCAATAATAAAAGGCTGAAAGTATTTATCATAATATCTGAGCTTTTGGAATAAGATAACAAACAAATAGCGGTTTTACTTGTTTTGCAGGCACATAATTTCATCCAGTATTTGACACTCGCTATTTTAAATTTCATTAAGAATGCGTTAAGTGGCTTGGACAGTTTCAACTCGTTAGTTCAATCATCCCATCCAAATCAGTGCTGTCGTTAGCCACGAAAGCTCAACGACTTTCACATTAAAGTCCAAAGCTTGAAGCCTAACGTAACCTAAACAATTACAGCTTTATCCATAACCGAAGGTAGTCGCGCAGTACTAACATGCCACCTTGTATTCCAGCCATACAGAATGTCCCACAACTGCAAGTCGACTTACACGGCCGCGACTACACGCGACGCGAATAACAACACCTTATATCATGGTGGACCTACTCCAGGTTTTGGATCCCGCGGCTACACTCCGCCCAGTGTGAGCAGCAACGGTAGCTACCAGGTATTAAATCTATATGTACATATAAAGTATCTATATAACATGGTGAGGCAGTAAATGAAACCAAAGGTTGAGTGTTTTACTAATTTGAAATACGTACTTTAGTATAGTTAATAGAATCAGGCGTTGCTTTGCGGAAATATGGACTTCTGTAATATGCTCCGTGAAAACGAATAGTGTTCGTAGAGACTCCTGAGGAGAACATCCTGAGGATGCTCCGTTGCTGGGCGAAACGTGCGTTGAGTGTATTTTTGTTTTGCTTTCACGGAGTATTGCTAGAAAATTGGCTTTTAATCGTTAGTTGAATTTTAATCTTTAGTGAACATTACTGTACCATGCAGTATGCCATGTTATATAGCACACTAGCTGCTGCATTCCCCTTATCTCACGAAAATCTCCAATCTTCTCTATATATTCATTCTCTCCAACAACCAGGTCGGTGCAATGGTTAACATTGACAGCCGAACAGAGTTCGACCTCGGTCATATATATATGTATGTATTAATAATAACTATCGATTTATTAAAAACTGTATATAACTTATTTTGGATCTAACCGACCTTGTAAATATTTCCTCATAAAAATTCCCTCATACAATCTTAATAGAACCATCTAAGGTTAAAAATGAACCTTACACAAAAACCCGTTGATTTAAGGCTCTACGGTACAAACCGTATTTTCGGTTTACGAGGTACGAAGTGTGTTGTAGCCCTAATGAGCGTCTCTAAGATCTCCTGAACCGTTGCCAACGAAATATGGCCCAATGAATTTCCTTTTATGCCTCATGCGCAAAAATGTTTTGTTTTGTTAAGCGCTGCGGGCAATTGGGCGAAATGGCGACGAAGCTCCGGTCGGGAGTGCGAGTTTCATTGTTACGGGCTTTTACTTTGACATACTTTGAGGAATACCTATTTTATACGTAATTATAGAGGCAGGCATTGGTTCTTTATGTTTTGTTTAAATGATAAGCAGTGAACATTTTTGCCATTTTACGAGATTGATCGAGTATTTGAACAGCAAATGTTACATATTTATTTTGTATTTATACACTATTAATAGTTTCAATATACGATTGTATCAGCGTGGAAATTTAAGGCCGATTATTAGCCACGAAGTGTTTTTAAGAATCTCTTAAATTCGGGGTATTTCGAATTTTGAAACATTTTTGAAGTCACTATAAATATTGTATATATCTCGATTAATCTGTTAAATAAGTACTTATCTTTATATTTTTTTGTTAAAAAAAGAATTATTAAATCAATAGACATTGTGAGCCTCGAAATATCAGGTTCCATTTTGGCCAAACAATAATTCTTTGGGCTGATAGTAAAAAGTTGAAACTAATTAACTATTATACATTTAAAGTTATTACTGTAGACTATTTCCACCCGGAAGTCTGCAGACTTAAAAGATCCATAAAACACGTCAATTCACTTTATTTAGTTTTCTTTTCGAAGCTTGATCAACAATGTTCAATAAAAAGTCATGCTTTATGCTGCGCGGGCGTCTGTAAGTCGCTCTACATTCAGTAATTATAACATTGTATCGGCCATTATGTCAAAAATGAGATCAACTTGGATTCAACCGGTTCGATCGCGCGATCAAGGTGCAAATTAAGCAGAATGCATTTTATAGTTGCGTGTTTAAATCTACAATTTAATAACTAAAAGACAGCATTTTCGGATATTTTACTTAACATACAGTCTCCATTGTAGTAATAAAATTCATTTCTAACACGTCGCGTAAAATCACTGTAAGCTATGGCTTATACCAATTGAATAGAATAGCGTTGTATTCTACGATTCGTGAAATTTGTTCATAGATATCCGCTAAACAAATTTTAACGTGAATAAATAGCGATTGGTGTAAATCGCAGCCAATTAGCCTGGCTAGCAAGAAGAATAGTAGGCGGTACTGAGAAAAAGTAGGTTTTACATGAAGTGCTGTACTTATTTGCGGCGTGCCAATGCCAGTCCAATTTGTGCCAGCTTTTATTCCAAATAGGTCGGGGTTTGTATGCGTATTTTCCTTAATTAATTTTTAATGAGAACGTATATAATGAAGGAGTTCTATTTAGACAATAAGATATGCCTTTGATTTTAATATGTACACCGCTCGTGCACTTAGATGTCTTCAAGAAGGTGGTCCAAAAAGGGGACATCAATTTATAAGATATACCTTACTAGCAATATCTACTGGGATTAGTAGGACTAGAATATGTTTCATTCAGCTGTGAACACGAAACGCAATATGGACATAATTAAAAATTCATCAAAATTGTATTATCAGTAAAAACTGATATGGTAATTATCTTGAAATGTGGAAAGATGTGTGTATAAATGTATGTATGTGTGTTATAATTGTAGTCTATGGCCAACTCATCATTTAAATTAAATAATTCGCCACATATCCTAGTAATGTCATAGATTTCAAATTACTTACAAAATAATGATAATTGGTGTTCTTTTAAATTAAACTCAGAATTATTATAGCTTGAGGTGGCAATTAATTTTCTATTCTAACATAATATAACATAGTATTTTAATTGTTATCTAATATGATTATACTGGATTAGGAATTCAATTTTACCTAATATAATATTAATTAGAATTTCACGTATGACTCTATGAGAAATACCTCGACGTGGATTCTCAATGTTTCTTACGTAAACTTTCATCATTTTGAAAAATTCTCTACATCAATCTTTGATTAATGGTCTAACGAGAAGCATGTATTTGCAGCAGGTGGCGGCCAAAGTGCTGTTCCGCAGCGTGACGGCGATCAATGACCTCAAACGGCAAGAAAAGACCGGACGCGAAGAGCGGCGGAACCACTAGCGACATCTTGTGACAGGTTATAGAAAACTCAAATTAAAAAGTATACCACCGAAACAACCTCTCGACAGAATGTTCGAATATGCAAGTTCAAAATTTAAATTAAAATGAATTATACAAATAAAATTGTATAAATACGGAATCATTACAAATATTGACAATAATTTTTTGTTTACCTGCCACCTATCGGTAGTTTTACAAACTATCACAATACTACAGAACACTAAATACAATCTTTTCTTTATTGTAGTTCATAAGTCATACACTAGATGGCGCTAGCTTACAATATACATTTCAATTCGTTTACACTGCCTTCGAAGCATGGCGGTGTTGGTGACACTCATCACGGGGCTCGATCCAGGGCTCATCTCGAAACCATAATCAACAATTATTATTTTAGTGGATTGATATTTACAATTTTTTCTTTGTTTTCAGAAGGTCCACATGTGATACAAAGATACAATGGAAGCTAAGGATGTGATCTCCGAAAAAATATTTAACAATGTTACGTTATTAGAAACTATTAAGACTAGTTACATTTTGGTAAAACTGTTTATAAAATATATTTTTGTATTGTTGGTATTAAAAATGATTATAATTTTAAGGATAAGATAAAATATAGTGTGAACTGCGGAAGTTTTTGAAATCCAGCCTTTTTAACAAAAAAAATTTTTTATGACTACATTTTATTTACACGACCCTAATATTAAAATTCATCCATCTTTTAAGCTATCTCTACGGCATTATTTTTGGTCAATTAATACGTCCTTTTCATTAATAATTCAGAATCACTCATGAATTGTCAATGTCAAGTAAAGAAATTTAAGTTACATTTTTGGTCCAGGCAGCTCAATTTAAATTTTAAAATTATCTAACTCTCACAAAAGACACTACATTTTTATTACGTAATTTTTTGACATTTAAAAAAACAATTTTATTCTGTTTTCCAATCTACAGCGGCCCGATTTTGACCGACTTCAAAAATCCCAAAGTAGATGCGTAAGAATACTTCGATGAAAATACGAATGTGATATCTTCGGCGCCCGTGGACTGATTTTTATTACATACATTTTGATTTGACGATGATAATATATGTAGTTGTAAGTGTGAGTTACACACACAAACTAAATATAAGAGTTCAATATAAACAGACAGCAGCTACGTACAAAGGTTTATTTTAATACGGACCTGTGTAAACGCATCTTGAAAGTCAAAAGAGAAATAGCTTCTTTGTATGGACATCCATTTTAATCTAAGTCACACAAAATCTTTAATATCATGATTATTTGGAGAGGGGAGTAAGGATTAATATAATTTTAGTATAATCATAAATTTGTACTTATATATTAAAACAATTGTAACAATACTTGTTTTATTTCAAAAGTTGGGGAATAGAGAATGCAATCTCATCGCATCATTTCAATTCAAAATGGAAATTTATTATAAAATAGGAAATTGTGTATTCTTTACTGATAAATTGCTAATTGCTGGCACCAGAGGTGTTAATGACCTTCAATAAAACTGAGTATTGTCATCTGAAAGGCCGGCAACGCACTTGCGAGCTCGCTAGCTTGCTTTATGCGTGTCCTTGGGTGTCGGTGTCACTGAACATTTTTATAAAACAGAGACCTACCCTGTTTTATAAAAAAATATCGCAACACAAGCTAATCACAGTTTTATAGAAATACAATTATCTGGAAGTGGTTGTTTGGTGTCGCGTGATATTCTGTAAGTATTCAACAAACATTATAATCATTTTTATCAGACAGTTTTCTATAGGATTGGTTAAAAGGAGTTAGTAAGCTATCAGCTATTAATTACTAATTAAGGCGAGCCTCGTCGATTGCTACCAGACAACGCGACCTATCAACAATTTTTCTAAATTTCAACTTTCATCTGACAAATGTTCGTATGTTTAAACACTGTGAATCAGCTAAGATAATTTCTGTAAACAGTGTATTATATAAGAGGTCGAAGAAGTGGGTTATGATACGTCTAATGGTGTTAGCAAGGTGACATTGCATTTTACGTGACAATACTAGTAACTATTTTAGTAATGGCTAAATATCACGCAATCGATGAGCATGCTTGAAGGGTAAGACCTCTTTGAAGAATCAATAATCAACAATTTAAACTCGTAAAATGGACATGGACCACAATAAAATGGAGATCCGTTTCACCAACACAGAGATGAACATTTGTACACAAATGAGGTTTTGTTACAAATTATGTCATGACATATCATGATTCTGTACGTAATTTTCATTCCAAAAATTAAAGAAACAACGAAATTAATATTACTTCTTATTTATTTAAGTAACCAAAATATTCACGAATATCTGTTTATATATATTCATATATCGTGAAAATATCGTAAGCCCTAATATATTTGTTTGTTATTTTTAAATATTAATTACTTACCCCTCGCCTCCAAAACAATATCAATATATAAAGTCTTAATCGATAACGTGGCTTAAGATATATTACTTCTTAACCCATTATTTCATCGATTACATCTAAAATCACAAAAACTAATAGAAATTTGGTTTTACGTTTTTGGTTTTGCTTTTTGGTGTTAAGTTTACTTAACTAGATTGAACTTAACGGCTTAAAAACGAAGTATTCTTTAAATCGCCCCAAGTTCAGTTCATTTGAATATAACACAGCTTAATTAAAAGAGTCGAAACAGTGAGTTTTTTAATGAAATAATTCATTCATCTGATGTGTTTTTCGATTTTAATATGTAAACTAAAACAAGCAACTACATAACTGTAGCTTTGGCAAAAGCGTTAAATTTTATTAGAAGGAAAGTAAATTCGAGAAATAAAATGTGTCAGTAAAAGGCTTCTAGTATTAAAAAATATTAAATTCTGTGTGATTTATAATTACGCGTTTTATTTAGTTATAATGTGTATTATATGTAGAATAAATTGTGTATTAAGTTTGTAATATGAGGACACACTTCACGTAGGATCTATCGTAAGCTAATATAGTTTTTACTACACATACAATCTTTCATGTCTTTTTATAATCTTTGTTTGATGGTCCGGAGTGGTATCCATAGTACCATCGTCTCACTACAATTAATTAAGTATAGGAAATATACATTTTGTAAAAAATATCTCCACTGCGAAAGCTCGGTGATAGGTCGATGACATAACATTTTGTTACTTCACCCATTTAACACGAAATTTAATTAAACACGAAAACTAATTTAACCGACTGCACAAAAAACGACGTCATTAAAAAGCACTTACCCGACGTCACGCACAAATGACAAATCGCAGCCGAATCCTGAGTACAAGAGGAAAGAAGAATAATTGCGAGAGTATTTTTTTCGATAAGTTTTTGTAAGAGGTCTTTAACCCACCGTTGAATTATATGCGGCGATATCAAATGATTTAAGCCATCGACCGCTTGTTACACCGAAGCCCACAATTTAAACGATTATCTAAGCTGAGTTTTAGTTTTCTATGATATAAAATTTATGATATTAGCAGCTTAAAAAACTATGAACTTTGAACTTTTACAAAGACAGTGAGAATTCTTACGTACAATCGTAAATAGTTTGTTTACAATGTAATCTAAAATCCATTTTTTTTAAATAACGCTACCGCAAAACTCGGCTTATTCAATTGACCTGAATCGTATGCAAATATTACATTATGTGTAGCAGTGTATACGTTTGAATTAAGTACAAAATTTACCAAACAGTGTAACCTACGCCCACGAGTCCATTTTGCTACAAAACAAGCACGCAAAGCCGAGATCATCGTTCCCTCTGAGGTCTCATAACAGTACTTCTTTCATCCACCATTATGTAACCATTAGTCCTATCTCATCGCTCTCCCGGGACTCACGGGAAACAAATAAATTTCCCATACGATATTGCGCTATACAATAATTCAGGAACAGTTATCATTATTTAAAACCAGTTCGATTCGATCACAGATCCGCAGGTTTCCGGACGATTTTAAGTTGTGTCGTCGTTTGTTTTTGTGATGTTTTGATTTCAAATATGGAATCGACCAGGTTAGTGTAATCTGTTATTAGTGTTTGACAGAACAAAAGTGGAAATATATTTGATTTTATTGTCTTTGATAAATAGAAATAAGAATATTTAATCATATCTAACTGTGAAGTAAAAAGTAGTTTTAATATGTATCAAAACGCCGGGTGCTTTATTTACGTCCGGAGTTTTACGTATATACACCATAAGTCTCTATTATTCATTAATTCGGCTTACTTTTTAATATCTAGAGTAATAATAAATTGCAAAGAATATTATTCCCAAGTACTGCAACCTTGCACAAGTTTTCTTGTTACTTAAAACCCGATTAACAACTCGTAAATTCTAAATGAACATATACATTTTTTAGCCTGACACGCTTTCTTTTCTATGATAAGTCGTCCTTAAATAGACTTCCCTATTACCATGTTAGTAAGGCTTTTTCACTTTCTCATTTCGTTCGTATCAATGTAAAAGTTATTTTATAGTACCTACTCATCTATATAATATTGCAACACTGTAGTAATTTGTATAATAGCTACAATTTTCCTTCAATACGTGGAAGAAATCTCGTCATAGCCACTGGCTACAATCATTAGTAATAGTCTCTACAATGTCTGATATGTTTTATACTATCTGTTGCAGCATTATCTGCGGACGAGATATGACCCTTTTGCATAATAGAAACATAATATCTATATGTCATATAGATACATACATATACATATAGATATATGTATGGGCTCTTTATAATATTTTGTTTAGGCTTGGCCAAAGATCCCATATAATTTTCATGTTATTTTATTTTCAGAATACAGGTGGTATTCCTGTTCACCATATTGTTAAGTTTTATTATATATGGGCAAACCAATGATGCACCTGTTGAAAATACAACACATAACTGTCCCTTCACACGAATTATAGAAGATATATTTAAAAAACACAACAATACTAACACAAATATCAGTCTGAAGGACGACGAATCAGCTAAGCTATTTTTAGATGTCATTGATAATATTGATAATCAGAACTCGAGTAAATTACATGAAGATATTATAAATGGCATCATAGAATCGATAAAAAGGATAAAAGAAAATATTACAAGAGATTTACATGATGCGAATTTAAATGAAGCAATAATCTTAAGCGATGCCAACGCTGTTTCCAAAAGCAGTTCTTTGAAAACTGTCAATCAAATACGGAGCGGCATAGAGGAGAAAAATGATGGAGTTGTAACTCCTGACAAAACTAACAGTATTATAAATACAACAAAAGCTTACAATGAAAAGCTTACGTTTAGTAATAATACATCCTCCGGATCTCATTACGTAGAAGTTTTGACTTTTGAGCCCAATAACACGTATGCAGTGAACGCAACAAGTAATAATATAATAGAAGTTCTCAAACATATCATGCCTTTATTTAATAGCACAGCCAATAAACAGCTACACAGTATAACGATTATAGAAAGAAATGAAAACAAAAACCACTCCATAACTGAGACGAAGAACACTTCAACTGTACTTGTCAAATACTCAGATAATATAACAAAGGACAACGATACATTGAAAACTCTGAGTGACCGAAATGACTATTTAGAAGTCGATTATGATGTACAAGATCAAGGAGATAATGTGACGTCAGAAGGGATGAGAGATATTCTGGAAGCGGCAGAGTATGGAATGCAGAAGATGACTGAACTCTACACTGTGGTGGAACCTAAGTTATACTCTATGGGTAAGCTTTATATTTTATAATTTAGCAACTTAAGTCCAATAAAATTTAATTCTTTACGTGTTTGTCTCAGGTTATTGGCTTGATGACAAGAGTCCTGCCCGCTATGTAGCTGCATTTAATGCCCCATCTGAAGATCTCGCAAAGTATTCCCGATACGGTTATGCATCTGTTTTGGCAGCGGCTAAACTGAAGGAACTAAGGTGAGTAAATTTCCAAAATTTGTTGAAAGCTTTCTTGTCGGTAATGGATTTCTAGGATCCCAATGATGACGATACAGGTTCCTATATTTCTTCCAATATCCGTTATGCGTAGTACGATAACATAATTTATTACTTTTCATGTCGCAAAGGCTATCGTTATTGAAGCTACGGGCCTGACTGTTGCTAACAACACATATACTAAAATTATTAAAAAAAAATACTTATTTTAGTACGTTTTCTCCAAGGTATAGTCAACATATAAACGAATAATTAATAATATTTTTCACCATAAATCTGTTCAGAAAGACCCGTTTCTTCCAATTTAGCGGCGAATATATTAAACAAAGCATTTACGTTTATTTATATTTTTGTTTTGCTCTCTGAACTTATCACACGGTTTGAAATGGTTGACCTTCTTTGAATTCCAGTCATAAATCTTTTAGAAATATACCAGTAAATTATAAATCGCACGCTGTCAAAATTATACTTAAGACATCCGGAATATAATGAAATAGCGGATGTGAACTAGAGCCTAACTTCGTTCTTGTAAACATATTTTACATACACCGTATACTATTTTTATCAAATATGAAATGCCAGTGTATACGTCCTAAATCTAGACCTATTCTAGTGGTAAGCACTTTCATCTACGAATAATGAATGAAGCAGCTCGATTAAGCTTCAATTACAAGCGAAAAATTATAGTTATATTATAGTAAAATTCCGTTTAATGATAATAATGTAAACAGGCGCACGATTAGTTTTATACGTATTAAACTAGGGAAAACTCGTCAAAGTAGATACCTAGATCAATAAAACCCAGATTTCTATAACTTAATACAATCGTAACCTTTAAGTTACGGCTTGTAATAAATATTCATTGATTAAATATCAAACAAAGGTCAATAGGATGCGATGAACAGCGGAAAATCATTTTAAATTGTAATTAGTGCAATAAATTGTGCATATGAGGCATAGAGCAATACAACTTTGTAGAGAGCATACTGAGCTACCAATAGTTAAGGACTTCATATAGTCATTTCGTTGAAAATCATTATTTATATTTTATGCTAATATCAGGCACAGATTAAATATAACACATACAATGATTAATAATGTATACGTACATATTATATATTTTATGCGGTTTGTCCTAGTAGTTTATAGATTAAATCGCGAGTATATTATTTTGATTAATTTATTCGACGTCGTCTCTCTGGACACTGTCAACGAGCTCTTTTCTCAGGATCATATAAAAATGTCTCTCAAGTAATGGTAAATTTCACTTAAATCAAAAATTTAATTTTGTTAAAATCAATCGCCTCGCCAACATCTCCATAATTCAGTAGCTCAATCCTAACACTTGTTGGTATAATATCAGACTTGAATGTGGCAACACTGCACAGGAAATGGCTCATCTGCTGACCGGTGTTACCAGATTGCTGCATTGATTAGAAGGGAATGCCCTACATGGCGTTTATGAAGCCATTACTGGCATGGTAGTGGCCGGGTTCATAATTAAGTACAGTTTTAATAAATGCTATAAACGCATCTTATGTTGAATAGGGAACTGGTCCTAGGCTCTGTGGTGACTAGATGCTGACATTGATACGCCCTATTCTTCATCACAAGTCCTTAAATATTTGGACCGACACTTAAATTAAAAAAGGCATGACGGTAGGCTCTACTTATATTACTTCTATTTTGTTACTGTATTGTTCCTTTTTATGTTTTTTTTTGCTATTTGTTCTATGTTAAGTTGTGTTAGCTTAAGCATCTGTCTATCTCTGGCTAAAGGCGCTCTCCATCACCGATTTGGTAATGATGGACCTACATCGGATTGGGTCTCCTTCTTCAAGGGTCCTTATTATTCCTTCTTCTTACTATAAAACTTATACTTAAATAGATTTAAATGTTAATTAAAGACATCAGGACAATAATTAAACCCTAAAAATTGGGGAAATAAATAGCAAGTTGGTTCAAGATATTCATACATTTATAAATAATTATGCTCAAATAACTATGCTCTAATGAACAATGTATTTTTCCCGCGCAAATCCAAGGATAACCTAATTTGATTGAACTAGTGTTGATCTTTTGATAAAACAACAAAAGACTATCCCAAGCAATGACATTGACAAAGAATGACAACGGCTGATTTTTAAAAAGGTAACGATAATTGACAACATTGGCACAGATAGACGCGAGTGTTATCTGCGTTTTTCAACTTGAATTGTCATGTGTATTGTCACTATGTGATAGAAGTTGTCAATGTTGCATTTTATAACTAAACTGTCTCTATCATTTATTTAAATTCCTTTCAAAATAAAAATTATTAAAATACAATGAAAACAATTCAAATTACTTTGAACTTTGAGAAGTGATTTGATTATACTACTGATTGAAAATCGGTCGTGTGAAAACAATTTAAATGTAATTTTTATTTCAAACGTGAGTACCGTTTCGAGTATGACAAGCCTTAAAGGGATTGCGAAATACGACATTGTTGTTTCAATGAACGATGACTGTACATAAACTTGATACTCCTTCGAATACAAATTTCTTAAGGCCATGATAATGGTTTTGAATGTGTTCTACTATGAATACAAGTAATAAAACTAATCATATAATTAACTAATTTTGTTTTGACTTCTTATTTTTTTATTAGATAAAGAATACTTTGAAATCAGCTTCCTGCTATACGTGAAAAATATCCCTCATTGATTCTTATTTTTTTCTTAATTTATTTTTTTGTCTCAATTACAGCACAGACTACAGCTTTACAGTATGTGTGCATAACTAGAATTTGAGAGGATAAATGATTTACGAGCAAAGAAATCACCCAGTCATTGTCATAATTATCATTAAATCGAATGTAACCAAAGCAAGCGCAGCTGACTACTATTACTTCCGCTTTCACGGTAGAAAACCGCGGAAGTCGAGAAACATATCAATCAATTTCATATCTCCAACATTAGGACGTGATACCAAATGCAGACATTTTTTTTTTAAATTATATAATATGAAATTAGGTAAAGTTAGTGCAAGAATTAATTAATGCTAAAAATTTATTGCAAAAGAAAATCGAAAATCTCTCTCTCTTCTCTGGTTTGGGAAGGTGCTATGTTAAAATGGCGGTTCATTTTCTGCACAAAGTAAATTGTCATCTAGTTTTCTTTTTTATAAACAGAATGACAGTTATAGTTGAGTTTCCAAGAAAGTCGACGTAAGTCCTTATTAGTTATGTGGTATCGAAAGCTATAGAAAGCCGCAAGATACTGGTTTTGCACTACGCGGACTTTATCACGGTAATTGTTGAACTGTAGCTAAAGAGAAAATATTATTGATATTGTTAATTTATCTCACGTAATTGTCTTATCTACGTGTTTGCAAGCTATTCTCAGAATCATTTCAAAAGATATATATCCTAGTTTAAAGAGTTTGTATGAACATTTTTTTATAAAGTGCGTAACTTTAATTTAACATACGTTATTTAAAAATTTTGCTTGATTCATATGCTTTGATTAATGCCTTCCTTTAGATTTAATGTTATAGTCATGACACTTCCTATATAATTTGAACTGAAAGTGGTTTTGGAGTAACGATGCGTTAGACTGCATCAGCTCGTTAATTTTTATTGATTTCGACGCTATTTTACATATTACATTAAATCTATAACTATTTATTTATTACTTTAATAACAATAGCTTAATATTTATTGTAATGAAGCCTAAATTTGTTTACACGTCTAATAAATTAACCATAATAAATTAGTGCAAACATTAGAACGCACAGAACTGTTTAAATATTTGAAATAAATGTATTAAGAACTTGGATAATACTTTCGTAACTAATAAACAACTATATAAAAAAACAATTCTTTAGTTATTTTATTACACATTTTAGCGTAACCAGATTGACTGTATATTTTTAGATTGTAGATAGGTTAATACACCCTACAGTATGTAAATAAAATGGAAAGTGCGTTGAGAAAGCAGACCTTGCACTTGAAAGAGAAACTGAAGCCATCCGACCAACACACGCCTTCCGGTTGATTGGATTTGTGTGCTTTATACGAGTATTATCAATAAATACAAAATGTTATGAATTCAGCTGATTTATACTAGCTAAATTCAAGCAATATCCCTTTCTGATATCACTGTAATACTATGTAAAACTGTAAAAACCTAAATGTCACTAACTGAGATGTCTGTCAACACATTATGAATACTATCAGATAGATACACCTTTTTTCGAATGTTTCGACGGAGCTCTCTCTCTATTGTCTGTATAACAATGCTACGTCTTCTATTGTAATTAATTTAGAAAATTATCTTGATCCATTCAACAGTATAAGCATCGCCGTGCTGATAATGAAAATATCTTATTATTAATTTAAATCATCCATTAACTCGATAATTTTATATATTAAAAAAACAGCTCGATTGAAATTTTATTTACGTACGTTTCACTATGATTACTGATAGGGCTACTAGAAGATTCAATTTGAAATTATTAAGCCACAAAATTAAAGTATGCTTCTAAAATACTACTTCAAAGATCTACAATATGACGCAAACGCAAATCAATTGCGATAAGAACGCGATAAATGTGAACCCACACTTTCCCTCTCTCGATCTAACCCAGCTTCCCACCATTGTGTATTCGAAAAACTCAATATAACCCGGTTTTACAGATGTGGAAATCCTTTGTTCGGAAATCGATTAATTACAGATCGTTACGTATGCCACTATTGTATTGGGGAATTATATTCTCATAGAGTCTTCATTTGTGCCAGTATAATATATTATTATATATATTTGATGGAAAAATAACAATTTTTAAAACGCTTATTTATGTTTTTTTATTTATAAGCGACCGAATAAATGCAGTTGCCACAGAGACAAAACGACAAGTAATGTTTGGTAACACACAAAATTAATTATTTTAAATGACAAAGTTTAAGTGAAATGGTAAATCAATCAAGGCGATGTGCTCATGCGCATTACGTGCTAGTTATGACACGATACATAACCATAAACCGTCATAGAGAAAGGAATGATGGACTTAATAGAGTTTTCATAACTAATTTTTAATTTTAATTCTATATTTACCTGTATATGCTACAGATTGTGTAAATAGGTAATTGATGTCAAATTGTGATTTATAGGAAATATATCGTTTTCATATATTTCCTTAATTGAATAAGGTCCTTATAAAAAATTCAATTCAATTATTAAAATTAAAATGATTGAGCTTAAGAGTCAAATATAATATTGCTCTTGAAAAAACTTCAAGTATGGTACGAAAGAGATGTTGAACACGAACTGCTAGTCTATTATAAATAATATTCTTTCTAGAGTCTATACCTTGAAGCTCCGAGTGTCGTTTCGCTAATTGCTCATTATTTCATGTTTCTAGACATTAAAAATACCATACAATCGTATTTAATTGAATAACGTAACGTCGCGTATCATTGAAGTACCATTACAAAGCGGAGTTAGGTGAAAATTGAAAAAGTTTATACATCTATAATATTATAATTAAAATAATAGTTGAGTTTCTTTTCTGAAAGTAAATTTATTATAAACATTTTATTACTTACAATTATATACAGTAAATAAAAATGTAATTAATTTATCTGAAAGAAAACAACATCTAAGACATTTTTATTACATTAAAATTATAAAATTAATATCTATCATCCTAGGAAAAATATTTTGTTATTGACAGAAGAAATTGTCATATTATGTACAGCATAAAGCATAAAATAAAAATAATACAAAAGAATCTTTATATACAGTCTTATAATATGTTTTATAAACCCTAAATTAGATAGTATGATATATTTCATTTTTAAATAAGTTTAAAAAACTTTATTCCTCGTTAAAATGTATAAAATACGTGTTGAGTTTTTAAAAGCTAATACATTCATAAAGCGTAAGGTTTTTTTCTCATTTTATCTAATTTCCACACAAAACCAACCATAACAGCACGTGAAAGTCTAGAAATGCACAACAGTAGAAAGTACTTAATTTAGTCTATTTCGGGTCAGATCAGGCGTTGGTAAACCTTGGTATCACCAATATCTTGCTGATAACCAACTTAGGTTGTAGATGATGTTTTTTTAGATCTAGAATTGGTACTGATGAACGACTTCAATCGCAGTTTTGGATCCAAATAGAGAGCTACATATAATAATGATATCCGCTCTATTTAAAACTAAAGGTCCTGCTACCACGCTGTATGTTCAACCTTTGTGTTGAGCAAAATTATTAGCTTCTAGGTGTTAAAATATTCATTTCTAAAGGCTATAAGAACATATTTATCAGTGCTGTTAGCACATATACAACCTATAAACAACCTTCTTAAGAGAAACGTCCCGCTAATCTACTGTATTGTAAGTATAAGCACTCCAAATGCTGATGAAAAGAACTGGAGATTAATTTTTGTACATTTCATTTGTGTTCGTAAACACAGACATTTTTAAATGTATGTTAATTTTACCAAGATAAAAGGTTGACAACCTCTAATTCATTCACTTTCGCTGATCAAGTATTTTTGAATATAAATAGCATGTGAACAACCTTTGGCTTTTGAAATACGAATTTTTAAAGCTCTCGTGTTGAACTGAATAAGTTGCAAAAATGGCGAGTTTTGTATGTGAGCCCCTTAAGAGCCCCGTAAATATTATACAATGTGTTTATTCGTTTTAATACATCATCTGTGAAAATTTAATGTTATTAAATACGGTTCATGAGATACTCGTAGTCTGGTGACGGAAAGCGAGGTGTTGTTTATATTTGAGTATTAGAACCTTTATCCATTTTACCTTTATCGCTAACTTTTATTGAGATATAATACAAAAAAAATGGTGGATATACCTAAGTATAAGTAACACATGGTCAAAGTGACCATGTAAAACATTAGGTAACTCTTAGAATGTTAATGGTCTTAGCTTAAGTTAGCAAATAGGTTATGTGCTAACCTATTTTCTTACAATCAATTATTAGCAATATTATACTTAATTTGAAAAAAAATACATAAAAGATAGACTAATAGATGTACACAATGCTACAATACTGGATAAATTAAATATAGTATTCAAATGAGATACAAATAAAACATATATCTTTCTTTCTTAGTCTTCAGTGATTCCAAATCGAATTTTTCGGCCAAACCCAAACTGGTTCGTAAATTTAGAGATTTAAAAATGTTTTCTCGTGAAAAAACCGGTCTTGTTTATTTGCTTTTGCCACTATATAATGTATGGATATGGGGGCAAACGAGCCGAGAGAGTTAGAGTAATAAAAGTCAAGTTCTGAGTGCCGTCCATGGGCATCTGCAGCACTAGAAGGTTAGCATTACCAGCGTGAGGAAGCAAAATGGGAAAGTACACTCAAAAGTTAAGGTTTTTTTAGTATAGGAAATGTTGAAATTTTCAAATTGGTATCCTTATAGATGACTTAATTATATATTAGGTACATTTTACTACATTTAGATACTCTGTAGAGATCTATGATTTTCCAATGCACTTAGGGGAGTTTGTCTCCTCTACTATTATCATACTCTTTCCAATAAAGTAGGTTGAAACGAATGAAATGTGTTAACAAGCGTAACAGGCCAGTTGCGAACTACGCACCATAAAAATATAGATTTTATTGTTTTACGTAATGACTGGCAATAGTTATGGACGAACAAATTGACAGACGTAATAGTTGAGTATTGAAATTGTGACGAAAATCATTGGACTGCAAAAAGTTTTTGTTATGGTGGATAGGAATGTCCTATTTACCTACAAATAATACAATTTCTTACTCTACAGTGATTGCATAGTGTTTCTGGATAGTCCTGATAACAAATATGAACAATTTTTATTTCTTACTAGCTGTAACAACTCAAAAATACTTATTTTAGAAAACATGTACTATCTACGTCATCTAAATAAACACAATGTACTTATTTAAATTATACGTTTTTATTACATCATTTATTTAGCTTTTTATCGGGTAGTAATAAATATCGTACAAAGTTCCTCTTCCTAACACTAACCGTTTCGACGTAGAGTGAGAACGGGCGATGATCGGACTGGGGACGAAGGATTCCTTTACGTAGACTGCGGAACCCTAATAAAAGTAGCCTAAGTGACGCCTTATTACATTAGCTACCAATCAAAAAAAGTCCCGTCAAAATAGGTCCAGCCATTCCAGAGATTAGCCGGAACAAACAGACAGACAAAAATTTAAAAAAATGTCATTTTGGTGTATGTATAGTATATATTCATATGCATGTAGTAAAAAACGGTTATTTTAATATTAAAAACAGACACTCCAATTTTATATATTATTATAGATTATATATAAGATATATAAGTAAGTAACAGATAATTTAGAAAAGTTTCCATTCTACGCGCTGTCGATCAGTTGCAAATATGTAATTAATTTATTATATACTTTTTAAATACAGATAACACCTCATTGGGGAATTTAATCCTAAGTAGATGAAGGGATTACGTTGATGACGAATTTCAGTATAATGACCATTGGGTCGCTGTTTTGGCCTTTGTCTTTCAAATATATTTTTATATCGCGACTAAATGTTTGAGCTTTATCAGAAAGACTAATGAAGCTGTAATAAACTCGATATTTATCACTCTTCAGAATCTGTATCTCCATATAAAAATCTATACTGTCGAAAAGAATTTGCTAATAACAAAAAAATGCGTTTTAAACAGCTTCACGGCTGTTGAGTTTAACTTTTACTAGGAAATATAAACAGCAGACATGAACATTACCAAGTTCAACAAACCTATTAGTGATAGACATACACGTGTATAAAATTTATAGTGTTTGACAGATTGCGTGCAATTTATAATATCTGTGAATAGTGAATAAGTAAGCCAGAGCCGCAAACAAACCGCAGCCGGCAGGCAACGCGAAACGTCAAAAAAGGCCGGTATCTAATGAATATTCAGAGTTCATATTATAATCACACATACTGCAATAAGTAGTAATTGCTATCTATAAACCGGGTAAATGCGAGTTTTACTTGCGCATCATTGTTTCCGTAGGTACCATTTTTGTATTATTTGTTATTATAGTGGCAACAGAAATACATAATCTGTGAACATTTCAACGGTGTATTACGGTTCATGAGATATAACCAGGTGACAGACGAACAGCAAAGTCTCTGTAATAGGGATTTGAATCTTTTAAATAAAACGACTTTACAACAGCGAAATCATTATTTCATTGCTTTAATTGAAAATTTATAATTTTATTTTTTTCATAATCTAGAATTATTTTGATCTCATAATCTAGTCCTAGCCTTTTTAGTTTGAGATCAATTCTGTTTTTTGAAATCGAATAAAAACAATTTAATAAATTACTACAACGAAGTATATCTAATTGATATTATGGTATTTTTTTAAGAAATACAATTTTAAGTAGCAAAAAAATGGCAATGTTTTCAAATTTAATATCTTTTGTAATAATAAAAGAAATAGTGATCCAATAATTTCGAAAATCAATTGTAGTAAGAATTACTTTTACGAAATACAACGACACTTAAATCAAGAGTTGATCTGTGAAAATAGACAGCTTACAGGGGAAACGTTGGATAATTTTTAGCCTTAAGTCAACTTATTCTCAATACAAAATTAACATCTTATCTATGAAAAACAGCTTATATTAAGCTAAAAGCATTAAATAAGTACAAACTTAAGTTACTCTCACAAATTTTATGTCTGAAAAGTTGTTTCCATTCTATCCACCCATAGAGTGATTAACAAACACTTAACGCAAAAACATTGAATGAAAATGTCATGTCCATTCAATTTCAATTAATTATTACAAACTGTAGTTATATTAATAGATTTAAGGCCCGGCTGTCACCTCTTACGAAACATCTCGTGGAAGTGGCAGTATTTTAGCGCTATGCCATTTTCGCGCCATTGCAGTTGTTCGTGAAACATGGCGTCACACACAACGCGCGGCAAAATCTACGCGCCCTAGTCAAACTAAAGACTGACAATGACTTGATGACTTATGTGATGTTTGTGACGACTAAATGACTATTTGACTATGACTTTTAGTGACCGTGACATTATGACTGGATTGACTAAAGCTACCCAAAGTAAGGTAAGTACTGACAATTTTTATTAATATGTTTTTCGTGTTTAAGACACATCGTAGTTTAGATATATATATTTTAAATATATGTTAAATATATATCTATACCAACATAGTTATCAATATAAAAAAAATATAAATCGATTTGTAAACTTACTGATTCGGGTCATTTATCAATTTTCAGTAATGACTCAATAATAATTAACATTATATTAATATTATACATTATATAAGTTATAGATATATAATGATGTATTTATTAACAGAGCGAGGCAAAGAATATACTTTTGTTTTAAATTGACATAAAAAATAATTACTAAACTAAACATCTACATTTAAAATTACCTAAAAAAATTAATAAGAAAATGAGTTAATTAAATTTTAATTAATTGAAACAAAACAAAAATTTACAGTTTATAGGTAACTTAAAGTAAACTCTTATTTTTATAAATGCTTTGATCGTATTCGTCCTATGTTCTGTACTATGTACTGCTCTAATGGAAGAATCCATAGACAGTTTTTTATTCGTTACTTTTATCATAAACAGAGTTTATATAGAGTCTTGTCTATTAATTAATGAGACACACAAATCTTGATATCCCGACCACAGTTGTACTAACAATAATTTTTCAATACGTTCGAACCAAGCTTAAGAAATAGCAGCTCATATTAAACCACGTAACATTACCTAATATTATCCTTAACCACAAATGGAGGTCGGCACTCAAGGGACCAGACATAATACGACCTTAAGCCTACGTACAATAACCTATGCAATACAAGCCGCAGTGAAAGTTACTTTCACTAGAGTAAATATGTTGACAGGTGTATTTATGACTTTATATATGACATTCTTTTGATACTTACATAGTTTTTTTTATACGGTAAATAATATATGGGAATTATATGGGTGTATTTTTGAACCAATACGACTCAAACCTTCAAGAGCGTCTTATCCTAAGCCTCAAATAAATATAATTGATTTTTATATGCCGTTTGGAGTTTGCTAATAAATAAACCATTATCAATAAAAAGTTAAATTGGCATTATTGTGGTTTTCCTTCTTTAAGGATCTTTTAAATCTTCAGGGATCTGGAATATTAAACCGACGCAATTCAATAATCCTTATCAATCATTTACAATATGAAAACTTATATTAAAAAAGCAGTTTTATGTACAATTGCTTGTAGCAACAATATAAAAATAATATGCCTCTATAATTATCAGTTTCCGCTTCCACTACCTCAGACTTTCGCTATCTTTAAAAGCTAATCACCATTAAGCCTCCATATTTAAATACACATTCGACAAATATTCGCTTTCTCTCGCGTTTCGTAACATAAAAAATATGACTTGCATATCATTACGTAACTTTAGAAAACTTGTAAAAATCTATGTTAGTTTTTTCTTATGTAATTAATGGGTAATTAATGGGCTATATACGACGTCTCGCTCTCTCTCTCGTATCTTGTCAAAATAGTTGCGTTTTGGATTTTTTTACTTGTAGAGTGCTGTAGGGGTCCGGAAGTGATAAATGCGATCGTGTTAGCATTAAAACAAACAATTTCGAGTTGGACGCGCATACAACGGCTTCCATTGTTCGAGAAAAAAGCATGTCTTTTGTGAGGAGAACACTTACAGTTAATTTATTCAAAGTTTATTGTAATAGCGGAAACAAAATCTGTGAAAATTACGGATCGAAGTTTAAGTAAAAAGTTTAAGTAAACTTCTTTACTTAGACTTAGAAGTACGATGGGTATGGAATTCTAAAAATGAATATTAGAGTGTTGTTATCAGCATTCCTGGCAATTGTAAAAAGCAAAGAATATCTTAAAGATGTTTTTTTTATTCTGAACAGTTTCACGTGCCCAGTATAAATATGTGGAATTAGTTACTTGATGTAATCATATTTCAGTGGAGATACCCTGGAGAGTCGCTCGGATGAAATCAAATTCCCTACCGCAGCGTCCCTGCGCCAGTCGTCTCTCCTCGAACAGTGTCCACTACGCGGTCCACCAAAATGCCCACCAGCTTCCAAAAGGTAGAGCTTACTTATTTATACCTTACACCTTAGAACTAATTATTTATACCTAACCAGAAATTGAGTGTTCAATGTTGAGTGTCTGTTCATTGAATTAACAGTTTTTGGTACGGCATTGTGTTCATTTTCTAGCTCAAGATATGTTTGATAGTTTTCATAGCAGAATGTCTCAAATTATATTGCTAAATAACTCACTGATAAAGTGAGATTCATTTGTTTATCCATACTCTCACTATGATGCAAAACTTTATATTGTCCTTGGAAATATTTAAGCCGAAAATAGGAACTATATTTAAAATGGTTAAGAATGGTTCGAATGGAATACAGATAATAAATTAAAAACAAAAGAAAAAGCAACACATTAAAAATCTTGGAGTGCCTCGTAAGAGTGTGTGGTGTGAGAAAGGTTGCGTGTGATTGTAAACAACGGTGATATTTTTGATTTTCACACACAGAATAAAACAATAACACCATAAAATCATGTCGCGGTCATGAGGTATAGTCTTATAACCAAATGTCTGATATAAATTAAAAAATCTTAAAATATGCGACATCACTATATAACGTTACTAATATCCTCAGATATCGCACCCACGATGGCACTTGCAACAACTTAAACCGCCCCAGATGGGGCTCCACCATGACTCCAGTGCAGCGTTTCCTTCCACCAGTGTACTCCGACGGTATACAAGCCCCAAGGAGATCCGTCTTTGGCTCTCTCCTGCCATCAGCACGGGAGATCAGCGCTTTAGTGCACGAAGATCAGAATGTAGAAAACCCAGGGATAACACACCTGCTGATGCAGTGGGGGCAATTTCTAGACCACGATATGGTATCATCGTCACAATCAAGAGGGTTCAATGGATCTGTGCCAAGATGCTGTAAAGACGGTGGAAGGGATTTTATACCTAAAGAATTTCTGGTGAGATTTAATCAAGTTTCAATTTTATATACGATGCAACCGACATGTTTCCTTAAAAACTGGACGTAAATGATAGTACATTAATTATAAGAAATTTGTTTGTAAATACTACCATATATATTTTATTTGTCCCGTTTGCAGCACCCTGAATGCTTACCTATAGCCGTACCCCTTTCGGATCCGTTTTACGGTCCCCGTGGAGTGAGGTGTCTGGACTTCATCCGATCTTCACCAGCGCCTCAGGAAGACTGCCGGATTGGCTGGCGTGAGCAGATCAATCAGGTGTCAGCATACATTGATGGGTCTCCGCTCTACGCAAGCTCAGCCCGGCAATCGGATAAACTAAGATTATTTAGAAATGGTAATCATCTCTACAAATTCTTTTATACAAGGGAATTGAAAATGATTTTTTTTTAAATTATAGCTGGGTTTGCACAACATTTTTAATAAACATCGATTAATATACGAAAATGAATATATCATTTTTTTACTTCTTTATGCTTCGTTGTGAAACATACACTTAATTATATGAAAGGCTTAAATAATGAAGGCAACGGACGATCTATGCTAGGCAACCCTCAAAAGTAAACAAACATAAGAGAATAGTAAAAAGCAAGATAATCATAATAATAATCCTAAAGTATAAATATTAAAAACAAAACAGAAATGTAATTTATAATGTTGTTAGATACTTTATGACTTCGATAATTAGTGCTTATACAATAAGGATGTAAAGAAAGTTAGAGTGGGAGAACGGATAGAGACCGGAAGTGAATTCTATAACCTAAAGATTCGCCACGAAAGGAGCAGTTATGGGATTCTATTTCTAGAGTAAATTTATCAAAAGATATAAAACAAAAAATGTGTGTTTAATAAATTTCATCTCTAGGTATGCTTCAATACGGGCGAGTACAACAACGTCGGCCGCTGCTGCCCACCGAAAGACGAGACGAGTTGTGTAGGGGTGGGGCTCTGTCTCCTGACTGCTTCAAGTCTGGAGACGCCAGGGTTAACGAGCAACCCGGCCTCGTCGCTGCGCACATTGTGTGGTTGCGGCAGCACAACAGGTAAAAAACACCGATTCGTTTATATTCTCTATACGTAATCTGTAGCATTATCTCCAACTTTACACTTTATACTACACTACACAGCCAGCCAATTCGGCAGTCTGTGGTTCTTTTGTCACGAAGGGAACGGTTTAGGCGGGAATTGATTGTTAATCACGATTACCCGTTATATTGATATTATTTAAAAACACGATATTATTTAAGCTGCTATATCTATTTATACGTCAAAATTTAAATATGTTGTGTGTTGTAAATAAGGTTGATGATATAAAACCAGCAGCTGGTATTCTTAGGAATGATTTTCTTCACTTGCTAGAAATCAATTTGTGTATTTGCGATGGTCGGATGGTTACTACTGATAGTTTTGTCATTTGTATTTTTAATAAAATTTTATTTCAGAATGGCTACAGAACTGGCTCACTTAAATCCACATTGGAGTGATGAGAAAATATATCAGGAGACAAGAAAAATCGTTGGCGCAATGATACAACATATCACATATCGAGAATTTTTGCCAATTATATTAGGTATATCTTACATAGCTATATCCATTTCCCTCAACCAAACTCGTCATTTATCTATAAATATTTTATTGTTATTCTTTTACAAACCATCATTTTAATATGCGGCTAAACCACTTAATATTGTAACAAAAAACTCGTCACATTATACCATTAGCATAGAAACAATATTGGAATTTGGATGCTCTCCAGGTCCGGAAGTGATGAATCTGTTCGAGCTGGAGCCCCAAAAGAAAGGCTACTACCGGGGCTACAATCCCAAGACCAACCCCAGCCCGGCCAGTTCCTTCGCATCGGCCGCCTTCCGCTTTGGCCACTCGCTGGTGCAGCCTTCCATGATTCGCTTCGACCGCTTCCACAGACCGATGGCTAATAGTATGGCATTCGCGTCCCCAGTTTTTAGTATTTGTGGTTATATAACAGAATTGCATCTGACATTTCCTATCCTCTGCTGCAGATGTATCCCTCCACGACGAGCACACAAACCCCGCCAACATCTGGAGTATGGGAGCCGTAGACCGTCTGCTGCTAGGCATGATGAACCAGCCCATCCAGAAGCGGGATGAGTTCATCACGGAGGAACTGACCAACCACCTCTTCCAAACGTCCCACTTCGACTTCGGGATGGATCTCGCAGCCATCAACATACAGAGGGGCAGAGACCACGGAGTGCCGCCTTACACGGCTTGGAGAGAGCCCTGTGGCCTCTCAGCCATCGCTGGCTTCGATGATCTCGCGAGGGTAATGCCAGCCAGGGTTGTCCGGAAAATTAAGGCTTTATACAGGTATTTCTCTGCTAACAGTTTTGCACTTTCAAGTTTTTCTTCTGTCTATTAGTAGGATATTTCATCATAAGACAAAAAGGAGAACACCGACTCTTAATAAAATTAAAATTTTTTATTTTTGCATCAACGTGCAGTAACCAAAAAAATTACAAAACAAACAGAACCTGTTATATATTATACAATAATAAAGAAATTTTTATTTCATTTCTATTTAAATTAATAATTTAAATTGAAGATTTTCTAACCGACGCTTTTTTTCGGTCTACTGAATCCTTATTGGCCACTTATTTGAATTCACATTTTTTCCAGACACGTCGATGACATTGACCTCTTCACAGGAGGAATGTCCGAACGGCCAGTCATCGGAGGTCTGGTTGGACCAACTTTCGCCTGTATTATCGCTCAACAATTCTCCAACTTACGTAAAGGCGACCGTTTCTGGTACGTATTTAACAATATCTATTCATAATATTTAAGAAACCAGGAGGTTATCAAAATTCTATTTCAGGTACGAAAATGGTGGTAGCGAATCGTCATTCACGCCAGCACAATTACAACAAATAAGACGTATATCGCTTGCCCAGGTTCTATGTCGAACACTTGACACGATTGACAGCATCCAACCATTTGTTTTCCTTTCCCCTGACAACCCTGACAATAACAGAATCACCTGTTTTAACACTCTCCTGAACAACTTTGATCTCTCTCCGTGGGTAGAAATATCGAATAATGACTTAAAAAAGGCCGTTGACGATCCCTCACCTATCCCAATGAGAACTAAACCAAGTACCCCAAAACCTGCAGCGACAACTAAGAAACAAAAAATCCCAAATAAGCCATCACTTAAAACACAGGACGAGACAAACACACATAAACTTAATTTGACAGACTCTACGACTAATGAAACTGACTCCGCTGTAGATTTAACTTTGAAAGGCATTGACGATAAACTTGACTTTAGAAATAAAACCAAACGGTTTAATGACGATAACATCAACACACGACGCAGTCCTAACAAACAATATGGGTATAATGATAACGTGCAAACTGCACAATCTGTTGTAATCAACAATCTGCCACAGAGACCAAATAGACCGTATCTATCTGTGACTGAGAACATAGACAAATATACTTACCTTATCAATTATGTCCCAAGAACAACGCAGTCTTGGCGGCAGACGACTAGACGCAACTATGACAGAGACGTAGTTAAAGTGACTTACCAGACTTATGACGATACTTACAGACGACCTAATAGACCATACTTTAATAGGGGTGACTTAGACCATGACTATGAATCTAGAAACAAGGCACGTGTTGCCACTGAAGTACAATCTTCAGCTAGATCCAATGAAGACTTTATTACGACTCGATTCACTGATAAACCTTTAACCCAGACAGATAAAACTACAAATATTGACTCAACGACAGAAAACTTATACAAATTACTGACTTTTGGTTATGTGGGTTCTTACAAGGGTAACTTGGGCGAAACGAAAAAAGACGATTACGATGGTAATGTTAGTAAAGATTTTGCTACTAATGATGAAAAGCAGGATGTGTTGACTGACAATGATAGTACTGGGAAAATATCAACCTTTTTCCTATACGAAACAGCAACCCGACCCTTTAATTCCCAACGTCCAACCAGACATAATAACGACGAAATGACTCATAATACTAAAACTAAATACTACTACGTAGACAACGTTCTAAAGAAATACGCAGACAATGAAAGTCTGCCGAAAGAAAAAGGTTTGGTTAAAACAACCATTAAAGAAAATATAGAGGAACGCTCCGTCGCAAGCAAAATTGCTGCCTTAGATGAGACAAAGACTGAAAGACCAAGAGAACGTGAAAAGAAACCAATGAATTCCGCGAAAACACCTTCTGTGACGTTCGACATTATACCCAGCGAAAGTAGGTAGGTAACAAAAAATCCTTCCTTTGTTTTTTTGTACTAGCTTTAATTTTAACAGTTATCATAAATCATCTTTTATTTCCAGTCCAACCCAATGGGCGGTTTACGAAGAGAAGGAAGAATTAACGGATCCCATGCATAACTGGATGCCGGCTGTCAAGACGGATCCACTATCTCTTAGAGAGATACCACGACCAATGGACTTCTCAGGAAAAAGACGCTTAGGAAGACAATAGAAATAGCGTTTGTTTGTAAGTAACTGCCTCAGCTAGGTCAATGCAATGTAGAAATAAGAGTCTGTGGTATTGTAAAAGAAAATCGCTTGATTGATGACAATGATTTTGTATTTACCGTAATGGACATTGACTTTAACTTTTGACTGAATGACTTTTTAAAATATTTATCTACTTATACACAGAGATTTCAAAAAGATTAACTGCTTAATTAACAACTATGACAAAATACAAATCGAGACTCAGATTTGATAATTTTTGACTGACCAATGGATCAACAATACTTATGACTGAACTTATTTAAAGGACAAAATATATATTACACTTCTGACTGACATGACGTCCATGTACTAATGTATTATTCATGTGACAATCTTCATGACTTTATACCTGACGTAATTAAGTATATTTTAACTGGGTCCTGTGACATAATTGTAGCTTGTACATTTGATTTATGGTACAGAGACTTAACTGACTGAATAATATTAGAGATATGGGATAATGATGTATGATATAATGATTTGAAATTGCATTAAACATGCATTTATGTATACTGAAAACTGACTAGAGTAAAAAATAAAACCACCGACCTAACAACATAGCTCTTCTTAATATATTATGTATTATAAAAAAAACAGCATTTACAATAATGTTTATTAAAAAGTTATATGTAATTAATGTTATACATTATACAATCAGATCATATCAACAAATAGATTTCAATATGTGTAGAACCTTTAGAGGTATAAGTTTAAGTACCCATATAAATAAAATAATACAATAAAAACTGTGTTTCTTTCTACCCTTGGTAGTACGTTTGTTATATTAGCATATATAATCACTACAAAGTGTTCCTACATTTCATAAAATTGTAAACACTGAGCTGTACTAAAAACTATTTCAAAGTGTCTAACAGATGTTAATAACAATCACAAATAGAATAAAAGAAAATAAAGCACATATCTATTTATATAATAAACTTTTATAATTTAAAATGCAGAACTAGTCTCGTTCAGGGTAATATTGCTGGAGAGACTTGCTAAGTTCTTGGGCAAGCTCAGGAGTTGCAGCACATAACACCCTACGAGACAACAGATCTAGAGGTCCACCAGCTGGATCAATGCAAACTCCGCCTGCTTCACGTACAATAACATCTCCTGCAGCTATGTCCCAAGCATGAATACCAAACTCAAAGTAGGCATCACTACCTCCTAAAGCCACATTTGCCATGTTCATAGCAGCAGACCCTATGGATCTTACACCATGCCCCTTCTCTACTAGAGTTCTAAAATTTTCAAACATAACCCTCAATCTTTCAGAATCACGAGAAGTGCCTGCTTCAAATGATATCAATGCTTTATTCAATTCTCTAGTTTTAGAAACATGTATGGGCTTGTTGTTGAGAAATGCACCATTACCTTTTTTAGCAGTGAATAATAGGTCAAGTACTGGGTTGTAAATAATACCGGCAACACATACTTTGTTTATAGCTAGTCCAACAGAAATACAGCTTTGGGGATAGCCATGAATGAAGTTGAGTGTGCCATCTACAGGGTCAATAATCCACGTCGGGTCGTCACTGAGAATGAACTGGCCACCTTCTGATACTGTTTCTTCACCAATAAATTTATGGGTAGGAAATTTTTTTGACAAACCATCCATTAGAGTCTTTTCTACATTTTTATCTACTTCTGTAACCAGATCAATATCGCTGGATTTTTGTTCATAGGCTTTACAACCATTTCTGAACTCGATTATAAGGTTTCCTGCAGTTTTAACTAAATCAAGAGCGACGTCAAAATATTCATCGATTTGGTCCGACATTGTAAATCAACTAGTTATTTTACTTATAACCTGGTGGTATTACTCTTTTATATTTATTACATTTAAAACCACAAAACAAGCAATTTCCGCATACGGAACCACAAACAAACGAATATTTATTTTAACCACACTGATAAGTGATAACATTAATATTAGAAATTTTGAGTTGTGATTAAGTATTTTGATATAAACAAAATCTGTGAAGAGACAACGCAATTAGGCAAGAACTAATCAAATAAAATTCAATAGTTTCAAATTTGACAATTATCTACTGCCGTCTGTCACTGTCAACATGGCGAGACAGAAGGCACCCTACATTTTAGTGTACGTTCCTCAAAACGGTCGCTTTGTACTCGCAACAACCGTTAAAATTGTTTCACTAAAATGATATTAAACTCCTTGAATCTTTTTCAAAATTAAATAAATCGGAACTTATAGATGTTACTGTTTATTTAACGTCGTCCACTATATTAATCTTATCAGTGTACCCGATATAGCATGTATGAAGGAACATGTGGTAAGGCAGGATGGAGGACTTAAATAAAACAAAAAATTATTAAAAATCATGAAAAATTGTTTAATTGGCATACCAACTGATAACTTGTTACAACCTATGGCCAATTTTACAATTATCAATATTGTTAATAATTAAATATAATATTTATGTAAAATATGTTTATGCTTCAATGGTTTACTTACATTTAAATTTTATATTAATCAGAAAACTTCATAATAAAAAAGAGGTCAATAAAATTAAGACTCGGGTATAATAACGTATAAAATGCGAAGATACAAAGTTTATTGTTTGTTATACAATATTGGTTAGTGTCCGTTTGTGACGCGAGACTGACGCCACGCGTCGAGAACCAAAGGCCACAACATCTTTTAACTTATCTAAATCTAAATAAAGCAAGCGGTCCTAGCGCATACTTATAAGTGATAATACCACAATGTATACCGTCGGCTCTGACGATCGATGACGACACGGTCCAAGCTGGTTACGATGACTGGAATTATCTTGACACGCAATCGAAAATTAAATGAGAAAAATCCTCATCAATCGGCAAAACCTGGCCTCCGCCGATTATTTACATAGACGACAGATGGCGCCAAACTAAGGAATTTTAAAGCCCACCGCGGGCGCGCCAGCCACGGCTTGAGCCTAGAGATTATTTTCTAGTAAGTACAAAATTGTTAAATGTTTACTGACGCGCCCAATCACTCCTTACAACTAGCTTTATAATTTTATGGCAACTAATAACATATACATGATGTTAGAGGTTCGTCCTCTGGCTACGATTCCAATGTCAATGAATAAAAAGCAATATTTTCGCAACACCCAGTCTTGACATCAGTCGCGGTAAATGCAACGCCAAACCCTACTTTTGCCGCATAATACTTTTACAATCGAATTATATCAAAAATTTAAAATACCACGAAATTAAGTTACTAATTGGTAACATGCACAGACGATTGGTGAATTTTATTAGAAAACTTGAAATAGTTGTTTGAAATTGTAAAATGGCAGTAAGTAACTCAGTTTCGCGGTACAGCTACAATATCACGCAATGAGTAACAACCAATGCTCGACCAAGTCAAAGCGATGGAACTCGATACTTTAGGAATGTCTCGATATTAATACTGGTATGGGAGAACCAATTGGAACTGACCGGAATCCATCCAATCAGCATTTCAATAGAAATTGCCTGTCCGAACTCATTGCCAGCCCGTAAATATTTTTCAAAAATACCTTTATCTATGGCAACCCTGAATTACTTCTAGATATAAAATTGAGCACCAGGTCACGAACAAATCAGCAAGTTTGGGGTTTACAATTTTTTTTTAATCTAACGCAAAGTTGTCAAAACCTCATGTATATACAATTGTCATTGCTTTAATATAATATACAATACATAATATCGCTTGTCTTTAAAACTATTCCTCTAAATAGTATTCAGCAAGCTTGACGCTAGACGATTGGCAATTGCAATGGTAGATACAAAGGCTCTCGGTTTTACTTACGGTAAGCTAAGATACGTTTTTGATACAATATGCTTTGGACGAGCGAACAATAAATAATTTCGATACTAACCTAACACCGATAACAGCTTCAGACCAAGTGTGGGGGTCCAAACGACTTAATTTTCAAAGAATAACAATACAATAGGGGAATCGCTCGTCCCAGCTTCGTTACATTTATTCGAGGCTGTTGGCGGTGTCGTTGACGTCATCGAAGGACTCGTCGCCCGAGGCGTGTCCTGGCGCCAGCGAGGACCTCTTCACGCGACTGGACGACGACGCACCAGACAGCCCGATGGCGCCTCCGCCTTGTCTTCTGAAAAATTCATTGGTGCATTAGAAAACAAATGAGTGATTAATTCACCTAGCCTATGAACATATACCCTAGAATGCTTCAATGAAACAGAAAAGTAATGTATTGTACAGTAGGTTATGTTCATTGTAATTAGAATAATTTGAGTCTTTGCAGAGTTAAATTGTTAAGTGTTATTTAAGAAACTGTTATAATTAAAATTAATAACAAATGGTGAATATAAATATTTAGTTGACTTAATGAACACATAAGCCAATCATACCCTTAACATTTAGGATTACATACAAACATAATTGTGTTAATTTTGTAAGACGAACCGTCATAAGCACTGTCAAATGTTATGTACAAATGGAATGACTTAAAACAGACTCACTGTGAAAAATTTGAGAATCAAGTATTTTGTAAGTGAATAAGTTTATAATAACAGTGCAAATGTTGGTTCACTCTTGTGTTACCTCAGTTCTGTATGGAGCTAGTCGCTATCCTCTGGCAACGTTGGCCTACACATTAATTTTCCATCTTATACAATTTATAAAATATGCCAATCTAATGCCTTCAGTGGCATTGTATGTATATAATTAAGTTTTGACAGTTCAAGGTATGTAATGTGAATAATACTCCATTTTTTGTTTTTAATGATGAACGTTAACTATATGTTGAAGCAACATAAGAAACGAATTGGGCAAAACATTCTGTGAAGTTATTAAATTTGATTAATATTTCACTATTGTACCTGAGTTTGTTCCGCAGATTGGTGCACTCCCTGGCGATGGTCTCGTGGGTCTCGAGCAGGTCTTCGTACTCGCGCTGGGCTTTGCGTTTGCCAACTTTCTCACGCTGCACTTCCTCTTCGGACTCATCCAGTTGACGCTTGAGCGCCTTCACGCGGTTGTTCATCTGCAGTAATTGAATAAAAATAAGCAAGCGTTCCAGGTTCGATTCTCAGTCAACGTTTGTGAGATTAGATATATATATTTGCGATAAGAAGAAGAAGCGACCTTCTCGATCTGCTCCTTGTACTGGTCCGCGTGCCTTCGCTCCTCGTCCAGCTGCAGCGCCAGCTCCTTCATCTTCTTGTCCAGCTTCCGGGAGGCCTTCTGCTGGGCCAGGCGCTCGCGGCTCTCGGCTTCCAGCTGCTCCTCCAGATTCACCACCTTCAGCTCCAGAGAGGTTATCACGCCCTGGAAAACAGAAATGTATATTTCCTCTCGATTTTATTCGATGAGACGATGCCAATTTAGATACCGCAAAACATACCTTGGTCTTGGCGCGTCCAGCAGTCTCGAGTTCGGCCAGCTTGGCCTTGAGCTCCTTGTTCTGTCTCTCCAGCACCAGCTTCCCGCTCTCCAGCTTCTGCGTGGCCGACTTCTCTGTGCTCAGTTCCATCGTCAGTTGCTCGATTTGGTTCTGAAACATCATACAGCATCATATAGGTTGTATATTCACGGTACGTAAGTGATAAAGATAATAGTGTTTATAATGTACCTGCGATTTCCTGAGCCTGTCATTGAGTATCTCGTTGTTGGACTGTTCCTCGTCGATGTCCTCCTCGAGCGCCGCTATTCTCGCCTCCAGGCGCTTCTTCTCGTCGACGAGCAGAGTGACCTTGGCGGCGGCCGCGGTGAGCTCGTCGTCGCGGTCGTCGCGCTCGCACTCGGCGTGGCGGCGCGCCCGCTCGGCGGCGGCCAGCTCCTCGGCGTGCTGCATCGCCTCGGCCTCGAGCGCCTTGACGCGGCGCTCGGCCTCGCGCGCCTGCCCCGCGCTCTCCTCCCGCCCGGCGCGCGCTTCCTCGGCCTCGCGAACGGCCTCCTTCAGCTGCACCGTCAGCTTCTTGGCCTGCTTCACGGCGTCCTCTTTCACCTGGGGGAAGCGTCTCGTTAGGCTCCTCCTACTACTCGACACGACGCAACCACTTCATCGACACTCCACCTTGTTCGCCAGATGCAGCGCCTGTTCGGCGTCCTTGAGGTCGCCTTCCAGTTTTTTGCGGTGCGCGAGCGCGGCTGCCCGTTGCTTACGTTCCTCCTCGAGCTCAGCTTCTAAGTCACGAAGCTGCTTCACGATGCCCCGGCGTTTCTCTTCGCCTTGCTCCTCTTTTGCCTGTTGGTTTCACTTATCAATATGTTTCATAGTAATAGCATTGCTATCTACAATCGTCTTACACCAAAGTATCTAAGCGAAGGCTTGGAAGATAGGGCAATAAATTCCGAACCTGTAGATCCCTCTCAAACTGCGTGCGCATAGCCTGCATGTTGACTTCGAGTCGCAGCTTGGCGTCTTCTGTCAGCTGTAAATCATCTTCGATCTCCTCGTTCTGCGCCTTGAGTTCCGCCAGCTGCGACTCCAGCGCCCGCTTGGCCTTCTCCAGTTCGTGAACGTTCTTGTCGGCAGTGCCTTGGGTATTCGCTAGTTCATCCAAATCGGATTGTAGCAGGCGTTTCGAGCGTTCCAACTCTTCGATCTGTGGATATTTATATTTTACATTGAAAATCATCATTCAATCAACTTTTAAAAGCAACCAATAGTATTCTTTCAAATTCAAATAATTTATAAAATAATTTTATGTAACATTAACTCACTAATATTTTGACATTCACATCTGCTCATTTGATTTAACAATGTGGCAATGTAATCCAGTATGATCTTGATTACCACTACATTATTATTATTAAAATACCGGGATACCAATTGGCATTAATAACATTAATAGTAAAAAAGTTACATACAATATTTAACTTAAACCTTTATTTAGTAGAAAATAAAGCTTTGAGCACATCCAAACACTTAAAATCCACAATTATCCACTTAAGCACAGTGATACCTTCTCGGCAGCATCGTCAAGTTCCCTAGTGAGGCTAAGCACGCGGGTTTCCTTGTCGCGAGCGTCTCTTTCGGCCGCATCGCGCTCTGCTGCGTAGCGCTCCGCTATGCTACGCTCTTCCGCCACGACCTGAAATTTCAAAACAAATTATTTGCATTCATTATTATTTGTATTCAAACATTTGTGCTAATGCACACAAGATATGTATTTCAATTTAATTAATTACATGTTTGACATTCCAAATATTAATTGAGCTAGGTAGATAGTAAATATATATTCATCTAATAAAACGGTCATTATAAGAGGTGAAAGCGGCGTCTGCTTCACAAATAGTGCCAAAATCATATTATTAATCGTAGAGAATAAATCACCTTGTCAAAGCTCTTCTGTTTCTTCTCCAACTCAAGCACCTTTGCACGCTGCGCTTCCAGCTCTATGTTGGTGTCCTCCAGCTCAGCTTGGATCTTCTTTTTTACCTAACAGCGCAAAATTAATTTTAATTCAGCTAACTGTAAAAACCCACCTCCAATGAGCCCTATCCAATTTCAAATAAGAGAATAGAGAAATTACATTCAAGTCACATTCATGTCTTTGTATTAATTTTTATGAATTACTAAACATAATAATAATAACTGTCTCAAAAAAGGATCGCACAAATTGAAATTTTCCATCCAATTTTTTCAACAATCTTCTTAATAGGCAGTATGAATTTATATAGTGAAATTGTCGGTACTAACTCTTGTCCAACTTGTCATTGGCCTGCCGCAGCTCATCCAGCTGTCGGTGCAGAGCCTCGATGTCCTTGCTGAGTTTCTTGCGCTGTTCCTCGAGGGCCGCTGCTACCTCTGCTTCCTCTTCCGCCTTCTTCTTGGCGTCTGCCACTTGCTGGGTCAGTGCTACCACCTGAAAATGAGTTTATACACCTTTACACAAATGTATTTGCTGATTTTGTCGTAGAAGAGCTGGTGCAGGTTAAATTGTAATATTGTTTTTGTGATCAATAATTTTTTTTATATACAAATGGGAGTACCATTATGCTATCAAACCGAGAGACAACAAAATTTAACTAAAATTATAAGACACAAGTTTTCTCAACTGATACTTACAATTTAATGAAATGAACAAGCAATTATTTATACCTTTGGATTCTTTTCAGCAACCGTGGCCACGTTTAGTTAATTTATAAGTTTATGGACATTAAAATCCTTATTTCATTCATGATTATTTGAGACCATTTGGATAGTCCCGTTTAAAATAAAGACAAACGAACCTGCTTCTCAAAGTTTCGCTTGGCCTCTTCCTCTTCCTCCAGCTGGTCTCGGGCTTGCTCCAGCTGCTGTTCTACGTTACGCAGCCGAGTTTGGAGTGCCAATTTCTGCTTCGTCTCTTCTTCTAAGAGAGCCTGGAATGCAAATTATAATATATAAAACAATAAAACCGCGCAAGTGCTAGTCAAACTCGCACATGGATAGTTCCGTACCAATATAGAGTTGGTTATTTGGGAGGCACAAATATTGATTTTATTATATTTATTATTTGCTGTAAAAGCGACAACTGAAATACATTATCTGTGAAAATTGTCCCACAATCACGGTTTATGAGGTTCAGCCTGGCGACAAACACAGTGATGTCTGCTTGACTAGATTGAAAGTTGAGGGACGTTCAAGACGAAGGCATCAGACCAACCTGTGCTTCAGCATGCTGGGCTCCAGCAGTGGCAGCAAGTTTGGCAGCTGCCGAAGCCTTCAACTCTGCCTGTTCCAGCTGTTGCAGGGCTTGCTCCGCTTCACTCTGGAGTCGGATGCATTTCTCCGACACTTCAGATCTAAAAAATTAATATATTTTGTATGTTAATATAAAAGAAAAGAGTTTCAAATTAAGAGTTTTAAACGATATGAAATGCCACTGACCTAGTCCTCTCGACCTCTTGCAGCTTGGCGACCAGCTCCTGCAGCTGGGCCTCGGTCTGCTTGCGGCGTCTCTCGCCGTCTGCGCGGGCCGCACTCGCGCTCTTCAGCTCCGTCGCCAGATCCGCATTCTCCGCTTCCAGCTGCTGCTTGGCTTTCTCCAGCGCTGCAGCATTTCAAAGTCAAAGCTTATTTTTAAACTTCAGTATTAAGTTCATTTGTATTTTGTCGCATATAAAGCAGAATAAATGAATTAAATAAAAAATACAATAAGACATGTAGTGTCGGCTCTTCCATCATCTAAATTATTTAAATTACATTTCTATAAACTATAACCCACTCTTTGTAGAACAATATAGTAGTTAAAAAAACTAATATCAGTTAGATAATAGTCTTAATCCCCTATAGACATCAACAGTTAGGGAAACCATATTAATAAATATTTAGAAATAAGGGTTATTTAAAATATCAACTCGATGAAATCTCCCCTTGACAATCACTGTATAGAAATTACTTCAAAACGTGAATACAGCTACTGTAGTACATATGTTTTAATAACTACATAGATTCCAAAACGCCTATATTTGACAATATTTACAATGGATGGCCAAATCATTTTTATCTGAAGGCGTCTCCTGACATCTGTGCTGCCAATAATCCCTTGTTGAAGTAAAAGCGGTGACTTCTTCCCCTGGCCACAATTTCTCAACCTCATAATTGTCGTCCTTTGACAAACCAAATTTCACATTTTTCTGCCTACGCTCCGGTTTGGCCATTGTATAAAAAAATTACATTCAAAATTTTCAATAAATAACACATATAAGACTCGACTTTGTATAATTTGCGAAACTGATTTGTTGTCAAAAGTGACTGAAATTTGAATAAAGAAATATTTTGATGGCCACTTACAGGACATAATCAAAATCTTTATAGACCTAAAATATTTTGAGTACATATTACAGTAATAATTTTTATATAAACAGGAATGATAAATAACTATATATAAGGATTTGTTTCACACACAATGTAATTTTAATATTGACTGACCGGTTTAATTTCCACTTCAGAAATTATAGATTATATTTATTACTTAAAATTTTGTAGAAATATTTTTGGTTATTATTTTGTATGTTTGTTCATCTCACCAGCTTTAGTCTTCTTCAACTGCTCGTGCTGCTCGTTGAGCAGCTGTAACTCCTGCGAATGCTTATGTCTCTGGTCGGCGATGGTCGCTTCGTGAGAGGCCGCTTCTTCTTCCAGACTTCGCTTCAGAACTGCCACTTCTTGTTCACGCTTTGAACGGAGCTCTTGTTGGGCTGGAAAACGGTTTAGTGCCACATTAATATGAATTCATTATTAACAATAACACTATTATTTGTGAAAAAATAATTGTACTACCTCGAAATAAATATCTTTTGGAGAGAAAACAAAAGACATTGATAGTATAATTAATGAAAAATAATAACGACTTGACATAAAAAGAAAAACATTATTAACGGATTAAGCTATGTATTTTTACATAATTTAAATATATTGTTACGGCGCAAAAAAATTAAGGGGTGAAGTTTGACTTTCTAATGGAGTCAGCGGCCTCTGTTCTATTGCTATCATAGTCCACTGTATATTTTTCGCAATATAATTTTATAACATTAACCATTTTTTGTTGAACGCTAAGAAGACTTTTACTCATATATTACATTATTTTCCCGGATGTTTCGCGTACTTTTCAGCGTACGTGGTCACGGTAGACTGAAGACAAAAGGTGTTGATTGTCATGATAAGTGTCACAACCGCAGAGAGGTTGTGTGTTATCTGTATTTATAAAATCGAAGGATTTTTGCAAAACTGGCTTACGGTGTCCTCCATTTTCCCAGATTGTATTTAATGAGATTTTAGTTTCGTTATTATTGGATTCAATCCCTTTTGTAAAAATACATAACTGAATCCGTTAATGTTAAAAGTGTTTTTCTTTAGATGAGTCTAATACTCAATGTCAACAAAAGACAAGAGCTGACAAAGCTTGGTCGTAGAGTGGACTCACCAGCGGTGGTGTCGAGCGAGTCCAAGAGCTCGCTCTTGAGCGCCTCGAGCTCCTCGTTGAGGTCCCGGCGCAGCTTCTCGGCCTTGGTGCGCGCGTTCCTCTCGGCCTCCAGGTCGTCGTGGGCCTCGGCCAGCGCCGCCTCGGCCTCGCGGGCTGCCTTCTGCGCAGACGCACGCAGCGCGCCCTCTTCGTCTGCGCGACTGATGGCCGCGGCCAGTTCCTCCTCGCGCTTGGCTGCACATCACCAAGCTCGTTCATAGGTGTACAATTCAATGGGACTTAATACGACGGGATAGGATAACACGACTCACTCAGCACAATCTGCAGCTCTTCGATCTGCGCCTTCTTCTCAACAAGCTGTTCCTTGACATCTTGTAACTCTGTCTCGATTTTCCGCTTGGCTCGTTCCACTTCTTGTCTCAGTTGATGATCCTATAAAATCATGTAATTTATCACTTTTCTATCTATATGTCCATTTAAAATGCTAAACGCTCCTTCCAACTCCAGAGTTTGATTCCCTTGGAAAATCTACAGCACAATTTACCTTAATATCTCATATCACCTTAAATTAGAGCAGAGTCGATCAATAGTCAATATTAATTACCTTAAGAAGTTTCTCTTCTAATTCAGCGATGGCTGACTCTTGTTTTGTCTTGAGTTTGCTCAAATGCTTGGCCTTCTCTTCCTCTTCAGCTAGAGCTTGCGATAAGTCATTGGCACGCTCCTCGAGTAACTGAAATTATTATCATTAATTAAACATTTGTAAACATATCAAGTTATTTTAATTTCATGTTATATTCAGTCTTTATTTGCAACAAAAATAGATTTGACTAATAGCTACCTTCTTCTCTTTGGAGAGTTTCTGGTTGGTGTCTTCAGTGAGAGCAAGGTCCTCTTCCAGCTTCTTCAGTTTGGAGTCACACTGCACCCGCTCCAGTTGCAACTTCTGACGGGCGGCTTCTTCTTCCTCCAACTGCTCCTCAAGGTCCTGCATTTGGGAAGGAAAAGTTCGTAAAGTACGTGAAGAGTAAAGAGTGTTTCTTAAATCAAACTGCCACTTAAGCACTTAAGGCTGCGCTCACCTGAATATTGAGCTGGAGCCGCTTCTTCTCCTGCTGAAGAGCGTTGCAGCGCTCTTCCTCCTCCTCGATGCGCCCCTCCAGGTCGTGCAGGAGCTCCTCCAACTCCTGTTTCCTGGCCGCGGCACGCGCTCGACTCTCTTCTGCCTCCGCACATAGTTCTAATTCCGCCTGGATATTTCAATGTTTATTAGAAATTAAAGAGTTATAACAAACTTAATTGCTGCTGTATACTTATTTGAATTAGATTAATTTATTAACATTTATAGTTAATATGAATCGACTTTGGCGTAATGTAGAGTTTAAGCTACCTGCAGCTGTTCTGCAAGTTGTGTCTTCTCAGCGCTGGCCTGTTGGTACTTGGCCTCGAACTCTTGGCACCGCTTCATCTGCGAGTCCAGCTTGTCACGAATCTGACGGAGCTCGTCTTCCTTTTGGGTCAACTTCTCCTCTTGCTTCGTAACCTCAAGCAGGGGTTTAACCTGAAAACATTTATTCACTCATTAAAATATTAATCACGTGCAATATTTGCATGTACATTGAAAATATAGAATTTTCAGTTAACACGTACCTTGATGTACAATCTCCACCATTGCCAATTTCTCAACTTCAAATATGCCGCACAATTTCTCTGGATGATCCTGATAGCATTGAGCTGCTGCAACCGCTTCTGGTAATTCCTTCTCGCCAAGTATCCTCTGCAGAAAGCCTGGAAGTTGACTATTAAGTCGGTGATCTTGTAATCCCTCTCCTCTTCTAGATGCGCAAGAACTCCCGCTCGGAAGAATATCTTCGACTGTCCGACGCGGTACAGGTTGTGGTCGAGTTCGAGGGCTTCTATCATACGTTCGCATGCTTTCTTTCCATCCATGAACCCCTTGGGAATGATGTTGGGGGTGAGAAGTTCGTATCGCTGTCGGAACTCCTGGAACGGTATCCTGTTGGGGAATCCCTGTCTGCAAATTCTGATTCCCTCCAACACCCCGTTGCACCTCAACTGGTCGAGGACTAACGGCGCTTCAATTTTGCCCGCTTTCTTCTCGTGATTCGGTATTATACATCTGACGAAGTTGGGGTTGGTGTTGCGTAATGTCGCCATGAGCTTTGTCAGTTGCTCCTTGTAGAGCTGCGAGACAGTTCTGAACATTCCCTTTCTCGTTCTAGCACCGAATTGCGTGTCAGTCATCGCTTGCTGCGCCATGCCCACGATCTCAGCGTCCTTCCAAATGTGGCACACAAAGGGGTCCTGCGATGACTGCAGTAGAGACACAACGTTTTCATTTAACGGATCCATGTTCTTCATCAGCCACTTCGCTGCAGAATAGTCGACTTTGCCAGCGTAATGAATAATCGCGAAGTCCGCAACACCTCGGAAGTCCGTCTTCATAAACTTTGGGTGTACCGAGTGAGCGGATACTAATTTCTCAACGAATGTCTTGTCTGTTGCTTTCGGGAACCAACACTCCTCGTCGAGGAGAGCCATTATCCCCATGGGCTTATCGATGAGGTCTATTGTCGGCTGCAAGTCGAGCCCAAAGTCGATGAATTTCCATTCAATGCCTTCTCTCTGGTACTCTTCCTGTTCCAAGATGAACATGGTGTGGTTGAAGAGTTGCTGCAGTTTTTCATTTGTGTAGTTGATGCACAGTTGTTCGAACGAGTTGAGTTCAAAAATTTCAAAACCAGCCATATCAAGGATACCGATGAACGAGGCTCCCTGTCTCTTCGTCCTGTCAAGGGATCTATTAATCCTGTTGACAAGCCACCTAAAGAGCCTTTCGTAGCATGCTTTACTTATTGCCTCAACTGAAAATTCCACCTGTTCTTTTGTTTGTGCTTTCGTTACAAAATCACGGCCAACTTTGATCCTTGGCTTTAGGAAAGCCTTCGTCATGTCCGTGACATTTAAACCTGAAAGTCAAATGTATTTTAAGAACTAGTTAAAATAATGGACATGGAATAAACAAATAGACATGACAGACACCTACCAAGCAAGTGTGCAATCTTTTGCGCAACAGTGTTGTCTGGGAGTGTTGCTTGATCTGAATTTCGCTCCTGCTTGAATTGCATCGAACCAAAAAGAAGAACAGCTGATGCAATTTTAAATATTGAGTTAAAATCTTCAATATTCATTCCCATAATGTTCATGGACTTAATAGTCGCCTGGAACTCGGCCGCATCGTCGATGCCCGGTACGGGCAACGCCCCATTTGTGAGGAAGAAGTAGCTCTTTGGGTCTTCTAAAACATATATAGACCGCTGCTCTGGAGTGGCACCTGCTAATAGCTGATAGAATATGTGGAATGTCCTTTCGTCTTTCGCTTGTCTGATCGCTCTCGATTTCTCTAACAAATAAGTTTCTATATTCGCGCCGGCGATAAACCCTGACGCGTCGAAGTTAATTCTAATGAATTTACCCTGCAACCAAAGAATTTATCAAACAATTTTCCAATTATAAAATGTATCATAGAAATACTCTTCACGATACTTACAAAACGCGATGAATTATCGTTTTTGACTGTCTTGGCATTACCGAAGGCTTCTAATATGGGGTTGGCCTGTAGTAGTTGTTGTTCTAATTCACCCTGCGAACATGACAATGCGAATACTGAAACTTTTAATTTAATTATAAAACACATTTTTCAGCATACAAAGCAACTATAGGATATTATTTAAACGACACCCAAGTAATTACATTAAATGATTGTACTGCGGCGGATTTACCTCAAAGGTCGGTCCATTGCTCTAAGCAGCGTGAAATTATGACAGGTAATGTTAGACAGTATGACAATTAGCAAGTGCCTTACATATCTAGCTATTATATTCTCGTATAGTCTGCCTTTAAGATCTAGCTCGCGAGAAGATAAGCGATTCTGCATATGTTTAATTTGGTATAATGCTATCTAATGTACAGGTTGGATAAGATTCAAGAATTAAAAACTTTACCCAATTTAAATCTTGGCCCAAAATAACGTAAAAATACGCATTACTCAAACTTGTTTGTAAACACCTTCCTTTAGTACCAGTAGTTATCAGATAACAACAAAATACTTCGTCATAAAATATTATTAGATATTGATATAGATTAACATACATTACTATACACATTAGTTATATGTGTATAGTATAGTTTATATATGAAGTGAAAGGCGAAGCTTCTTGATCACAGCCCTCATCATCGATAAACATCACTTGAATGAGTCAAGAACTTAAAAACACTTAAAACAATGCATGGGTAAAATTACCGTTAATTCACTACTTCATAATACATTATACCCCTCTGATATTAAAAAAAGCACATTCATGATCACATAAAATAATAGCTTTGTTTAATATTTCATCGAAACACAATGTAAATGTATATATAAATAAAGTATATACAAATTCCAAAAATTAAAATTTAGAAGCAAAATAATTTAGGTAGAATCTTCTATATAATTTCATTAGGAAACAGGTTAGTGTTGCGATAACAAGGCAATCGCATTGTTTACAATCTTAGTTGATCGAAGCTCGTGTTGCATGAACAGTATTTGCAAATCATAACAAAGCCTTAAATCTACATATAGATAGAGCAAAGTAATTACACCCAAGCCAAAATCAACCGTTTATTAAGAGAACCCCATGCATTCTTTATTGCCTATGAAAGATTTCACTTACTATGATCAATTGTGGAGTCGGGCCCTGCAGATCGGTCGCCAGTCCACGAAGAGTGAAAAAGAAAACATAATTACATTGGTGCATCGGTGTGATCCACATGACAAATGCTTTGTTGCGGCAATAGAACTCACGCATTGCACAACAAATCATCAATACTGTCGTTGTGTGCCACCAGATCTCATGTACAACAACAAGAACATTACCAAGACTCGATCAGACATGAGATTTGGTAACACCCAAAGGATTTTCTGTACATATTGCAAATAAGGATAAATTCCATCTCCAACTCATGCATAAGTGTTCACGTGGCTTATTTTATATACCATCAAACAGAAGGAATCAGATTGCCATTTGAAACAAGTGACTACCAACTACTGTTGCGTTATAATCTGGCTTTCCCTAAACCGTACAATGATAATAATAATTTACGTAAAACAACTTAGTCTATAAACGATTGCACCGGAAAAGGATGTGGCTACAATTTCTTCAAAATGTAACTAAATCAAACACATCAACAAAGTAAAGATCTAAAACTAGCGAGTTCACAATGAAAATGAATTCACTTAGCAACTACACTAGTAATATCTTTTCTATTACGATAATTTGTTCCACTGTTTACAAGATTCGAAAATTATACGGCCATTCTTTATGGAACCAATTCGGATTGATTGTTATTTCACCGATATCGTCGACAGGAAATTAATCATCATAATAATTATTCAAATATATTTGGATGCTAATAACAATTATCATTATCATCAAAAGTGGAGAAAATGGGCCCTAAAACGTAACCCTGAACGACACCTTGTGTTTATAATGGGTACTTCGTATTATAAATGGCTACTGGGTTACATTACAGCTAAAATACAAATGTCAAAATACACTAGCGTCCTAAAGTGATGTAATGTATTTAGTATTTACGATAAGAGCGTACGAGGTCGAGGTAATCGCTTACCCGCATACGATAATCGAACCAATAACAATGCATGCGCTTTGAAAAAGAAAACTCTGTTAGACGTGGCACTTTCAGCTAACCATAGACAATATAGTGTCTAAACATATCATTGTTACATAGATAATACAACAACAGCACTCACCGCTCCAGATCCTTTAGGTTTAGAAGCGGCCACGTAGGCGAGGTATTGGATAACCTTTTTCGTATTTTCGGTCTTACCGGCACCCGATTCACCCGTACACAGGATGGACTGATCTTCACGATCTGAAATTGATATTATGAACGTAATATTGTGGAATATATTTTGAATTACGCACACGGGCCGTCTCTAGTTCGATTCTATGCGTGTTTAAAACTGAAATAGATGAGGCAATTCATACCAAGACACTCGAAGTAAAATCTTATGGGTAAATTTCTTTCTGTGTAATATTAAAAAAATGTTTTGAAAAAGTTTAAAAGTTTCTTATTCTATTCATTAGTTTTCCAGTAAATAGATAATTACAATAAATATGATCGCCGCAGGAATGGACGGCGTTTCAAACAGTTTTAGAGAGAGTAACCTATTCTGTATATCTCTAAATTGATAGCAATAAGGTTTAAATTGACAATGTAGAAATATATAGAATAAGTTACACACGTTTGACAGGTCTAAACCTAAATTTAGAGATTTTTAGTTTTAGAGGTGTACATCAGAATCGCCACCAATTTCAAATCTGGCACCGTAATTTTCAAATAGACAGTGGCCGTGGACGTGACCGTATCGGCTTTATGAATGTCAAAAATAATTCGTTTCAACGTATTTTATTTAAATGCATCACTACTGATACAAAAATAATACCAAATACACATTATGTATCTCAATTTTATAAGTGAAAAAATAATAAGGTCACAAAACCATTCGTTAAGCCACCAAACGTATTTGTCATAAGGTTTTCCTCATAAGTGTTTTCGTTTCCTCGTAATGTATTTGGGTTAGTACTATACTAATTGAGATTGAGAATATGTTTTTTGCGCTAACTTACACACATTAAATTAAAATATTATTTACAGAAAATGGAAGCATTATGAGATAGCTTATAGGCATACCATTAAAATGGTAACGGGTTTACGACGACGCCTTTGTACAAGTTTAAATGTGTTTATTTTGTTATATAATTGCGTATTTCAATTTTCGGTATTTTTTGTTCTTCTAGGTGAAGATATAACATTGGTACATCTTTTTGGTTTAGCACTATAAGTTAAAAAAAAATTATTTAACATACGGTGAGCGTATGTGGTGAGAGACTTAGTATAAGCAATATCCAATTGCACACTCGTACTCTACGTACTATGACCAATTAGCAAGACGTCTATTTTATTGATTTAAAATTTAGTTAAACACTTATCTGCTAGCAAAGAATCATTTCTTTTGTTTATACAGACATTTTTGTTTACGAATGTATTTTTGTATCGTTCGCATCCGAGTAATTGTATAAAGATTAATTCGTAAACATTTGGCAACAGCGTGACGAGTACACATTCGTTCATGAGTAAATCGTGTAAAAATAATGTCAACTCGACGTCAATCACAAGTAATCCTTGACGAATCTCATACATTGCATCATACGAGCAAAAAAAACTTGAAATGTTATTGTAACACAAAACGGGCGCGGCTCAGGTGGACCGCGCCCTGTCGCCGGCGCCATTACCTAACAATTAGACAAATGGCTCCACTTATCTAATGCATCACTGAGTGCATCGGTTCATGGCTATGCACCTTCACGATCCTCCACATTTTTGTACAAGTCTATATGAGACGTGGTAAAAAATTTGTGTCTGTTTATAATAATGATATATTCTTTTTTGCTACATAAATATATACCGTATATATTGATGTAGCAAAAAAGAATATTATATACCACCAAAATATTTATTATTACGATATTTGTCTGTCTGTTGGTTGCCGCTAATCTCTGAAATTGCTGGACCGATTTGACGGGACTTCTTTTGGCTGATAGCTGATGTAATAAGGAGTAACGTAGGTTACGTTTAATTTAGATTTTTTTTTAGTGCAAATGTCCAAATACTGTTCAGAACCGCACGCAACTCACGCGCATGTCATCTCTGGGCCGTCGCGGTTACCGGTTTTAACAATAACTTGGAATAAGTAGTTATCATAATAAAAAAAAAGCAAAAAACTAAAGAATCTTAGGCAGAACAAAGTTCGTCGGGTTAGGTCACTAAAACAGACATTAAAAAAAAGAAAAGCAACGAAAAAAGACTACTTATTAAATTGATTCAAAGCACCCGATTCTTATAAACGATATTTTTTGCATGCATACGAAGTTTCTCGTATTTTAACCATACACTTTCGTACTAGCAACAAAAACACAAACAAGGTATTTCGTTGTAAATAGACGACACTCATTAAATATTAGATCCACGGTCCGATCTAGGAAATAGACGTCATTTCATTCTAATTAATCTCATGACATGAATATTCATCCTTACGCAAAAAGCCGGTGATGTCCAAGACTCTTGTAAACATGATAAAATAAAAACTACATCTAAATTTCTCTGTTCTTTCTGACTATATTAAAACCATTTAAAAATTAAACAATTTCAATCCTCCCAATCCAATTAACATCCACACCCCGATTTATTAATATTCATTTTACAATATTAATACGTAAAGTAAGTAGGTTAAAACTATATATTACCAGTTCTCAAAGCAATGGCGTAGAGCGGACGAGAAAAAATAAATACTCTCCGCGACTCTTTTTAATCGTTTTACATTGTAAACTGCAACAGGTACAGATGTGGTATTTCAATAATATATTTACCTTGGAGCATAGAGCGGTACGCGGTGTCAGTGATGGCAAAAACATGTGGCGGAACTTCGTGTCGCTTGATGCCTTTGTATCTCTCCATAATTTTTTCCGTATAGATGGGCAGCTTCTTGTATGGATTGACCACCACGCAGAAGAGCCCCGAGTATGTCTGAAATGAGAAGCAAAATTTTAAAACTCTACTCTCTAGTTTCGAGAAACAATGCTCAAACATCTTGGGTATCCCAAGATGTTTGAGTAAATTGATTATTTTTTGACGATTTCTTATTTAAACTAAGTAATCAGCAGCAGTATAAAATATTTTAATTATGTGTTAAAATAGAGGCTCTAGCCTAACCCAACAAAAAGTACCTTATTCTGTCGGCTCATAGTTGATCTAAAAGGGAACATTATTTAAACCAATGGGTAACAATAACGCATAAATAAGAATTTTGTTTGAATAAAATAGTGTACGTGCTTTTCTAGCTATCAATCATGAAATGTCACGTCTCAATAAGAGCACCATAACTATCTTTCGACACGGTTATATCAGCATTCTTAGATTCATTAGACGTAATTCATAATTTAGACATACACCATATCTATTTTAATAAAGCATTCATCAAATAAGGGAACTACTTCTCGAAGAAACCATTGCAATTAGAAACTATACAAATATTCGGCCCTAGGATATTTCGTATAATGCTAAAACCAAAATGCTTCGCTCTTTTACCTACATCGCTGTCGATCGGCTAGCGAAGAATCGAAATCATAAAATCCGATACATATAATGTTAAAATCCTTTATTATTATTGTACCGTCGTTTTCAATCACGCGATACAAACATTATATATTGAACCACATTTATTAATTGTTAAACTTTGTTAAGACAACTATCATTCGTCTTTTGTGTACCACGATAATGATGTATAACAATTGAATTTATAAGAAACAATCACAGTTGCATACTTTAGGAATTAAACTTGTCACATCGCAAAAGCTGTTGGAACATGATTTCAAAAGCTTTTGTCGTAAAACACGATCGGGTAATACGTTTTATTGATTTATTTGGCCTTCTCGAAGCCTAGAATAACAGTGTGTGTTGCATTAAAAATACAGCTAGTTACAGGAAAGCTATAATAGACAAGTACATATTTTAATGGGCTTGTTTATAATAATAAAACCATTAACAACTTATACATAAACAGTTTTTCAATGCGGCAACATCTGAGGGTCTGGGTGATAGCTTATCACCACGATAAAGAGGGCAGTTATTACTCTGAATCAATTTGCGTCGTGACCTTACGCTTAGAGGGCGACCGCAATATTGCCAATACACTGATTACAATCACATACATATGAATATCGAAGGAGAGCCAAACCGTTACAAAGACATCGCTACAAACACAATTTCATACAATTTCTGAGATCGAAATTTAATTTCATCACTTGTAAAGCCTTTAAAGAATGTTAAAGCGTGAACGTATGACATAGTTTCCACGAGGCTACAACCAAATTTGGTTCGACCTCAGCAAACCAATCGTAAACCTAATGTAAGTACCAAAAGCACTTGTATCAATCAAAATTTATTACCCTAGATATTACTTCAGACATCATGAGGCAATGAATCGTCTATTAAGGAATAATTACAACCAGTCTTTAATCAGCGCTAACCCTTCATTTCTCGCTTTTCATGTACATAACGCTAAAAGTATTGAAAAAATGTCTCTTGAAAAAAGTTCTCGAAACGGCATAGAGGACGAAAAGAGCTGGATATTAACTCTCCGCTAACGCTCCAACCGCAAAGATTTTTGATTTATTAAAGGATCATAAGGCAACGATTACACACAATGACATCTTGCTATTCAACACTTCTAATAAATAAATCAAAATGTTATGCCTTCATATGGTACGGCTACTTTTGAGGGTATTAGCTTAATACTTTTTCCCTTTGGAAGACAAAAAGCATTCACTATGCTTAAGAAAACTTATATTCACAGTACTCCACCACCTCGTCGTTAAGAGTGATGCAGATAATTCAAATCTGTCAGAATAGAAAACATCATTGTGTGCTGATCTTCATACTATTATGGTTTAAGACATAGCCCATACATTTCATACTATGTAATCAGCTGCGCCGTCACACATTGTATGAAAGGTATGGTGCGATCGCTTAGTGACTCACCTTCCGAGAATGCAGTAAAATAAAACGATTTCAAATATTTTACGAGCATATTTATGATTTTTCTGTCTCGTATTCGGCGAATATAACACCAAAGTTGTTAATTGTAAAAGATTGTTTTCCGTTGAAATGATATATACAGTCAATCACTATAATTCATTATTTAAAGTATTTTGACTATTAAAATTAATTTCAGCTCAATGTAATAATCAAATGCCCCCCTTACACCATAAATCCGGTTGACGGTTTTCCGCACCCAATTCAGAAAAACCCGATGAGTCACATGGCTTTCTTTTAAAATTGAGAAACCGGCCAAGCGGACCATTTAACAGCCAATAGATCCTTGACACAGTGTCGACTACTAACATATCCTTACATGGAATACCACTCAGGCCAGTACAATTTTAATTGCTCGATCATCTACTCTTTGCCTTACTTCAATTAGGAGCTGTCTACTACCTAGCCAATTGGTTCAATAGTCACTATGCCGCACAGACGAACCGAATGTCCCGGATTCGATTCCCGGTTCAATAAATATTTTTGAGGGGAGCATAAGTACTGGCTGTGTTCTGGGTGTTGGATATATTAACCAGTTAACTTAGCATCCATAATACAAGCTATAAATAACTTACTTTGGGGTTTGGGGTGTCCCGATATATAGACGTAGACGTCATTCCGTATACAGTAGTATTCAGTTGTAGTCGATCTCAAGTCTTCGAGGACAAACATTCCTTCCTAGATATCGCATGATAACAGATAAATCTATACGGCTGTTTAAAACGTGCCTAACTCCATAATTACGAGTCGCGTAGGCACGTAGTACATCAATCGCACACATTTCCGTAAAGCTGAGTCAGCGCATAGCATCTTCAACTGCAAGGCCGAATTTGAATATACATAGCTAACACTATTTAATTTATATTTTCTCGAAAAAAAGGCTAAATATAATAAAGTTTATATTGTCTCGAATTTACAGGTATACAAAATTTCATTTGAATCTACATACTAATTTATCTCTAGTGAAAGACCCAACCTAGAGGCACTACTTAGCTTTTTCTTCTATCTTCCCGGATGTGTTCGATAACTATGCTTAACCCTTACCATACTCTTTTATATGAAAACAAATACTATTAGATTGTTATGCTAGAACGCAAATACAGGTTTTATGCAATAAAACAATAAGTAGCATTCAATTATTTGACCATGTAACGCCAGAGGCTCAGCTCAGGTATTTTAACATGTTCTTGTTAGGTTTCTATTCAACCGCCTCAAAGCTGTTTAATATTAATTTACTTTGCTACTATTATTCTAAAATTGGTCATTTTCGTCATATTTATAATTTCTACAAAGATATAAAGAATGGCGAAGAGATATACCCCCTCCACTCTACAAACTATGAACTGGCTGTACATTTAGATATATATCGTTCATAATTGTGTCACCTTCACACGTTACCTCAACAAATAAATATGTTTTAACCTAAATATATACATAATTTTTTAATATGTTTCTAAAGGTTTTTTAAAAAAAAAAAAAAAACTTCGTTCCTTCTTTTGCAATCTTTTAATTGGCTTATGTTCTAATTATGAACTAAATAAAAGTACATTTAATTATAAATGTCGTCATATATTGGTTACAAGAACCGTGCGGAAGGTTTTATTAAAATAAGTATGAAGCATAATACATGAACAGGGCTAAATTCAAATGTATTGATATGCACGAGGTAATTCTTATCAGTCCAAACCATACACTATCAATATAGACTCTATTAGCGTTGAATAAAGTTCCAAATGTAAATAACCATGAGTCAGCTATGGTTAGTTTACATTTATAGTACGCTCCTCGTATCTCCTTATTTGGTTATTTTATATAAGCTGCGGGCGTAAACGCAAATTAGATAATTATTTGTCAACAGCATACTCAATGTTCACTTCAATTTAACTCTTTCACTACAGATATTAAACCTTTGTATTATAAACGAGTCGCCCATAGATTTGATTTGTGTAAATTAATGGAACCACTCTTGGAATTCTATATCTCAACTAGAGATAGTCGGAGAGATCGGAGGTCTTACAACAAACTTTAATTTAAGGGGCCTCCAAAACGATTTCTTTGCTAAACCAAACCAATACTAGTAACTAATAATTATGACGTGATACGTACACAATACACACAGAGAAAAAACTTTATTATGTATATTAGTATTCTAGCAGCTGCCAGAATAGCTCTTGCTTTTTGCTATTTTTGACATAAAAAGTCACGAATAGATTAAGCCTAAAACCATATAATACCAAAAGAGGCTTACTGCTGGGCTTATTAAATTAACACAGGCTAAGTAAAATACAGACGCCCACTTCCTGCCAAATCGGCTATATTCTGCTTATTTGCTCAATCAGATAGCCCGTCCATAATTACTCTGTGCCTTATAAGTACCAGGCTAACAATGCTCATTTGCTGAGTCTCAAAATAGACGCTTATACCAATAGGTATTTCATGAATTTATTCACGGTATTCCATTGTGGTATGAGCAATCATCCACTAAGCATTCTTTTAAGTAACACCTCCCTATGCCAGTATTTAAGATATTTTGTTTTATATTTGTGTTATCAATTCTTTGTAGCAGCAACGCCCATTTGCATCGCATATGAAAATTCACTTATTCTTTATCATTGTATACTGATTACAATATGTGATGTGTGATGCAAACAAATAATTTTATTTTAGGCAATTAAGTGACAAATTTTATTGATAAGTAGTTTCAAATAATCCTCTTTCTTAGTAGATGATTAATGAATATTTCAGTGAAACTAAAAGTAAATTGCATGACGCTCTATATATTATAGTATATCTATCTCTATATATTATACCTCGTCATTTGAAAGCCGCTTTAAATTACAAACAATAAGACAGGCCGAACAAGCAACCAAATAACTTAGCGATTGAAGAGTGACCGAGAGCATCTTGATTTGCGAATAGTACAGTAAGAAACATAATTAGTAAGTTGATTTCTATATTTTTAGTATTACTATTATGTGGTACAAGCTGTCGGCGGACGTATTTCCGAGCCGATTCGCATCCATCTAAAGAAGAGCGTACCAATCACTTAAAGGCTGTAAAGGCGGTAACATGTCTGTAAGGCTCTTAAGGCTCCTAGGCTAAGGAATTACAGCAGGGCGGCAGTTAGCACTTTTCTAAGCGATTTGCTCCTTTTTTTTTTAAATATGAATAAATAGACAATGTTATTTTCGTCACCAAAACTATTTATATATTAAATAATAATAACTGTTCCAATTGATACTAATTTAAATTATAGTACCGTGGGTCTCATTAATACGTCGCCGGCGTGGCTAGTTGCCTACACCGTCACGCCTCACCTCGTGGGGCCTCAGGATTACTTGTTTTACCTCACTTTGCATGTAAATAGAAGAGCTTTTTCATGTTTATATAACTTAAAAGCAGTGCTTAATCATTCTTAAATGTGTCAGACGATTACGACTAATTTCTAAGAATATGATCAACGTGGTTTACGGATTGTCTAAACTCGGAGATATATATTATTATAATATAACGAGTTTCTAAAATAACAATAACAGTCTTCGTATGGAATATGATTAAATCGTACTGTCAGAATGGCGGTAGACATCGAAAGTTATTAATGAAATAGTTATTAAGACTTTTCAAACTACATTAAATCGAAATATAGTAATTTTTAGCGTTATTAATATATTGATATATTTTTAGAGTTAAATGTAAGCTGTATATTTAGAAAATAAGTTGTATCGCATTAGTTCTCTAAAGACAGACATGTATGGAGAAAAAATTTCGTGGTATACTTGGTAATCAAGCCAAACCAAAAAACAAAGTATCCGTCTGATAAACGTCGCTAATCGAGTTGATTTAACAGTTAAGTTAACAATTGCACTTCAATATTTATATTTCGGTCTTCGGCACCTTTAATGATCCAAGAACCGTACGCACATTTAAAAACTAATTAAGACTATCGTATCGTCCGCGGCTAGGTTATTATCTAAATAATATATTACCATATAAAATAGATCATTCGCAGCATCGTATCCGCAGATAGCAACGCAGTCGTGATACACTCCTACGCATGTTCAATGACACACTCGACTACTACAAAATTACTTCAAACTTCCTATATTAAATCGCATCAAGAGTCATCTATCTCATCAAATCGCATCACTTTAAACGTTATTTTTACAGGCTATTCCAAAAATACGCCCCGATTGAGAAGAATAACTAAGAAACTGTACTTAAATCAACTCATATCAGTTCCTACCTTTCCTAAATCCAAAATTATATATCTATATGACTATATGAAGTTGGTAAATTATCCCAACTGAGACAATTTCCATGGAAATTCATTAACATGCACATATAAAAATGCACTGGCATATATTTTAAGCACGCAAAAATGCAAATGAACGCTGCCCATATTTTTTTGCACACAGCGACCTTCCTTCGTGCCCTATTGCGTCCGCCCTTTCCGCTGTCACGAGAGGAATAAAAAAAAATCAAAAGCTTCGTTAAAACGCCGACGGCACGTGACATATTTTGAAAATATACATCGTGGACTGTGGAGGCTTCATTAATATTATACGTATTGTGAACATTTTCGTGACTTTGTTCAACGAGTAGCATTGAGTACTATATCATACTTACAGTTGAATAGTTAACTTGAGACAAATGTATACTAAAATAGTTCCCAAATTCTTATATAGTGCAACATACTTTTAGATATAAAAGAATAATTCCAAAACGCCAATATCGCGATTGATCTCGCAGGATCTAATCAGAGTTCTTTCAAACTAAAACAAATAGTCCTCCCTAATTTTAAACTCCCCTAAGACAGGTGGCGCCACCCTCGGCAGGTGCGGCCCACTTCGAACAATCCTCTTGCAACTTTCCAACCAATTTCAGTTTGCTTATCCGCCGAGTTTGAACGCTATCCAGACTTCCAATTGTCTGCTCTTCGTCGGTCAAACTTATAAGTTTTCGTCTCATGTAATATGTATTTAGGAATATATAAAACTTTTAACGCGTTTTTAAAATTGCATCGCGTTTCAATGTAAAAGATTATTAAGCCGAAACAAAAACACTACTTCAAATATCACAAGTACTGAATAACATCAAAATATGAATCGCTCAATTATCTTTAAAAGTAATTAAACGTTACCCATTAATAATTGTCAAAAATTATCTAGGAGTCTAGTAGTAAAACCTTTAAGGTTCTTTCTTCTAATAAAAAAACCCAAAATATCAAAAACCCTAACAAAAATGGCGTCAATGAACTGCTGACACGTGACGTGCTCGATGAACAATTTTCCGGCCTGTTGCCGGGACCCGACCTTTGGCCTATGCCTTTTAATACAAGACTAACAGGACAATAGGAGCTACCGGTCTTGTTCTGAAATTACCGACCATTCGAAATTACCCAAGATTCAAAAACTTATCAGAACCTTCACATGTAATACGAAAAATTGCTTCCTTCATTGACGGCTTGATATAAATAAACTAGATTTCCTTATCTAAAAATAAATCGCGATATTATAGCTGTTAAAGATATCGTGATTAGGCGCAGGTCAGTTACCTAGCTGTGTCGAATCAAACGTAGTTAGTCATAGTAATACATTTTGTAAAACCGTCGAGAACGTCAGAGGACACATTTCTTACGCTCTTATTAGCATGCAGTCATATTGTCAATATAATTATTAGCAAATGCGGATAGGATACATACTATTGACATTGGTCAATATGGATTTACAAAAGTAGAAGGTATAAAATTCGACGCCTATACTTTTCTCCGTCATAACACCGCACAAGAAATTTTGACGGTTGACGTGTCCAATGACGTTTCAGTAATGGTGATATTAATAGATTTTGTAATACCATAGCTCATTTCAAGATTTAAAATATCTTAATTCTATAATATTTTGTTCGTGTCTCAATTGAAATTCAAAAATAATTTTTATTCTACCTATTTAAGCATAATCTTATTGAAGATGGAACGCATCCTTATTAGTTTCTGTATTTGACAGCTCCTTATGGCGCCACTGTCCTTCCTTTTTTGCTACTGTTGTGTTAACTATTATAAACATATTTTTGCTAATAATTAAAACGATAAATCATGATGCAAGTATTCTTTATTTAATAATTCCTACAAATTTAATTAAGCCTTCATAATATGAAATTGAATTCCTGAGTCATCAAAGGCTCTGGACGAGGCGTCTCTGACTCATACGCATGCCGCAAAAGCCTTTTCCTCTCGATTTTAATAACTCAGAAATTCATTTCCATGGTCGTACTTTGTCACTTCTCGTACACATAAGCTTGCATGAATAAACGGTAGGAGCTCTTGAAAATTAACATACCAATATTATTTTACGAAATTAGAGTGAGAACGACGTTAGCTCAAGGCAGAGAATTCAGTTTGCCTAAAAACGCTGTCTACTCATGATTAAGAGTATCAATCAAGATAAAGTCTAAAAACAATGTGCCAAATAATACAGTTAAGGGCTGATGCGTTACCGTATTTCGTGTGGCTAATCTATTCATATAATTTAAACAAAATAGACGGTACAAACCATCATAATATTTTTTTATAATTTTCATCGGTCTTTCTGTTTTTTTCCGGATAATGCCTGAAATTACCCCACGGATTTTGAAGGGACTTTTTTTGACAGGTAGCTTTTGTAATAACTTAGGCTACGTCTCTTTTAGAAAACTGTACTATCGAATTATCTGCCGTACATTTAATAAAAAGCGGTTACTTTCATATTACAACCACTCCAATTTTATTCAATTGTATAGATTAAAACAGACCTACTCTTTGTAATGCACCGTAAGGAACAAATTTTCCCAATTTCCACAATATTCTCCATTCATCCAATCCGCTCCGAGATTTTATATATAGCCCACCCCGATAACTGGACTATCCAACACAAACAACGGCAAATTATAACATCATTTACATATCTCGTCGGTATTTTTAATGTCATTTTAATCACGAACTCATAAAACACAAAACAATAAACATATTGGCCCGCATTATGGAGACAAAGACTTAAGGCTGGGCATGTAACAATTCACAAATTTTCATAAATAATTGTCTATAGCAATTGATGATTTCTCGGTAGTAATACGAAAATCATAATGTCATGTTTACAGTTACCGCCGGTTGACGTAACCATATCACTCTTTCGTGTTACAGCCGATACGCAGAAATATATATTGAGGTCTGTGACTAATCGTATTGAAAATATTCACAAACCTTTACCTTATTGGCTTTCCGCTGGAAATAAGTACAGTATTGTTAGCGCTTAAATAGGTCACACTTTATGGTTAGATGGACAGTAGTAATGTGGAAAAAACTCAGCCCCCATGTCATTCCTGTATATACGTAAGATTTCTTTATTAATCTCGTTTTCAGACATACAGATCCTATTATATTATAAAAATACTTATATGAAGTATAGTATTTAGTGAAAACAAAACTTTTTAAATTAAATATTTCTCTAATTTAACATAGCAATTTAGACTAAAAATTATTTTTAATAAAAAAATATATACTTGAACGCCATATAGTATTAAACATCCATTTCGTCCTAGACAAAGGGCTTCATATTTTCTCCAATAACCTTGACTGGTTCTTTGGAAATTGGCCAACTTTTACGTACGTCTCTGAGTAATTGCCTATAAATCATTTATATGTACATACAAACAAATAGTTTACAACAAGCCTGACGTTATCACGAGAATTTATTACAAACAGTTCACATCTAGTAAATTTTAATTTTAACACAAACAAAAAGTCTCCCATACTATCATAGTTAGAAGTACAACGTTAAAATGTTTTGATCCACATCGTTCAATAAACCGAAAAAGCAAATTCAGCAAAAATTTCCTAAGCATTTCCGAGTAATTGTACGTCAGCGGTGCACAAAGACAATCGCGTACAAAGTTCACGCACGCATCAGCAACGTCAAAGCACTATGAAAAATTATTTGTTATATAAAATATTTGAACAAAAACCCGTCGACCGCATACAAGTGCAATAACCCCGACGGATAACAATGCGTCGTACTCAGACAATTTTTAATGATTACGATAATCAGCGTCCTGTGTGCGACGTACTACCATCGCGTATCCTTGCATTTACTAGACGCCTAGTTCAGCTTGCTAAGCAATATTTTATGGTCCGGTAGAGAGCCGCTATGTGATAATGATTGAGGACAGGCCTGTGGTGCGGCATTATTGCTTCTAAATGAAATTAATAATAGCATTTAGCACCCATTTTAATTTGATAAAGAAACAACACTTCTTCCAGCTTTCTATTGAGACTTGATCTAACTAATTTATTTTCAAGAATAACAAACACTTAAGCTGTGATATTACTTTATCATTTTACTTCTTCACGAAACAGGATTTAAATACCCACACTTATTTAAAAATTTACAAGTGGTGTCAACCAAGGAATTGTCTAAACTATATCCCGCCTTCTGTGCCTGGTAAACGATAATTTTGGGTTCTAAGGCTCACTGACAGATCTATTAAAAAGCTTGTAAAATTAAACTGAGGTAAATACATATAAACCCATATTAATGTCGACTATACCGGGATCGAACTCTGATCGCTCTTTCGGGATGGTGACCGTTGCGCCAACAATGGGCGCGGAATTTATTCACGTAGGAATCAAGTTTATACAACAATCAATCATGTGAAACTCAAGAACTGTTATTACAAAATATACGTTTCCTAGAATTATAATAGAGCTTATGAATCAATACAGATCGATCAATGTTTGCCAAACACATTTACATTCAACGTGCCCATTTATTAGAGAATTAGATTAGCTATTCTAAATGTATCAATGAAACAAAACCTTAATTTTCTTTGCCTTTTAAGTAATTCACGATTTGTTTCAGTTGTTATAATATGTAGAGTGTGCAACTAGCACCAACATTTATGATCAAGCATATGCGAAAAAACTTAATTTCATGCGCACCAGCTCGTTATGTTTCTATCAACATACATACATAAAATATCAATTTCAATGATTGAAGAATCACGAAATTATTAATCACTTTCCGTTGCGCATTGATTAGTCATCGCTATAAATGATAGCTATAAAATTCACATTACACAAATATAAAAATAGCGACATCATTTGCCTTAAATTAAAAAAATTCATTACGCCAATAAGCTGCTCTTGAAAAAGACAAAGTCCTTGACGAAATCTACATCTGTATTTTGGCAACAATCAGCCTTTTTGTAAATAACAATTTTTTGTAAACAACAGAACACCATCGAATAAATTTTAAATTCAACCTCAAACCATACGAAAAAGCCCTAAATTAATGCCTCGGGACATTGACCTCAGAGTTTATGCTTAATTTTAACCAACAACATTCGTTTCTCATCTTCCGCGAACCAAACTGAGATATTACAATTCATTACCATTTTGTTTATACACCGTAAACTTAAATTGGGATAAATTATACCTAATGTATATTCGTACATCAAGCGTTTAAGGCTTCGACAATTCCCATACAAGGGAAGACAAAATTTAAGGTCCTTGAATAGAGAAACATATGGTTTCGCGAATTTTCCAAGCTCGGAACCAGAATACCAGTCCATCTACTAAAAGCTACGTCATTTGTCTATAAAAAATCAGTGCAACGGAACATTTGCGAAGAACGGACATCATATATAGATTTAACAAGGCCGGACCAGAAACAGATGGTTACAATTACATACAATTTGTTTAAAAACGGCCTCGCCGCTGTAAGATATTAATATTTATTACAAATTTTCTCGAGCTTCATAATTCTTCAATGTTTTTAAATAGCAATTACTTCATTCATTTAAACACGTTACATTTGCTACATTTAGTGTAGCTAAATGTTTTGTATCTTCGAAATACGTTTTAATAACAAATAATTGTCACAGAGTTAAGTTTATTATGTTTTACTATCATTTGCCTATAAATGTAACGAAAAATTCCTAAAACTGTTACTCTTTAGCTAACCTAATAACGAATAAGCATAACCAATGAGTGTTATTTTTAAAAAAGCATATATTAACTTATTAATTAAGTACAAGTACATATTTCAAGTGACGGTTAGAACACATTTTTCTAAGACGATAATCGCAAGGTGTCTAAAAGGCCTTGTAACCATAACACGACCGTTATTATGAGTCACAGGCGTAATGGCCGATTTTGCTGCCTTACGTGGCATCTGTGCCGATATGGTATTTCGTATTCGTCAAGTCATGTTACATAAAATACCATTTATAGTTTTGAATGCTAATTACCAGGCAACTAGCAACCATGTGGAGGTATAAAAACCGCACCCGACAATATTCTATCATTGGAGGAATAACGACTAAGTTTAAATTTAATAAGATACACCGTAATCAATAACAATAGTCACAAATATTTATCATAAAACAATTAATGTACAGCTCTCTACAGCTCAATTTCAACTTTATGTAACATAAAATTAAGTCTAAATGTACCAGGCAATCATAAATAAGTTGGAGATGTCGCCAAATATTCCGTTACGACTAATTAGTAGACGCGATCAATTAGCGCGAGATAAACGGTCAGTGACCTTTAGACATTTAGATTTGTATTCAAAAATTGTTTGAAAAACTATCGAAAGTGTAGTCTTAATTGGCGTAACAAATTGTACCAACAAACATTCAAAATAACGTCTATTGTTGAGAATCGCGTGCCACGTCCGGTATACGACCATCATACAAACGTGCGACGACCTTCGCGGGAGGATACAACTCCGAGACCACCGGGGTGGGGGGGGATATCGGGAGTAAGCCCGAAAAACCGGTCAACTCTTCGAACTCACAAAATTTTATACTTTTAAATATATAACCGTTCGAATAAACAGTCTTGAAATTTCCATCAGTTCCGTTTGGAGCTCCAATTTTTGAAATTCTTTCGTATACTAAGAAATGCTTTACACTAAGTAACTTTTACATAATAACTACAAGAAATCGTATAAATTGTATTTCATAGATGTAATTCAGAGAATATTGTGAGTTGTAACATTCTTGTCGAACCTACGAGAACCATGATTAATAAAATAAAACCTTGCGTTCTAAACCTTTGAGTCGAAAATACAAATCAAATATTTCAAAAGGTTTTATTCATTCCAAGTGTATTTTTAAGTTTATGTAAGTCGGTTGTGTTTTGAATATTAATCAGCCGTCATAATATTGTTGAACGTTTCAATCGCCGTAGTTTCAGTATTTTGCAAACACATTTTTTTTTAAATCCCCAACAGCCTAATTAGTTAAGGGCAGCACCTCTCGTTGGTAATCAGCCCTTGCATTTTCAAGAGCTGCATGAGCCTTTATTACAAAGGTCTTCTTTCTCATTTCTAGAACTATCTTATTAGGATATTCTACCAGCGATGAGGGGGGGAACACCGGGGCTATTTTTTGGTTATTCCGGTGAGCCTCTACCAGAGCTTCCCAAGTGCTCGGCGTGCCTAGGCAAAATAGAAATTAAAATAATATCCGCCGCTTCCTTGGCGGATATCCACGCGAAAAAGTTTTTCGATCGAAAGTAATCAAGTGTAATCAATATAGTGTAGTAAACATTAATAGCCTCAAACAGATTGACAATGTAAATGAATTTATCATGGTTCAATTGCGTATACCTACTATTTTCCCATCTTTATCTTAATTACGAGTTCTAAATACCTATATTCGTACTTTTCCGTCGAATATAAACGAGATATTAATGGTAATAACGTTATCGTAGTTAACATGCAATAAAATAACAATTTCTATCTATTTGTGTATGTACATAGACCTCAAATGTTACAACTTTTGCCGGATTACAAGGTACAGCGTATATAATCATGCTGGTGTTTAATAGAAACAATTCAAATCAACAATTCTGATCGTGGTCTGTGTGACCTTCGCGGTGCAGCCGATCAGGCCACGACAACCTGGACATACAATACACATTACACAATGTTTTGGTTACAATAAAAAAACCTTTTTATATCAAATAACTGCTTGCCTACAATTCTTGATTTTCTTCGCGTCTCCATATTGTTTTTGATGACAAAGATCATTGACTATAGAACCGTATGTTAAGGTTGTATCGTTATATATGTATAATTTAGTTCACTAATCAATTATGTTAATAGTCTAAACGTTGATAATATAATATAAGAAACCTCACGTCGTCATCATTGTCGCGTTCTAGTCTTGAACATAGTTATATTCATTTACAAACCCTGAAGTTTTTAGTGATGATTTTATATTTCATAAGGTTTTACTGATTGAATAATTAAACTCAAAATAGAAGATTAGCTCCTTGGTTAATTAGTAAATTATTTTCGCTAAAATAAACAAGATTGAAGCCTGAAGTTCTATTCAATTATTGTAGTCCATACTGATAAATCATAACACTTGGTCGGACTAAAGCGCGACTCGACACTGAACTTCAATTTAAACCCATAATTTTATAATTGTAGACTTTGCTATCATGATTTTTTACGAGGAAAGTGGAAACACAAATTGTCTGTAAAAATTATCAAGCAAGCTATTTTGTAATACAGAAAATTGGCAACACATAATCAATGAATATGTCTTTAGTTACACAATAACAAAAAATAACTTTTAAATAATAACTGTTTCTAAGGCTTAACAATAACACATTCAACTAATATACAACAGAAAGTGAATAAATCTCAAGAAAAAGGGTAAAAGAGCATTCTTAGATGGTAAATCCCGTATGCAGATAGGAAACAATTCACATACTAAATCGAATATAATAACAAACGCCAATATGCCAAACAATTACAATAGAATTCCTCATCAAAAGACAATAGTTACGTGATCGTATGAAATCAACGTAACACGGTTATCTCATTCTCATAATTATTATGTCGAGTTATGAACTATCACTTCGTAATTACCCGGTTCAGACCCATTGGTGATCATTATCATGACCCGAAATAAACTACGAACTTCGTATCATGTTACAGTTCCTATTTTCAAATGAGGGTGGTTTGGTCACTTTTAACTCGCCTTTATGCGCAAAGCAACAATAACTGAATTTTAATCTTGAGCTTTGTTTAGATAGAATCTTAAAACGCGATACTTTTCTTATTTTCATTCTCCGCAACGTCGCCCACAAAAGTAGATAAAATCGCGAGCGGCAAACTGCTTTATATTATGAGTAAAAACTGAATTTCAAATATTGGGTAGATTAACATATTAAATGCAATACAATTTGAGAAGTTGGATCAATATAAATAACGAATTTAAATTCTAATCATTGATTTAGGACAATATTTTAACATAAGGAAACATTAAGGTGGTGTAGATAACCCGAGCAGCATGTCTTAATATCTTTGGACATTTGGAAAGACGTTATCTGGAAAAGCTCAAGCTTGTCAGCGTTACTTACAAAATAGATTTAGCAATACTTGCTCCCACTATCTTACATCATTTACACCACCCGGAATTATCTGTAATTACATTCTCAACTTATTTCTGAGCAAATGATGAATAACTGGATGTAACCTTCACAAAACCGCGCTCGTTGAACCAAAAGTAAGTCAGCTAATTAATTGTGAATCACTAATTATAGTGATTACTTGAAAAAAAAAGTATTCTCTCGATTCTCTCCAGTCCGCAATTGCTGCAAAGCTGCCTTTCAATGGAAACAAAAATTTACAAATGAAAACTTAATATCAATCGATAAAAATGTATTATACATACACTTTATTAACGGATTTAAGTTATGTATTGAGAGTACTCTAGGAGAATGCCTTTCATTTACTGTGTACAAAACATTGGTGGTAGATCGAAACAAAAGCAGCATCTGTCAGTGCACGCATTATTAAACGTTAATTACGTTATAATTAGGGCTTTTCACACTGCGATATAACCAAGTACAGTTACATCAGAACATGTCCTGCTTGACCAGATGGCATTAACTGCGACCCACTTTACGAAGGCCTCCTCCACCGATGCCCATTTAAGGCTTTAATCAACTACAGGTTACGCAAGCGACTGTACGAAACTTATCGTAAAATAGGACAATAATGTCGGTTTTTACGTAAATTTATGTTTCGCGTACAAGCACTAAGGAATTTTGTTTGCACAACTTTCAGAAACAAATATGACACTTACGTTTGACATTGACAAAGTATATACAGAGCTGTTTTATTTTTATTATAATACTGGGCATAAAGGGACAGGAGGCTCATCTGACCTTAAGTGATACCGTCGCCCATGGACACTCGCAATGCCAGAGGCCTCTCAAGAGCGTTGCCGGCCTTTAATACGCTCTTTTCGTGGAGGTCCCTAAGTCGTATTTGTTCAGAAATCTCTCTTTTGGCAGTTGGTTTCACATAGCGGTGGTCTGAAGCGCTCAATTGTCAAAGTCAATGAACGCTGACACGATTAAACAATGCGAATTAGCTCAGTAATGTAATAAAAATAGAGCAGGATATAATGAAACATTAATACAAGGTGAATTTTTCAACGAACCCATTATAGATTAATACCATGTTAGTGTCGCTATAAAGGATCAAATCTAGCATAAAATAAAAACATATGTTTTTATCTATGCTTGATAAAATTTCATGAAAACGTAAGAGGAATAAATGTATGTCTCGACAGCTTAAATACTGAACGTAAAATTTTCGAAAATATCAACGCAATTTCATTTAGCCTTTAAATTGACAGCTCAAGCCAAAAGCTTTGTTTTCGTCTTGCGATGTAAATCTTGCGTGCTATTTATTGTGATAAGAAGGTCAGAGCGGGAGTTTAAGGTAAGAAACGAGTTTCAAGAGACCAAAAATAAGTACGAATTGACTCGTATTGCACGTCCAAACAGTTTTAAGCTATCCAATAATATCTAAATCAAAATCTCATGAAAAATAATCCGGGATAATGGAGGACATCGTGAGCCAGGTTTGTAAAAATTTAGGTTTAGTCGATACCAACTCCGGGGCAATAAATACAGATAACACACAACCTCTTTGCAACTGTGACTCTTTTTTTGACAATTAACACCTTTTGTCTTCAGTCTACCGTAACCACGCACGTTGTAAAGCACGCGAAACGTCGGAAAAGTTTAAAATAATGTAAATATATTTAAATTTTGCAAAAATACATAAATTAAATCCGTTAAGTGTTTTTCTTTAAATGAGTAACAGTTATGTTAATAAAAGACAATATTAATTGTAAACTAATCAAAGCTCACCTACATTTTACATGATATTTTATTGCAACTAACCATTGCAAAATACATCACGAATCCTTTTCATTGTAAATTAACTTATCTGCCGTTGGATAAGACGGCTTATAATTGCTTGCACTCCATTTCGCAATTTGGTCTTAGGTAGATGCCGTTGGACATATGGCGACTAAAACATGTCCATTTATGGACTGGACATATGGAATCATGTCGTGTTGTTACATTGACGAAGTCCGCCATACATGGTACATTGGTACTTTTTTATATGGGACAATAGTGTTATTTGATAAATGACAGGCATATTTTAATGTCCGACGCAAGTTACATACTATGTTATTCGAAATGTGCCCCGAAGGCCATGACGATGCAACGCAGTAATTATCAATATCATACATTAATAAGCGTCCATTCACAAGTCATATCATTCCACTTTATTGACCACAAAGAGTCTTTTGTCTCAGATTACAAATGCAATAAACGCTTAATTATCTATGAAAAATATCATTGGACAAAGACAAACTCATTACACGGGAATTTGGAGCTTGGTGAGATTTAATGTAATATAAATTGCTAATAATGGGAAGGTCAAGATACTGCTGTGTGCTTTGTGCTGCAGTTCACTGCCTCAATGACCGTAAAACAATTGGAGGATTTCGTTCAGGTGTGTACCTTTTATCACAATTTAGAAATATACAGTGCATCATTTTAAATAACATCAACGGTGTATAAATAGAGACGATTAATGATTCCTTGCTTTTTCAAATTTTTCAAAATTTAATTTCTTGTATAATCCATTATTGATATTTTAAAAGCTTTATTTTTGTATGAACATTGTATGCTGGGTTTTGGTCACCTCGTGTGAATAAATTAGGCCATTGTCACGAACTCTGTGGGTGCTTCTGTTTCCCGTCTTACTGAGCTTTAGATATAATCAGCAGTTGGTATTTCATACAAACACGACTAGCGCTGTTCACGTTCTTGTGAAACTACTATGCATTGAAAATGGAAGATTAGCCTATAATAAGGTTTCAGAACAACATTTACATTGCACAGGCGATATAAATGAAATTAGCTTTAAACTTCAGTATCTCAACATTAATGGAAATAAATTTGTATCGTACTACCTAACTGCGGATTGTATTATTCTCATTCGATTTCGCAATAGGTTTGAGGTCGATCGCAAAATTTTACTCTGGAACGAACCAAAGCTCAGAATAAGATAAAGATCGTGATAATAACGTCACATTTTAATATATTTATCATTAGTATGTGGTTTTGGTACTCTTTGTTACAACAATTATTATGTCTTGACATTTTCACAGCACCATGTGTTAAGAGTAGGTAGAATACAAATGTACGTTATAGAACACGATTTTACACTGTTTAATATTATACCATTAGCTACAGCTAGTTAAATAACATCATTTTTCTTCACTGAAAGACTGCCAACATGAGATAAAACGTAAAAATGCTTCATCAACTATATAGTAACGCATACGATAAAATGTATTCGTAAAAATTCCTTCAAGTGTCAACACAACAGGTTCTCGACAATATCAATGTAAGTCGCATCAATTCAAATCAAAATCAAGGACCCAAGAATTGAGACTGGGAGCCGGAGTATTTTACCTCATTAATTTTCTTTGTTTTTTTTTATATCTAGAGTACAAAACAGAACATCGTGTTCGTGGTCAAAGGTCTAATGATCAGAAAGGTAAGCAATAAATGTACTCATTAAAGTTTAGCATCCTTTTTAAAAAATCAAAGAACCTTTGAATAAACTTTGAAGTCTAACATGTCCATAAGTCATAAGCATTATTTAGAGATATAGACGTCGTAGAAAATTTCGAAACATTATACCTTCACGATGAGAAAAGTCACGTGTGTACTCATGTAAAATTGATCGTGATTCAACATAGACCGCTCAGAGCTCACCTATCTTATGTACAATTTATTAAACCTGACACATCTCGCTAATTTAAGCTCCCCCCTTATTAAAACTGCGACTTATCAAGCAATTTTTAAGACTGTGCCCCTCTTTTACCACCGTTATATAAATTTACCATAACATGTACATTGTATCGCAGCTTCGTGCAGAACACGAAACAATAATGAACAGCATGAGAGCGAGACGCTAATGTTAAACCGATAAATGACATCATCAGACTCGAAATACAGCTCTGGACTATTCCGCACCATTATACCCATAGTGACGTTTGAGGATATACGCGTGACCTGGGGCCGAACAGAATTTAATGTCGACATTGGCTTCGGAGATTCTATTTTCTAACTATTCATGGTCTATATTGGAATACATAAATTGTGGCTATTACGAATATTGTAAGTTTACATTTGTTCTTGAAACATATGTATTAAATTATCCAAGATAATTCATTTCCATTACCCTTTTATGTACTTTTTGCGAACATCTGTTTTCAATTAGACTACATAAAGCAGTATTGAACGGTGCAATGGCGCATCCTTCAGTATCCGCAGGACTAGCCAATGATCTCCGCAGTGCGGGAGATGAAACACTCCGTTCCGCAGTACACTATGCATATTTTTGTTGGTCCACGATGAAAACTCAAATAGCTTAACATATTATCAGCAAACCACGACCGTCTTATAGTTAATAAGACATCCAATGTATTATCTTGTCTAAATTGTACTCGTGTTTGGATCGTTAGTAAAAGAGATTACTGTTCTATAACTAAACAATTGACTAGAAAGCATCTAAGAACCAACGTTTTTTATACAACGAAATCATAACTAAAGCTACAACCCCAGCCTACACTCGAATAGGAAAAAATGGGTTTAGAAGAAACCACGAAAGCAATTCAGAAGTGTCCTTTAGAAACAGTTTCGAGCACATTTCAAAGTGAAATCTTTCATTTCCCCTCAACCCTTTACGTCACGCATGCCGTATCCGTGGATGCTAACATTCTGAAAGCTTCATTTGACCCCGTCGCGTCGGATCCGTCTGGGCCGCCCTCCGCGCTCGAGGGCCGTAGACAGAGGGTGCTCTACCGCCTAACTTCAGGGATAATTGTTTGCGATATTGCATCAAGATTGCCTAATTCTAATACACTACTACTATTATTGTTATACTTTAATTTATGTATAACATTAAAAAAAAAAATAACAAATTCGATTCGTATCACTGACATTCAAGATCTGATAAGTGTTATCACATCGCGTTAGGGTTTATCGTCCGCTAAACAATCGCACAAGGAGTTCACCGATGCTGAGTTCCACAGATGGCCGATTCTATTTTGATCGACCCACGCGGACCACTTGCCATTAAATATTACAAATTTCATTCATGGCTTCAGGCTTCGTCTAAGTCGTATTCAATACAATAATTAAACTTAATGTTTGATTAATAGATTATCTTAGGACAGGTTGCTTTAGTGATTAGATATTCTGTGTAATCACCTCGTAACCATATTAAATGTACGCTTGATATATTAACTATTTTTACGAGACAGTTCTCTGAGCGGATATGTGTAATTTTAGCCTTTACATTGGTAACACTGCGTAAACACGTACGCTCATTCAACTCGTAAGTTTCTTTTAAATGAAATAAACCTCCTAATGTACGTTGGAGTACAAGGAAATTCACGACTACAATATTTAAAGTTAAATATGTCACAAGTCATTTGTAGTATTTTGTGTCGAATTACAACCCGTAACAGCAAAATACAGATATTTGAACCAGTGCTGCATAGCAATATAAGCCGAGCTATATTGCATTTTCACAAATCATTCATAGAGACATAATCATTCGCGGCTGAGGAATATTTAATAAATTAACAACGCGTTAACAAGACTAAACATCTGATTAAGTTCTGCACAAGTACCAGGGCGGGAGAACATCTGCGGAGGTTAAGCGCGGCGCATATTCGCGTGGGCCGTCACTCGTCAGCCACCCTTCCCCCCACCGTCCCGCCTGGGTCGACGACCGCTGAAGCCGATTCGGCCGACGGCGCGCCTCACCTTGACATTCATCTCGGGCACGCTTTGACCAACGCTTGAATTAACCCTTACAAATCCAAAAGTTCTAATATTGAGCCTTTAATTGTTAAGAACGCTAATTGTAAGCCTTCATGTAATCAGGATACTATAAGAGTGTAACACAGCATACAAAGGCAGATCAGTTGCCCAGTCAAGCACCATAATATACAATAAATATGTAACTTAGCTGAGCGTCAATAAACTCGTAAACATTGTAAAGATTTAAGAAACACACGATTGTGGATTGTTGCCGTTACCGTAATGTGCCATGTAAAACATTGTGAAGCATGGCCTATTGTTTCACCATGACTCATGGAGAAGAGTTATTGCTAACTCAAGACCTGACCAGAAGGAAATTCTGATAAATTTTATCGGAAGACAATGTGCACTTTCTTGTGCCAACTTTATTTCTGAATTTTAGAAAACATATTGTGTAGAAAATAAGTAGTTAATTATACAACTGTTTATTAATATTGTATATACCATATAAAGGGACAAAGACATGCCACTAACATGAGTCAACCACTGATAACACAGAAAGATAATTTATAAATTTTATAGAGTAATTATTTATTTACCTACAAAAGACTATCATAATAATATTTTGCTTGGCTTATGTGATCATCACATCTTTAAATAACACCTTCTTTAATAGATGTAAGCAAGAGATTGTTGTTAGCCGAACAAAGTTAATGGAAAGTATCACAAAGTTATATAATTAAATGTTAAAAGTTGAGTATAATTCAAAAGAAAATAATTTTCTATTTAGTTTGTATTTGAATAAAAGAAAGTTAAAATGTCCCTAATAATTGGGTGATAATATATGAGACAGTTTTGGAAGATGTATGACTACCCAGCCCCACAACAAACATATTATTAAACCAATAAAGCTTATTATTAATAATAAATTATACTGTATTAAAAGAGATCATTCAGAACCTATATGTTGCAACACAAACATACATCAACAGAAAATCAATTATTTCACAACTTAAATTTCCAGCCTGAGATTTATTGCCTTATTGTAAGTACAGACAATATATTTTAATGATTATTATACAATTATGAATGAGGCAATTTATGAATAGCTTTTTTAATGGCTACTAGTTAAATTTGTTATAATAAAGTGCAATTAGTATTTAGCCTACAGATAAAACTCCCTATTAAATATTTTTAAATAATAATCAAATTTAATAAACATTCTTTCAGTATAATTATAAATTATTTGTTTCTCATTATTTTACCACACCCATTTTTAAGATTTTTTTTTTTTCAATTCTTGTCAATTATCTTTCATCATACAGGTAAGTCTATAAATTGGGTAAAAATAATACTATCAATTAAACTGCTTTGAAATCCTTTCATTATTGTTATTATTTTAATATAATTATGTATTCCTTGTCAAGTATATGATGCATAACTACAAGTGATACAATGGGCTCTAAAACCAAAAAGTTTGTTTAAGCATGACATCACTTAAAACATAGCATGAATCATTCTATCACACCTGGGAAATAGCTAACAAAAAGGGGGTTTACATAAGACATGTAGTTGTCCTAAGGATGTCCTTAATACCTATTTTTGTAAATATTTAAAATAAATTTAGCTCATTATGTGCCACTGTAACCCAAAACATAGTTTCCAAGACAGAAAATTATAGAAACAAACTTACATATATAAGCCCCGAGTAGTATCTGTCCTTGATGTTATGCAGCACCGATGCTTCATTAAGGCATGTTAGCTCAGCCATATCCTCCACTTTGTCAAATTTAGGGGGGTTCATCTTTTGGATATCATCGATTGGTACAAGAATCCGCTTCCCGGATTCCGCAATTTCCACTTCCACCTCATCTCCGCGATCACCTTTAATTCCCGCGGCCACAAAACCTTGAGTTTCATGCGGAACCCACACAAGTCGTTTTTGAGTCCATTCTGCCTGTGTTGCCGGGTCATTGAAACTGTTCCGATCCACCGAAAGGTACCGGAGCTCCGGGTCGTTTCTATCCATATCCACCATCGCGCCCGATCACGCCGCGCGACCCTTACGATAACCTGATATCGGCACTGTATACCACATTAAACGGTCGCACTGACCGACACTACACACGCGTTGTTCGAAACAGCTTTATCCGTGCGCTATAACCGCACGACACGTATAAAATGACGACTGTGAAGACAGGAGACCGAATGACAGCAACGGTTGACGGAGGAGGGATGGACCGGTCGACGCCCGAATTTGTTAGCCGAAATTAATGAACGCATAAATTAACGGGCAGATAAAGTATTAAAATCTTATCGCTTATTCTGTAAGTATAAGAAAAGTTATAATTGAAATCTAAGCAAATTCTATCAAATGCACAACAAATTATCATCAAGAAACTTAACAATTCACAAACATCGCCGTCCTCATTTTCACTAATGTCAGAGTTAAATGTCACTTAATCGTTCTACCTTTCTATTGGTTGTTTGAAGATATTCACAGATAATTTAAAAGTAATTTGTAAAATATATGTATTCTGTGGCCGCTATTAAATCTAATGCAACGATGATGCCTACAAGGAGTAATAATTTGTATTTTTTTATACAGTCATGTTGTACGTCATATTTAATTTTCATACAAATTTAATTTTCACTTTTATAAATGCATTAATATGCATTTATATATAATATATAATGTAATACAACTATAGTTAGTTGTATTATAGATATTAGTTATACAATAAAAATAAAAAAATTAGAAGCTCTCGGGGGATTGACCCATGATTGTGAGTTCAGAAATTTATTTATTAATACCTGAAACAAATTTGAACATATTTGTAATTACTAAACACTATAATAATAAAACAACATAATTTCAACAAAACCTTTTTTTACAAAGATATTTAAAACCGATGTTTTATCCTTTTTGTATAATACCGATAGAGTAAAAAAATGTATATTTTATTTTTACTTTATACTATTAACTTTATCATAGAATACAACTCATACAATCACAACACTATTTTTAAGTCAATATACACATTGACCAATCATGTTTAAAATAATTTTTTCATGTGACAGATCTTAAAGCTGTCAAACACATTGTAGAATTTTATTATATTCTTTGGCCATACTATAATAAACTTGAAATTGCACTTAAGTAGTGAGTACTCTGTGATCGTATTTTCATATATATTTTTTTTGGATTTTATGGGTATTTTCACGAGCAAAGCAAATTGTAGCTCAAGGTAAATAACAATATTTATTCTATTGTACAGAAAATATTTAAATAGTATATTGGTTAGCAATTTGATAAAAGGTCATTACCAACAAAGTTTATCTTTTATCTCATACTCAACTTAGGTGCCGGTTGGTTGATTAGTTTTGGTTAAACGTCAATATTATTTAAAGTAATGAAGCTTCATTTAGTTGGCAGTTGTTCTCCGCATTTTATCGAAGAAGTCACATAAACCACAAGAATGGCCTACATAGTGGATTTAAGATCGGATTGCGTAACGAAACCAACTAAATCGATGAAACATGCCATGGTAAATTCAGCATTGGGAGATGATGTATTTGGAGAAGACCAAACTGTAAACATGTTGGAGAGTAAAGTAGCAGCTCTTTTGGGAAAACAGGCTGCCTTGTATGTACCCAGTGGGACTATGTCTAACTTACTTGCTGGTAATTTTTATAAGATATGTTATGAATAAAGCTAGTGTATCAAAAAAACTATTAGTGGAACCAACACGGTAGGATCTGCACCACTGCTGCTTATATAACCCAATACACAAAAAGGGTGGTGGAATGTCTCAACTGTTTGTTTCATTAATATTATTTAAGGTAAAAAATGAAAAACAGTAATCAAAGCTAGTACCAGTGGAGTATTACAATTAACTTAGCAATATAAACAATTAATAAGTATAAAGTATACATTTAGTATGATGAAATTAACAAGAGTACAGGTGTTTCATAACCAATATTATTCTTTAAACAAATATTTAAAGAAAGTTCTAAAAACATTGTTAACAAGCAAATCAGTATATAAGACTAAAATATATTAAAACTATTACCAGGTTTGTAAAATTTGTATCTAAATTAATTTGTGTTCATTATGAAAGAATATTTTGATTCAAACGTTACTGATGATGTTATTGAAAACATTTCATATATATAATCCTATTAAATAAATTTTAATGTGTTGTTCAGAGTTATTTTGTTTTCATTGCTTTGGTAAGAAACAAATTCAATATTATGTCATGAAATGATTTGATACTTAATTACGAATCAAATTAATTCTAAACAATTATTCATTGTTAAATAATCAGCTGACTTAATGATTACCTTCATAATAATTTATAGTTTTTCTTATAATCATGGCGTTTGTAGGATGATGTAAATGAGTTAAGGACAATCTCATCTTGATTTTGATTTTCCTTAGATGATTCATAATTTCTTTGCAGCTATAGCAAACTTTCTCATTCTCAAATAAATTATTAATTGCTTTATTTTTAGTAATGGTGCACTGCAAAAAAAGAGGTTCTGAGGCTATTGTAGGAAATCTTTCTCACATTTTTAAATATGAACAAGGTAATTGTGCAGTAAGTAATTTAATCATATTATATAACTTGAAAACATTACTTTATCAATGTCATTCATATTCACATTATGTGAGAATAAAATGTTTTTATATACTTACACTTTACATGACTTCTTTATCAGTAACATGGAAATAAAATACATTTTAATGTTTTTCAACTTCACAACTAATTTAAATGAAATTTATTTTATAAGTTATAAAAGAGTTATATTAGATAAAATTAATAAACTACGGTTTACATAAAATGAGCCTTGTCTGTTCCACCATTTTATGTCTAATAGGCATGGTAGCATACCTTTGTTAAATATTGGCATAAACTTTGTTAATTATTTGTATAACTACAGGAGGAGCTGCCCATCTAGCAGGTGTTTTGCTCAGTACGATACAAAACAAATCTGATGGTACGTTTGATCTACGCGAACTTGAGAGAAGATTTCGTGGTGATGACATCCACGAACCAATCACGTCATTGGTGGCAATTGAAAACACTCATAATAGCTGTGGTGGAAAGGTAAGAAAAATACTTGACACAAATGTCCAATCAAAACCTAAATATGCTTATTGTATGTTCAAAATACAAAATACGAATTAAAACGATTGTAATTGGTTTATACTAATTTACCAAACTAATAACAAATTACTAAGGCTGTGTTTCAAAGTTAATTTAAGAATGCAAAACCAAAAACCAATTGCGATTAGATAGGTAGTTCATGTAAAACAAACAAGTATTTCGTGAACTTTACACTTCTTATCTCTAACCATGTTTATTACTGTCAATTTGATTGTAAAGTTGGATAATGTTTGCATATGTTCAATGCTTCTGATATTAAGATCGTACATCTTTGAAAACTATTTTCCTAAATTGTTATATTTTATTGCATTACATCATAGTGAATGTAGTTTTTTATAATTACAATTCAATTGCCAAATAATATTCTGACTTAATTGGATTTCCTTACAACTTCAGGTGCTGCCTTTAGAATGGATTGATGAATTGTCAGAGATATGCAAGAAACATTGTATTCCATTGCATATGGACGGAGCAAGAATTATGAATGCAAGTATAGCATTAAAGGAACCGCCTTCGAGACTAGTTCAGGGCTGTGACAGTATCTCCATTTGCTTCAGCAAAGGTCTTTCTGCTCCAGTTGGGTCGTGTCTTGTCGGTTCTTACCACTTTATTGAGCAGTGGGTATATTTTTGGTATTCCAACTTTTTAAAAATCTTGAACTTAGTTATGGTGATATTATTCAATTCTTTTATACCTTATATAATAATGTCCCTTTGTCATATACTCGTACATCTAACTTCTAATAGAAGAAATGTTTTAACAGCTCTTCAAACTATATTTAAGTTTGAGTTTGAAATTAATAATAAATAAAAATATCTTAAGTATCTATGGCGACACTTGTCGCAAACATCACCTATCGCACGCATTACTGGGTTCGCGGGTTTCCCTTTGTGAGGTGGAAGTTACAATATTAATTGTCTTTAATTTTGTTTTTTTTCTGTCCCCATATTCTGCGCGCCCCCCGGGGGCCGCGACCCACAGGTTGAAAAACAAGGGTCTAAATTATTAAAAATTATAGTATGAATGTACATCTATACTATTATGATACTGCTAAAGAATATTTGTTATCTTGATGCGAATAGATTAATTGTGTTAACAATATCAATGAGTGAAACACTGCCTGCTTAGAAATAAATATATATAAAAGTAATTTTATGCTTATCAATTGTAGCACCAAAGCTATAAATTGCTTACATTGGGGCTACCTAGCAATAGCTAACAAAAGTTGTTTGAAGTAACATTGACACACATTTATAAGAAATCGTAGTAAGACACGTATAATAATAATATATACTGAGTAATAATTATAGAGCTCGTCGGCTCCGCAAGATGTTGGGGGGTGGAATGCGTCAGGCGGGGGTTATAGCGGCCGCGGCCGTTGTCGCTTTGGACGAGGTCACGCCGCTCTTGGAGTTCGACCACAAGCGAGCGCAGATATTAGCCAAGAGTGAGTCCAATTATACCATTAACTCACAATACAAAGTGTTGGGCTATTTTTAAAAAAAAAAAAAAAAAAAAAAAAAAAAAAGGGGGGGGGGGTTTTTTTTTTTTAAAAACAAAAAGAAAACTTAATTTCACTCTGGCCAGATGAGTAGCTAATTAAGATTTCTTTGATAAAGGATGTTTTATGAACAGGATTTTAATTGTATTATAGTTACATGAAAAGTATCGAGTATATTAAATATTTTTTTTTGCAATAATTTTAGCCTTGTGAATAATGTACACCTTTCAGCTATACATGGCCTGCAGCTGAAGAGTTTCTCGGTGGATGTGCCAGGGGTCCACACCAACATTGTGATGGTGAAGATATCTGACGAAGTGCCTCTTCTTGCTGAGCAGCTGGTGCAGCGGTTGCAGCAGGTTTCATTGGCTGAGACACAGGTACTTGAGTATTCTAAGTTTCATGATATAAAGCTAAAGATGTTTTCTCAATTTCCTGCGTTATTATAATCTATTTTCAATGTGTAAAAGTAAATTAAACCTGCATATATTTACAAGTGTTTTAATATTAATAACTCAATTTTTTTTAAAGATAATTATTAGCTTTTGAGATATTAGGGCCATTGCAATCTTTTACCTTTATTTATTTAATATTATACAATGACGAAAATTTTGTATGCATTTGAATAGCAGAATGAATTATGGATGAATGAACACATCTACATCTTTTGTTTTTCCTTGTATATCCTTATCCTATCTCTTTGTAATAAATTATCAGGGTGACTGCAAGACTTCAAACGACGAAGGCGTTCTCGTAAAAGCAGTGAGCTTCTCCGATAAAATAATGCGGTTGTGTCTGCATGCGGATATAACTGATGAGGAACTTTGGATGGCCATCATGAAGATAACTTTTGTCTTTAAAGAGTTTGAAGCAAAATATAGGGCTTAGTAGGTTTTAGAACAACATGGTGTACAGACAATAATTGCTCAATATTTGTTTGTGTTGTCTTAAAAATTATTTAACTTACATTACAATATTGCAAGGGAACTTATTCGCCCTTGACGGATTTTCTATAAGAGTAAATAACTCGAATATTTTAATAAATCTTTTGAGAATATCTATTATTTGTATCACAATAAGCAGTGGAAATAACTTTAATTCTTCTCGAAAATGCATTTTTGCTAATAGAAGAGAATGGACTGAGTGTAACACTTAGTTATGTAATTACTATTCACTTATGTGTTTATATAAATTAAGCATTTATTAGTATTATCCTCAACTATGACAACAACCATGACTTCAGAATTTATGTTACATAAATTGTTAAATATCTTCCAATTCATCGAAAATATTATTAATCTTTGTCTAATGAAGTTTATTGTTATGAAGATCATATATAATATATGTTATAAAAAAAATATAATTGTTATTAAAATAAATATATATATTTAATGGTGTTATACATTTATTACTTTTATTACTCACATGATTAATTGTTAAAACTAGATATCAAATAACATAAAAGTTCTAAAATAATTAATAAAAATAAACACAAGCTTCTTAAACTATAATACACATATAATATTAGATCTTACAAAGTTATTTGACTTATACAGTTAAACAGAGTATTTTTTAACAAATAAGCAGAATTCTGGATTGTGTTGTTTTGTGCTAAATTTATACAAACTGTCATTTAAATTTTCAAATCAGTCTAGATAACTCTTAAAGAGAATTTTGCTCATTCCAAACCTGTATCAACTCGTTCATATCTTTATACCCATGAGATGCAATCACATTCTTATACCCATCTCTTGTATATGCCTTCTTATAAAAATGGAACTGTGGGCAATGTACTGGTTCTATACCAACTTTTTTAGCTACTATTCCTAAGTATATATCATCAAACCGGAAATGTTTAACATATAAACTTCCAGCATATAAGTACCTCATTGATTTATTGGTGACCACAAAGGCCCCGGCTGTAACATAGGGCGGCCATCTGTCCCATGGGTATTCATCTATAGAAACTCTCCATTTACTTGAATGGAAACGCTGGGGTACAGATTTAAAGACATAACCAGCAAAAAGCTGTCTATCTCCCTCTGACTCACTGTGGACATAATCTAATAAATTCTTTACAGAGATATACATATCATCATCAGTAAAGAGATAGTAATCAGAAGTCGAGCAATGCTCATACAACCATCTGAATGACATCATAGTTTTAATTGTGTTATTGAAATATGTGTCTAAAAAATCAATTTGTATTATATCTTTGTGTTTTGCCATTTCTTCGTCTATCTGATGCTGAATTGCTGATTTTGGTAATACATCCACACCAACAAAGAAAAGGGTTTTGATCTCCTTTCCTGGCATTATTCCTTCTCTACCAAATGTTTGGCGTATTGCAGATCTTTGTGCAAAATGATTCAATGCTGACTTTACAACAATAAAAAGGTCCAAGCGGTCCAAGGTAGAACATTTTCCTGAATTAGTTAAGAACCTATATGGATAGTAGTTAATTGGTTGCACACTGGCTTTTTTACCAGATATAATTTCCTCAACTATTGGTTTGATTTCAATGTTAAGTGGATAATCAAAATTGTTAACATAGCTCTTGCTAAATATATAGTCACTGACACCAAAGAAGTAGTAAATGTACATCAAAACACATGAACACACACACCACTGGTAAAAACGTTTGCGCCTCATTGTAAGTGTGTGCATTCTAACAAAAGTCTCTGAAAAAATTGATAGTAGTAGGTCAGTAGTTCCAATTAACAAAATATTTAATATCAACATATATAGTAGCACTTCCTAATGGCCTCACACAATATGTCATAAACTTTGTTCCCCTGTTTGAAACCATTAAGACATTGATGGTTTAAAAAAAACCCTGGTGCATGCAAATTTATTCACCTTTCAACTTATAGAGATGTATCCACAGTAGAACTAATTGAGACTGGTGGTAGGTAATGATTACGAATAAGACTGTGCAGTCGAGCCACTTCACTATCTACACTCTCAAACTCTCTCACCATTTGAGTAAATTGTACTACACCTGAAATAAAATAAATGGTTATATAAAGAGTGGCTAGATCAGATACAAAAAAAATAGGAGATTGTTTTATTTTGATATAATTACCTTCCCTAGAACTAGTGAATCCATGACGCTTTATAGTTTCCATTTCAATTTGTACTACCATTGGAAAAACCAATTGCATCATTTTCAACATTTCATTACCAGCAGCTTCTTTTGCTTCATCCAACTTGGAGGAGTATTCGGGCGATTCTAATGTATTAATTATCTCATCTAGAATTGATCTCATCTGTTCCACGGAAATATTCTGGGGAGATGCCATTGCATAAATTTCTTCATGTGATAAAGCTTAATCTCAGGTATAACAATTAGTAAATATCCTATATTAAAATATTTCTTATTATAGAATGTAACCAACTTCAATTAAAAATGAAGCTTGACACTACGAAATCGAATACACTAAATCCAAAGACAAAATTAAAGAAAAGGGTTCTACAAAAGGCAGGTCGGAGAGCTACGCTGTTGAGTGTTGGCCTACACCTACATAAGGTGTCGTTCCAACATGTACCTCGACTGAGTGTAAGCGTTTTCGACAATACAGAAGCATTAGCGTTGGTCGAAAACTTTGCGACATTAATTTCTCTAAGCTCTCATAATCATCCATCTCTTTTTATTATGAAACTGAGTTTCCATCACTTGAGACAGTTGAGAGCCTCAGATCTAATTCCAAATTTACTTTACCAATATCAAAGTATGCACGAGCTAAAGAAACTTGACGTGATTTTTGTGTATTCTAAATATCCACTACAACAAGATAACGAAATCGACACAGGCATCGAAATTATACCAGCGTATAATTATCAAATATATTATATAAACGCCGTTTAAATTGAATTTATGATATTGATTAATTGTTAGGTATGCCTGAATTGGAAGGCAAAGCTTACAAAGATGTGATCCATTATATCGCCGCGCCAGACATTGTTCCTTTGTTTTCTCAGTGCGAAACATATTCGAATTCTGGTCACACTATGATCAATTCAATATGGTTTATATACATTTTATATAAACCTCTCCCAACAATAATAATTTACATTTGGTGGAAATGGTAAATTTAGGGCAAAAAGAATAATTTCAGGGCTATTACAATAAATAAAAAAAGAAATCTCAAAAATAAATGAAACTGCTGGGGACAGCCTACTCATAAACATTTATCATACCAATATAATCAATCATTAAAATGTTCCATATAGATATTCAAAGTATTTTCTCTCTATGTGTCATAGCCAATGGAATGCCCTGGAATGGAATTTACATAGGGAATGCCCTGTATATTATTATAAAACGATTTCCTTATCTATGTAATAAATATTGTAAATTAATTTTAATTTTAAGGGATTTAATTCAGAGGGCGCGATATCAAATTTGTTATTTTGTTTTTATTATTAAAATTTACCCGAGTTAAGCTCTCTGATATAGGGATGTGAGATGAATCGATTTAATGAAAATCGTTTTTATTTTATTGAACATTAATCGATTTGAATGAAAATAAATAATCGATTTTTCGAAAAAATCTATTTTTTAAAATCCTCCATGCTGTTCATATTCCAATAAGAAAAACCTAAGAGATTCATTTTAACAATTAATCAGGTTAAAAATGAAATAAAATAATATGAATAAAAAATAAACAATTCAAAACTAAAAATCATAGCAATTAATGTTGTTTCAAACTTTCAAGGTAAGGAATAATAAAACCAAAAATCATTATTGTTAAAAATTCTCATTATAATTAAACGTTTTATTATAATATAAATTAAATGAGCACCTCAACAAAATGGTAACTTTATTATCGCAAAAACTTAAATATAAATAAAATAAACAAAAATGTCACAAATGTTCAGTCGTATTTTACCTGTGACTTGCATTAAAATAAAATACTTTCTTAAAATGAATTAAAAAAACGACGTTATGGTCTTCAAAATAACAATATTACACAATTCTTTTGTTATTTATTAAAAATTAACAGTTACAAAATTAAAAACAATTATTGTCACAAATGTCCCGTCCTATTGTACATTTGACTAGTATCTATTAAAATAAAATACTGAAAATGACAATTAAAAACTAAACGACGCAGTTATGGTCTCAAAAACAAAAATTTAAAACAATTATTTCACTAATCTTTAAGTTTACACAATCAAAAGATGATAAATAAATTGCTATTAAAGTGATATTTATGAAAATCCATTTAATCGCGTAATTTATTAATCAATTCATTAAAAATTTATTAATATAACTTTGAAAATCGATTATACGAAAATAATAATCGATTATTTTTTAACATCCCTACTCTGACAGCAGACAAGTCTGTATTCTGTGAAGTCTATTTTGTTTATTATCAATAATTTGTTTATTTCTTGTTTATTTTATATTTACTACTTATTATTACTAAATCAATGACAAATATAACTTGTAACTATTTCTTATTTAAAAAGTATCAAAATTTTGTTTCTAAAATTCTTTCTCACAAAAACTAAGAGGTTTTTTTATTAAACCTTCTTAAGGAAAATATCATTCATATAAACTTTTTTAATAACATACGTTTATCTTATCTTAATCGAATTGGAATTATAAATAGTATTCACATAGTGATTCTTTTGGTATTTCCTGTTAAATGTTAACCAAAACATAAAAAACAAAAAGGTAATTATTTATTCCATAACATATTAGTACCATTGCTGAAAGATTTTTTAAATAAATATTTGTAGGCACTGTAAACATGGAAGACGAAATAGAAGTTATTGAATTAAGGCCAGCCAGTGTTCGAAGAAACTTGACTATCAAAAATAATGTTGCTCGTCAAGTTGCCATCAACTTCATGCCTTCCCGCCAAGCCCCATTCAGTAAGTATAAAGCAATAATTTCAACAAGAATTGTTTACTTAGAGCTTAGAGAGATATATCTACTCTATATTTCAGAACTTGATGAACTTGAACAGTGATTCACTTTATCTGTAACTAGGTCTAGTAATCTAAAATGAGGATAATTGTTTCTCTTATAATGGTAGAGTTGTTACTGTACAGTTTATTTTGTGTTATATTTCAAAATGATTTCTCCAAGTGCAAGCAACCAAAATACATGTAAAGAAAATTTATCAAATAACAAAGTTTTATGTTTACATATCTGTGCAGTGGTTGTTTTTAAACTAGTAAGCATTTAGTTAGTGTAGATTAATATAATTCCTTACACAATGCCTAGGTTACTTGAGCCCAAATAAAAAATCTTAATTATTGGGGTTGCTGTTAAATATGTTAGTATTAAAATTAATTTTTATGTTTCTGTATTTAAGATACTTTACGCTTGAGGAGAGTAAACAGTGAGAATAATGCGCTATTAGATGCAGTGGCATCAGATACACCCGATGCTGCTGACAAACAGGCAGATATCATAGTACGGGAGATGGAACTACATACACATTTAATGCAAGATGACCCTGTATCTGAGGAACTTAGAAGGTAAACAAATATAACAAAATCACATACCCGCTTATTCATAAAAATATAGTTTACCTGCACTATGTTATGTCTGCACACTTGGTTAAACCAAAATACTTTTAAATTTCCATATCACAATTGTTTATACCTTGATGAAACTTTATTTGGAGGCATGAAATTTGAATATTTTAGCAATAAGCAATAATTAATGTCTGCCTCTAATTGAAACATTTGTGTTTTCAGGGAGGCTTTACGTGATCTCCCTCAGGGGTTGACAATGAAAAGGAATGTGCGAGCGAAACTTTCGGCATCCGTCAGTTTGCGATCGAAAAGACGCCCCATCTCTGTATTAAAGCGATTCAAGTACCGTCTCAGTTTTGCATGGAAACGGGTATGTTTTTATATCACATTTGATTTATTAATTGCAAAGCATAAAATCTAATAAAGCTTTCCAAACAAATACGACGATTTATAAAAAAAAATGCACTGACACTAGACTGCAATGGGGTAAAGTCTATTAATTAAATGCATATTCAGACTTAGATATAATGAAAAGGTTAACAAATGAAATGCATTTTTTTTAAGTATTGTAATATTGTTAAATTTTATACCTATGTTTGTAGGTATTGTACCTATTTTAATATGACAATAAACTGTAGAAATTTTAAAAATATTCTATGTGTTCCAAATTCAAAATGTATAATTAAAAAAAGGTTTGATGTATTTATTTATGACTACATAGTTATAACTATAAATGTATAAATCAAATTTATTTTTTAATTAAGGCCAACAAATTAACAAATTTTATTTGTTATGAAAATTATTTACTGTGTTAGTAAATAATTCATCAAAATAATCTTTAAACTTTTATAAAACACAGGGCCGTGAACGTCTCCGTGACCTGATCTTCTCTATACAACTGTGGTATGAGCCGATTCGCACCATCGAAGGGCACTTGGGTACGGCAGTTGGCTCTTACTTCCATCTCCTTCGGTCTCTCTTCAGTTTCAATCTTCTGTTGAGCGGATTGGTGCTTTGTATGGTAGTAGTGCCTCAAGCTCTTGATAAACAGAGGAATTCTACAGTGACAAATCTTGAGTGGTTCGATTTCATCAGTGGGAAGGTGAGGTTTTAGTGGTATAATAAAGCTTATTAATTTATATTAACATATTCAAAAGCTTTTCAAGAAAAGAGCGTAATCTGTGATATTTCAATAGAGTATGAAATATTTAGTGGAGCTTAGTAGAAAATATATTTCCAGGGTGGATTGGAAGATTCCCTATTATTCTATGGCCACTACCACGACGGAGAGATTTATACATCTCTCCCGCTCTCATACAACATGCCCTTTGCCTATTTCTTCACCATGCTCTCTATCTACATTGGCTTCTTCGCGGTATTCTGTTACCGGTCAGTATTGATGAATTAATATATTTCATGTACAAAATGGAATTGTTTAAATTTGAATAAAAATGTATACATTCAAGTAGGTCCAGTGTATGGGAACTATTAAAAACACGATTAGGGTCGTCCGCACAATGTTTTTAGGGTGATTTTTAAACGACTTAAGAAAACAATCTAATAGACCAATTTATTATCGCTACTCAAAACACCTCCAGTCTCCTATACACGGGAGCATCATCAGGATGTTGACTCTACACTCACCAATCCCCCCCCTTTTATACATAGTCTCCTACCAAATAAGTTTATCAGCGGTGACGTAATCAAGCAACTTTGGTCATTCAATGTATGTCTATTTTTTGTATTGCCGGTAAATTGGTTTATTAAAACTGATTTCTCTCTCTCTTGATATGTCCTAAGTTAGAGTATTATACTTTCTCGTTGTGCTTTTAATTGAAATACTAGAACGGCGTACTCGTACCGTCGCAACTTCATCGAGACGTCGGGCGGGCTGTCCAACGTGTTCGCCAACAAGGTGTTCTGCGGCTGGGACTTCGGCATCGTGTCTGCGCACGCGGCTGCACTCAACGCTGCCAGTCTCTACAACGAGTTTAAGGTACGACACAGTAACTAATGTGTACTAATGCGTTGTCGGCCTATAAAGAAATGCGAAGTTGGGGCCTTTGAAATCTTTTTTTGTGATTGTTGAAATATATTCAAGAGAGAAATGCAATCAAATTGGTAACAAAGAGTTAAAATAGTGACGTCACGATTTGCAGGAACTTTTGAGCGAGCAAAATAAGATGACTGTGAGCAAATCGCTATGGATGCGGATATTTGAGTGTATGGTGAACGGGGTTGTGTGGGTGACTGTTCTGGGGAGCATGGTGGCCTTGCACTACGGGGTCTGGACCCTCCGGGCCCTGAACGCGCCGACTGCCAACTGGAACCTTCTTGTCTCCTTCGTAATAACCACTGCGCTCGCCGTGTGTCCGCTGCTCTTCAACTTTCTCGTCAGGTCCATTAAAAATCTATTTCTTCCTCCTTTCCCAATTATAAAAAATCGATTTTTCCAATGTCAATTTTAGAAAAAATATCTAAACACGTTAAACTTATTGAGAATTAAATGCTGGCTCACTGTAACATGTCAATATTATTTTGCCAAAATGGGATTATGACAGTTGCCATCTTCACTCTAGGAATAGACAATCGCTTTTTAATCTGTTGTATCTAAACCGATTGTGAGAGATAGAGATGTATGTAAAATTGAATGCTTTTATTCTTAGAGTGGAGTTCTACAAACCGCGAACATCGTTCTACGTGACTTTGACAAGGACCTGGCTGTTGGACATCACCACGCTCGGCCTGATCTTCTTCTACTGGGCCAAATCTGGTACAAAGGTGATTTGAATCTGTATCTTGAAATATGCTATTGAAGATTGGTGCTCTTTTTGAAGGGCATTTTCTAGTAAAATATTAAGAAGACCGATTGTGCTTACTGCACGACGGAAGTGAAACTTCTTTATCTCCATATGTATGTATTCTATGTTAATGTACTAGCTGTACCAGCGACTTCGTCCGCATGGATTAGGTATAACAACTTAAAAATACGTCACTAACTAAATAAACACAAATGTACTTTGTTTATAATTATTACTTAAAGACAAAAAAGGAAAAAAAGATAGGCCCAGTATAGCGCGCGGCTTAGATAAATTACGTAGACTGCGGAACCCTAATAAAAGTAGCCTAAGTGACTCCTTATTGCATCAGCTACCAATCAAAAAAAGTCCCGTCAAAATCGGTCCAGCCATTCCAGAGATTAGCCAGAACAAACAGACAGACAGACACAAAAATTTAAAAGAACGTCTTTTTGGTGTATGTATCGTATATATATTCATATGCATGTAGTAAGAAACGGTTATTTCAATCTTAAAAACAGACACTCCAACTTTATATTAGTATAGATGTACATATGCATATATTAACTTTCTATAAATATTTATTGCTAAATTAGTATTTTTGAATAGATTTTTATTATTTTCAATATTTTAAGGCAGTCAAGCGTACATAAAGAAGTTTCCCTTCAAAGTTTTTATCTAAATATTTTTTTCTTTTGCCCTCCATTATTTTTATATCTTTCCAACAACTTCCAGTGCTGGGAAACGGTGCTGGGCCAGGAGGCATATAGGCTAGTTGTTTTGGATTCCTTGGTTTCCCTGCTTCTTCTGCCTGCGGTCGAGTTCCTAAGAATTTTGTTGTTCAAGTATGCGTACATTTAATTAATCCATACAAATGTCGAAGATGTGCCGTTTCCCCTGGAATGCGCTGGTTCCAGGAGACACGTCAGCGGCTCAGCGCCGGAGTTCAATATCGCCTACAACTCGCTCACCCTGATCTACAACCAGGCCCTGCTGTGGCTGGGGCTGCTCTTCTCGCCTCTGCTGGTGGTGGCCGTGACCATCAAGTTCTTCTTGCTCTTCTACATCAAGAGGGTCAGCGTTCTGCGAGCCTGTCGGCCGGCGAGAAAGGTAATAAATTGACATGTTCCACAGATTCCAAGGATACTCATAGTGTTGTGATTGGCAGGTGTGGCGCGCTGCGCAGACGCAGACGGTGCTTTATATGTTCGTCACTCTGTCTCTCTTCACCACTCTCTTCGGAATCGGGTTTCTCTTCTTGGGGTGAGTGTCAAATCATTGTCATTTACTGCCACAAGGAGTGTAATTTTCTATAATTAAGATTTTACTTTATACTAAGATTGTTTTAACTTTAGACATTTTAATTTATTTCATAATTTTGCATGTTTGTATTCATATTTGCACATCCTCTAGTAGCAAACGAAGATATTATTTTTAAAAATAGTCAAATTGGTCTTACTTGCCGGAAGGCTCGCGTGTGCGTTGCCGGCCTCTAGTTGCTAAACACTAATGGCGTGCATAACAGGAGTAAGTCAGACGCGTGCGGCCCTTTCCGTCAGTATCAGCCCGTGATCACCTTACTCAGCGAAGGGGTGCTGGGGCTGTCCACTCATCACACGCTCAACGCCATCATCAGTTTCATCATCAGACCTGGTGTGATCGGCTTCCTCTTCGTCGCGCTTTGGTAAGACATAGTTACGTAACGGGATCCCGTCAAGGAGTTTATGAATAATTTAGTTAAAATTGTCTCAGTGTTTCCGTATACTTGATGCGCGCCACTTCCGTCGCGCAGCGCTCCATGGTCGGGCTCCTGAGGCAGATGCTGGTGCTTCAGGCCAAAGACAAGGACTTCCTGCTCACCGCCATCGCTAAAGTCTCCAACGGAGGTGATCCCATTTAGTGGCTTGGAGCAAACAAAGGCCGGCGATCGTTGCTAAGCTGTCGTGAAATTGCAGAATGGCTGTACAGGCCGAAGGAGGAAAAGGCCGACAGCCACACGTGGCGCTACCTTCACGAGGTGCGAAAGCCCTCGAACGCCGGCTATCACTTCGACGGCTCGCGGCTCAGCCACGCCTTCGACAGGCCCCAGCCCACCAGCTCGGAGAGACCCCTCTCCGCCAGGACCGACGGAGACACCGACAGCTCTTTCAGCTGGCAGGGCTCGGCCAACTATCTCAACGACTTGGAGAATAGGAGGATGATTTGATTGGTCGGTATCATTTGTTTAACTTGTATTATGAACACACATATAGCAGATATATCCCCATATATAAACGATATTTAGTTGAAACTACCCACAGTAAAAATAATAGATTTGAGATATTTCAATTATCTTGCCTTTGTCTGGGAATTTTGAATTATTATTTACAACTGATTTTTCAAATAAGGGTTTATCATGCGATGCGTTTTTTCGAAATATTTTACGAGGCTTTTTTGTGATTTTTACTTGGTTCCTGAACGACATCCTGTCAACAATTTTTTACTTCTACATTAGTGCTTTTTTAGGAGTTTTATAGCGTTTTACAAAACCCTATTTGTGTCAAATACATTAATATTATACAGACGTTTTCATTGAAGCAATAAAAGTTGTGATAATCGAGGTGCCAAATGTGATGAATTATAAGTACATTAAGACATGTTATAAATAATACTTTTTACTGCCATTTTTGGTCTTCCAAAATTATTCGCTAATCTGTTGTACTAGGTAGTTGTATATATAAGTATTAATAAAAGTTTAAATAAAACTATGTAACATTTGTACTATTTAATACTGAAAAGAGAGGAGTTTATTGATGTGAATATGAAACTGAAAATAGTGTATCCTGGTAAATAATGTTTTTATATATTTTTTTTACAAATGCGGTTTGCTATTTTTTAATTAAAGAACATAGAACATAAACAATTAACGAATCAAGTCAATTAAGCATAATTTATATTGAAGCTATTATTTAGTCATGATAATATTTTTGTATATTATACTTTTAATTATTAGTATTTAGTGTTTTATTTAACTATGTACCCCGCGGCTTCACCAATAGCCGCGTTCAGACCGGCTGAGACCTGCTCGCGATCTAATTTGTAAAAAGTTTCGAGCCGCGCTAGCAAGCCACGTATTGTAATGATGGAAAACCACGTATTATTAGGTGCTACGGTGCTTGTTGTTTGGATATAGAATAAAAAAGAGAATTTATTTTGAAGCTTCCATAAAGTTGAATTAAACGAATACTGTCTTTATCCATTTTTAATTCACTGGCTCGCGAGTGTCGTTACGTCCGTGTACACCGGGCGAGCAGTTTAGACTCAGCCGCCTTTGAGCATCGGTAAAAACTAAAAACCGACAACGCATGGCTCGGGGCCGAACGGCGCTCGGGCGAGCCAACGTGCGCCCGAGGAAGCCCGAGGGCCGTCCACACGGCACACCGGCCGAACTATTGGCTCGCGAGCGAAACTCGCGCTCGGCCGGTCTGGACACTATTGGTTTATTTTTTCAGGTTTTCATAACAGTTTTTATTTATTCCTTTTTATTAGTTAGTGGGATAAGCGTGTTAAAATAGAAAATCCTTCAGTATTCTATTAGGAAAGAGGGTAATAATATTGTTTTATATTGTTGATAGAGATTGCAGTAAGATGTCCTCTCTTAATCAATCGCCTTCTAGTAAATAATCATATACACTACAAGAAACAAGTCAAGGTTTTGGGAAGTTTTTTTGTATTCTAACGAAAAATGTTTCTTGTTTTACAAAAATGGTCATAACAGACAATGATTTATATTTTCGCACATCTAGACAATTCAAACATTTATAATCCTGAAATTATAAGACTAAAATTAGGGACCTTTTGACTGTTACTTTATTGTCTGTATTAGTAAGCTGTAAGTTGGGGACACTTCTGCTTATAAGGGACCAAATATTTTTAGGTTAGGTTTTCCATTCACTGAAGTATTACTTTAGAAATATTTATAGCCAGCTGTTAATTACTGTAATATAATATAATAATAGCTAAATCTCTGCTGACATCAGTAATACAAGCACAGAACACATTAATTGATTGTAACGGTAAGTTCATAAACATGGCTGAAGGAGTTTTTTCAATGATACCAAACGTCAAGTTGCTATGGCAACGCTTTGAGTTTTGGACGCCAAGTCCATCAATGAATACAAATACGTTCCACAAAATGTCTATTTCTATTAAATAAGGAAAAAGAGGTAAGTTGTATTTTACAATAATCTATATTAACGCTTAATTTCTTACATATTTTAATTAAGATCATACCAGGAAATAATAATAAAATTATTTTATTATTTATACCAGGAAATATCCTAGTTTAAATATAGCTTTTTCCTTGAGGATAGTTCTTTAAAAACCACAAATAATGGCCAAATATAGAAGTATGTTACCGTAGTAAAATATGGCAAGTGGAGATAGAAAGCGGACGCGTCCGCCTCTCACTGGGAAGAAATGTCCATCTCGCTTTGTCCCCGACCCACCACGAAAGCCTCCGACGCTTCCCTGGATACCACGCGCAGGGTACAGTAATGAACTGGACCGGGATAGCGAACTGTTGAGGTCGGCCAAGAATTACTACCCCGAAGGTATGATTATTATTCTTAAGTCGGTGAAATAAGTAGTTTTATGTCTGCAACTAACTAAATAAAAACTACATAATAATAATGCGAAATAGTCAAAAATCATGATCCGTAGAGATCCGTCAGAGAGTAATGTAGTATTTGAGTAAACGCTTATTATAATTTGTAAAAAAACACTTCAAAAATTACTGGCAATAAGTCTTACGTTTCAAAAGTAATGTGTGATGTAATTTTGAAGATGAAATTATTTTAATAGACTAATTTACGAGCAATAATCTACGAAAAAAACCATTGACTCAATGAACACAGTTTGTAGAGGCACCTGAGAGTTCCTGAGGACGCTCCGGTGTCAGGGCGAAACGTGCGTCGAGTGTTTGAGAGATTTTATCGCGCTAGTAAATTGGTCTATTAGAATTGTGGACTTTCGCAAAGTACATCCTGCTATTATTTATTAATTTTGAGGACACAGCTAGTGCAATGGTCCATGGATTACTTGTTGGATCAATAATTATGTGAAGAGCATATTTGATTTCTGTGGTCTGGTTGTTATAATATGTATTTTCAAAAAGTATAACATATGGTCAGAGGTTATCTTAGCACTAATTACACAAACTATAAAGCTTACGTTGGGGCTAACCCACCGTAGATTAAGTTCGTCCTGATATTCATTGATATCTTTTACAATCCAATACAATAAGATACCGCGCACCAGTGTGTAGCGATACCTGCTTATAATTCTGTGCAGTGGCCTCAACTCATTATGAATATGTATAACAGGTGAAAGTCAAGGTGGGTGCAGCGAGTTTCCTCCACTGATGCTTCGGAAGTCTTGGACGCGTGGAGTACCGTACCGAGACAGTTTTGACCATGCTAAGCCTGTCGATTCCATAGGTATTTTACTATATTGTTTTATATAGTTTGGGTTTAATACTGTCTTTTTTTGACATAATTATTTCTCATTTAAAGATAGACATATATGCAGCATTGACTGTTATCTACCGTGATCACGCACGCGTAAAGACGTTTCGAAACGTTTAAAATTTAAATATAATGTAAAATATACTTAAATTGTGTAAAAATACAAGCTTATTAGTGTAGTTTGGGTTTATAAAAAACATAAAAATAATCGGGTTAACGTAAGAAATATAGTTTTGATAGTGATGTATAACTTATCTGTAAAGGCTATTAAAGGATTTAGTGTTCCATTATCTATGTTTAGTTTTACGAATAATGGTCTAAATGCAATTATTTGGATCGCATTAAAAGATATCAACTGTAATTAGGACATTAAGTTTTTTTAATAAAGGTAACTGTTATACACCCGCTACGAAAACAATGCGAACCATAAATATGCCCCCTAAACGTCGAATGCCCCCACAATTGTATGGGCCGATTGGCCCAAATGGGGAGCTACAGTTTCCTCCTTTGAAACCCTGGGCAGAGAGGGAGAAAGAAAGATTGGAAGCTATTCAGAGGGAAAAGGATAAGAATAAACTTCCCAAAGGTACCTTAATTTAAAACATAATATTATGTTTGTCTAAAATGAAATATTCTTACAAAAATACATTTAAGGTTTAGTGCTATTAGAAGATTTGGTATCCGGTGCATATGACAGGCGCAAAGCGGCTGAAGCAGAGGCAAAAAGGAAGAGAATAGAGAAGAGAAGGAGAGAAAAGGAAGCTGCGGAGATAGCTGCGCAGGAAGCTTTAAAAAAGTAAAGATTTTATTGTTATGGATTTGTTGGTCGTTAGGTTTATCTAAACAAGTAGTTAAAGCTGTGTGAATATTGCGAGATATGTTTTATGATTTAAGACATTTGGCAAAGTTGTCTTTCGCCGAACCGCGGGACCCGGATGACCAGAAGTTGGAATTGATAAGGGTGACCGAAGAGGAGCATTACAGATACATACACCCGAAGGATCTTGAGAGGATTAATTATTATTTGACCACGGTAATATCTCTTCTTTTCAGTTTAGCTATTCAAGATCATAATATTGTAATTTCTATTGCCTGGAGTTACCTAATGACTTAAAAACCAGAATCCAAAAATAAAGTGTATGTTATCGTTACAAACTTTCATCTTTTTAAAATAAGCGTTTGTGCGTTTTTTAAAAAAAAAAAAGATTCGGTCCTTTGTTTTGTAGTTTCCTTATAGTTATCTACTTTCCCTCCAGATAAATTTAAACCTGTGGGAAAAAGCTAAACACTAATCATTGTTAAATTATGAAAAAATCTAAAATTTTTAATAGTTGTGTATTTTTAAAACGACATAACAAATTTGTGTCAGTGACGATGGTTGACATTTCAGCTGTTTCGACACCGTTGTCATTATGTGCATTCTTTTAGGCTCTTACGGATAACCTCATCCCGGATTATCCAGAGCATTTGTACAAACGGGCGAAACAGCGCGTGGACAAACAAACAGCGCATATTAAAAGGAGGCTTCTCATCCTTACGTACCAAGCTTGTGTCAGACAGAGTGCCTCTGAAATTAAGCAGTATTTTATACTGGCTATGAAGAGGTAAGATAGATAGTGGATATGTTTGTCTTAATTCACTAACAGTATGTCGCTATTTATTTTTGTGGTTACAATAACTCCATACTATGATAGAATTGATAGTTTCATGAAAATATTATTTTTATCAATAATATTATAAAAACGAACAAACCAATAGCTAAAGAATAATAATTTATTTCTAAAAAGTTAAATTGACTGTGCCTATGTTAGAAAACACAGAAATAATTGTTGGTGTAATAATAAATGCTGGCATAAAAATAATTATCAAACAAGAGATAATTGTTAGTGCTATTGTAATTTTGAATAGCACTAACAATATTAATATCCCAGGTGCCTTTTAAGCTACATATTAGAAGACCCAGCCGAGCGTTCGAGGCTCAACATAGCTTTCCTGCCCTCTCTTTGGCCAGCTCTAGTTGTTCGTGCACCGGTTCCTTGGCACACGAGCGCCGTGAGGGCCAAACAGGCCATGAACTACCGCTATTTTGAGGGGAACCCAGTGCTTGTGGAACTCAGGCGGATATGGCATGAGAGGTACGCCAGGATCAATTCATGTTTAAGCTTAATAAGAAATAAGTGTTTTTCGAATTTGAATTACGAAGTGTTACTGATAAAATAATTAATTTTTTTGTCTCTTCTAAGTATAAAATCCCAATAGACCAATATATAAGCTGTTCGTAGAGGCAACATCTCCTGATGATGCTCCGGTGTCGGAGCGAAACGTGCGTCGAGTGGTTGTGGGTTTTTCGTGGAGTACTGCTTGTATATTGGTCTATTGGGATTTTGTACTATGGACTTCCCCAAAGTAACGCCTGATTCAATTAATTACTCTTCTAAGTATTTAAGGCCAGGTTCCCGCTACACCGGACCGGCAGATCTGCCGGAAGGGCTAGAAGCTGTACAATTTATATGACGCTACTCACATTACCCGGGCCCGGCATTTACTTCGACATTACTGACCAGGTTCCCCTCCGGACCGGCAGATCTGCCGCGCCGGTAAATCTGCCGGAAGGGCTAGTGGACAATTTATATGAAGCTATTCACATTATCCGGGTAGCCGGCCCGGCATTTCTACCGAACGTTTTGTCACTACGAATTGCCGGTAGAACGACCGGGCCGGAGTAATGTGAACGAGTTTGTGCCGGTATCTGTCCCCTCGCCCCGCTGGCTCCCCTCGCCCCGCCCGTGTATGGCTAATCTTTGTTTGGCAAATACATTCTCTGAAACTTGTATCTCGTACTCTTAGTTGTTCCCAGTAAATCGTAAGTGGTGTGTCATTCGGAAAATAATTGAAGAACTTTGATTCGTCTCTTCTAAGTTCACCCATTAATGTTTCAAATTTCAAGTGAAAATCTTTCCCGTAAAATAGGGTGTACCCAATGTTTTTTTTATTGCTTCTATTAAGATACCACCACAACACAACAATTTTATTGGGCAGGTCAAATTAATAGACTGTCTGAATTTCTTCGGGATATTAATGTAACACTTGGTGTTTTAGATGGTGGTAGTGGGATATTTATATTATCCCGGTTCCGGCATTTTTACCGAGCGTTTTGTCACTACGAATTTCCGGTAGAACGACCAGGCCCAGAGTACTGTGAACAAGTTTATGCCGGTATCTGCCCCCCACCCCCCCGCTCGTGCTCCCCCGCCCCGTCCAAATTCAACTGAGGTATTACTTGACTGTCTGAATTTCTACCGGGGTCCGATGTAATGAGAACACTCTGTCCGGTGTCCGGTTTTCGGCAGATCTGCCGGTCCAGAGTAGTGGGAACCTGGCCATACAATACTATAATCTATTGTTTAATACGATTGGCTGAATTAAATAAAATAATTAAATGATAACCCTAAACGTAATTTTTGTTGACCGTTTTGGCCGTTGCTTTTAGGTACCAAAACATATACATCTGTGACATGAACAAAATGCAAGAGGGTCTCCCGTTCCCGCAGTACCCGGCCGAGTTCACCGAGCGGCTGAACAAGCTCTGCGCGGAGACGAGGGCTGAACTAATGGATAACTGGTTGATTGACGTAGCGGACACCATGGTGAAGATGAGGAAGCACTGGTCCATATACGTCGCTAAGAAGAAAAAGGCATCCACTTTTGAAGTGGAGGAGTTCTTCAAGTATGTTCACCACTTTGGTTACGTTAATATGTTGAATTTATAAACTTAGAGGAGTTATAGCAAGTACATTGTAAAATATATAAATCTCCTATTACAATGTTCGTCCGCGATGGGCTCTTAAAGTACTTCATTGATTTTAAATTAAATTGGCACATCGTGAACAGTCTGGTTCAACTTAAGCGATAGGATAGCATAAATCTTTAATTAAAGTCGTAATTTTATTTTATTGCAAATTATTTGTCTATAATTAATTGACAGTGACAATTAACTCCAAAAGATTCTAACAGATGTCGGTACTTTTAGACTGGATTGAGTAAGTAATCAATAGATGGCACTGCTACGGTAAATCGACAAATTTACTAAGCTCAATAAATCATAATTTTATTGTTTAAAACGTTTTCGACATATACACACTTAAAGCTAAATAATTATTTTTATTGAACTAAAAAATGTTTGCTAGAAATCACATGTATGGGAAAACAACGTTTTCCGGTTCAGCTAGTTTTATATAAAAATCCGAGAAAGAATTTTTACCTGTATTTGTTTTAATAAATATAAAGAATTCGTTTTCAGATGTATCCACGGGTTGATGTCGAAACAGGTCCGAGATCTTGTGGAGCGCAGCGTCAATCATTTTGCCGAATATTTTACGTATTATTGGGTACGGCCTTACAGCAAAATGTTAATTATAATTTTGATTGAATACTAAATAAATATTTACAACAAACGGACGTTGTTTTAAAGACTATGAATGATCCAGTTCCGCTCTTAGGAAGGCAATGACTACGGCCAAGAGTACAAGGACTACACGTTCATAAAGTGCCCGCTGTTGCGGATCAAAGTGGTGGGTCAGGCTGGCTCCGTGCACCTCAACTTTGACCCCACTCTGGAGCATATGCGAGTGCTCATTGTCAAGTGGATCCACACCATCATCAATGTCAACCACCAGCTGCCCAGTGTTGACAGCATTATGTATCCAGGTGAGATTTTATTCATGATTGGCATTTTTTACAACATTTTCTAAATCCGTTAAGTCGATTAAGCTGTTTATATCTCAAACTATGACCCAATTATAATTAGATTTTTGTAAATGAATGTAGCATCCAACTATAGTTATTTCAAAATTTTTTAAAAACCGTTTCTGTAGTTTCACATACTACAACAAGTCATTAAATTTCATTAGGTGTAAAATATGGATTTCTTTAGTATTGGATAGTCTATTTATCAAGGGAATAATATATAATAACTCGATGATATTAATCCCTTTTAAGTTTTAATACGATAATATACGCAAAAATTGTAGTTGGATTACCCAAGTACAACAAAGGTAAATAAAATTTTGAGGCTCTCGCTATGAGATTAATTTTATTTAAACATTTTTAATGTATCATTTGCAAAATATATACATTTTTATAGCGTGTGCTTGCTAACACAATTGATAAACACACACACACACACAGATAATTTACACAAACACCCAGACCACAGCCAACTGTTATGCTCATCACACAAAAGACTGACTGTACCTGGTATTGAACCCTTGTTCGGGCGTTTACGTTCGTTGTACGTAGGCTCTGGCCGTCCCCAACCATATCTGATGGAGGTGTACCCAGACGAAATGTATATGACGAAGATAATCAACAATTGTACTCGACACTTCGCACTCAACAAACCAGGACCCATATCCTTCCTGAACCGATACATCGAGTACAACTACCTCCTGGATGGATCAGCTCATGATGAGCTACTAAGATTCTTCGCTTTGGAGCCGCCGCCGTATTTAAAGGTAAGTTTAACCAACTTGGGAACACTTAATTCTACTTTTTGATGATTTGGAATAATGATATTTACGGTTGGTTAGCCCAAAGGTATATAATATATATATATATATATATATTACTAGCTGACCCGCGAACTTCGTACCGCCTTAGCGTAGCTTTGATGATATTTTATTTTGTATTATAGTTTTTTATAACTAATTTTATTTTAGCTTTTTATTTGCGTAGTAAAATACACATATATCCGTGCAAAGTGCCATCTTTCTAACACTAACCGTTTCGACGCTAGAGTGAGAACGGGCGAGTGAACGGACATGACGAAGGGTTCCTTTACGTAGACTGCGGAACCCTAATCAAAGTAGCCTAAGTGACTCCTTATTACATCAGCTACCAATCAAAAAAAGTCCCGTCAAAATCGGTCCAGCCATTCTAGATATTAGCCGGAACAAACAGACAGACAGACAGACAAACATTTTAAGAAACGTCTTTTTATGTGTATGTATCGTATAAATATTCATATGCATGTAGTAAGAAACGGTTATTTCAATATTAAAAACAGACACTCCAATTTTATATATTAGTATAGATATCCTGTCATGATGAACTCCAAAGATTCTAACGGATGTTGACACTTTTCGAGTGGATTGAGTAAGTTATTAATAGATAACACTGCTACGGTAAAATGACAAACGAATATAAAGATTAATTTACTAACCTAAATAAAGCATACTTTTATTGTTCAAAACGCTTTCAATTATAAACATAGTCCCGCACACTTAAAGCTGGTAATTAGTTTTATTGAGCTGAAAAATTATTGCTAGAAATCAGATGTGTATGTAACAAGCAGAACACAGTCATATAAGAATTCATATCTTAGAGCTAATGAAATGAAAGCACTTATGTGTTTTGTAGGACTTTTCAGCGCGTATACGAACGTATGAGACTCTCCGAGACGAGGTGCTATTCCTCCGGCGAGATATTCCCTTGAATATGGTTATGTTGGACTGTGGTCCCATTAATGACGTCATCTGGGCCATTGTGAATGGATTGCGGCAGTACATTGTGGACCACTTCATTTCTGTGAACCGGAAGTGGAATCGGGGGTATGTGTTTGGCAATATTCTGTATTGTCTGTGGTTTCGAGACTACACAATCTTTGATACATGTCAATTTGTTGCATAAATTTTTTGCTAAAAGTACTTACCAACCAACGAGTAATAATAATAATAAATACCTACTATAAAATAATACTACATACAATTCACCTTCTGTTGTCCTTAATTTCGTCAATCCTCCTTCCAAATTGTCGTCTCTTTAAAATGTAAATCGGATATCTTTTCATTTATAATTTTTTATTGAATACACTTAAAAAAAACAATGGTCCCCAATGTGACTTGCGAGCGTTAACGAACTGTGTAAAGAATAGCTATTTACAGAAATGGTTTAGTGAATAGTTGATGTTAGTTTTATATGATGCAGCATTTGCAATGTCTACGAAGAGATGGCAGCTCGAGCCTCTGAGAGCCCAGAAACCACTGCTCAGCTGGTGGAACTCTTGGCGTATATTCTGGAGTGTCGGGATTGTTCGCTATTTGAGCTGAGGGAGAAGTCCCGGACTACCGCAGAACATGTCCTCTTTCTGATGGAGCATGCGCATTTGTCTTGTAAGTGTTTAGCAAAGTTTACAGTTTTAAAGGTTAAATATATAATATTGCTGCTGTCCTACTATTCCACGTAAAAGTTTCTAATAATGACTTTATATTATTATATACTCATCACAATAACAAATAGATTACAACTTGTAAATATCGATTGAATTGTCCGATATATCAAGTAAGTAGGGAAAGATCTATCTATGAACTATTCTGGCGTGCGATGCCTAACCCCTAGAGCTGGAAGGTCTGTCTAAAATAGATCTACAAAAACGCTCGTCACATTATTTATAATTCATATGAGAGCCATTATAGCCAAAATGGTGAACAATTACAACAAAAATTGATTATTTACTTATTAATTTTAAGGTTGTACACTATACACATTACTGGATTAGTTAAAAGTATACTAATGAACTTAATAGTTGACACAACAATAAAAAATTTATTGCTTAAATATGACATGGTTTATTACTAAATCAAAATTACAAAATACATAAGTAGTAAAAAACTAAACAGGTCAACGCAAAAAGAAATGGCCATATAGATCTATATTAAATGAACAATGTATTCAAGGTGTTTAATTGGTTAAGGATTAATGCTGTATTGTTTAAAATCGCTCCGAAAATTAGCCATAATTTGTCGTAAAAAGTAAATGACAAAAAAGTTATTGTGGGTTATCCATAAGAGATGGACATATACCATCATGGACTTTTCTGTAGACCTTTTCAATGTTTAGTACATTATTTTGATAAAACTCTTGGGTAGCCTGCGTTCAAGTAAGCGGAAAAAAATTTAATTATTTACGACATCACATTAGAAACCTTAACAATACTACAGTACTTCTCTTCTATTTAATGGATGTTATTATACATATAAACCTTCCTCTTGAATCACTCTATCTATTAAAAAACCGCATCAAAATCCGTTGCGTAGTTTCAAAGATTTCGTACAAAGGACTGAAAGCGACTTGTTATACTTGTAGTGATTTATCTTAATTAAAAAACTAGAATTTTTAAAGCATATTAGAATCGCCTGTCTCTATGAATCTATTAAAAGATTTATACAGCTAAGCTACATTTTAAACTTAAGGAGTGACTTCAAGTTGATCAATGTTACAGTTGAAGACATTAATTTAAACACTCGGGTATTTCTTTGGCCGTTGGACATGGAAGACTCGATAGACCTTACTCTGAAAACTCTGAACACTAAAAAACAAATGGCGGAAGACAAGCTGCGCAGCCGCAAAGCAATCTTTGAGGAGAAGCTCAAGAAACACGAGAAGGATCTTGAGTTGTTTAGGAGATTTGATCCGCCATTGCTAAATTTGGATCTGCTGAAAGACGTCGTTGGAAAAGTGGATGAAATTTTCAATAATCTCATGGTATTTTTGTGTTTTTCATTTGTCAGGAGTTCGATTAATGTTTTGATAGTTCGATTATATTTTACATGCAAAAGGATAGTTGAAATGCGACGTAAACGAAATCCTGCCATCTTGTCGAATTAATTTTGAGAGGATACATACGTTGAATATAAAAAAAATATGAGTGTGGCCCATGAGGGGATCGAACCCGCGACCTTCGCGTTATTAGCACGACGCTCTAACCAACTGAGCTAATGGGCCGATGTTTCATCTACTGAATACATTTAATTTATTAATCTAAAGACAAGCGAAAAGAAATCAACACGTTTTATTTATTTTTTTATGTTTAATTCGGTTAGCAGACTATAATAAATATTTACTTCTCTTCAGGGTATTTTTATAAAATGTGAACCGTTTGTACGATTAGTCCACTCTTATCGCTTTTGATACTGGTTTTATTATAATTAATTGAATCAGGCGTTACTTTGCGGAAGTCCATAGTACAAAATCCCAATTGACCAATATACAAGCAGTACTCCGCGAAAACCCCACAACCACTCGACGCACGTTTCGCTCCGACACCGGAGCATCATCAGGAGATGTTGCCTCATCGAACGGTGTTCGTATAGGCAACATCTCCTGGTTGCCTCTACGAACAATCTCAACATCATTGGTCTATTGGGATTTTGTACTGGTTTTATTACTCTCAAAGATATCTGCAGTAAGAGAGAAGATAACATATCAGTTATTAAATTAGGGATTTCTTAGAAATTCTGTAGTACATACTTGATGTACTTTTTAGAGTGACAAGTACGAGGCTGAAGACATAATTAATGAGGAAACCCTGTTAGACCAGGAAGTGTCGGTCTACTTCAGTCTGCAAACCATGCTGAATAGTGTCGACCCCTTCCACAAGTTATGGCATACGGCATATGACTTCTACGATGGCTACGAGAAATGGTGAGTAAGGTATATTGGGGTCACTAAACAATACAAATTAACGGCTATTTAATATTCAATTGTCATGATTCTGTGAGTAATAGTTAAAATTGTGGGTAGTTATAAAAATTAACATAGAAATACCGGCAATGTGCTGCCTAGATGATGTCACGCCCCGCCATATTCCGTGGGAGTTTAGTGGGGATTAGTCTAGGACCCGGCTGTGCCCGGGCGGGGAGAGTTATTCTGGTGTCAGGTGTGAGATGCGGGTGAAGATAGACACTAACTAACGTCTATGACGGTTTGCTGTGTGAGGCCATTAAAGTGTATTAACCAAGGTGTACTTATAAAAGTTTAATAAAGGTTAAAAGCGATTACTGTATCCTGCAGTTTTCTTTATACAATGCTGAGTGAATAATCGTATTATTATTTAAAAAAAAAAACAATTTGAATGAAAAATACGAGTACAAAAAAGTTCATTTTTCGAGACTCTATAAATACAGGCACAATTTGGTACAGACTGCAGTGCTATTGAGCGATCTTTGCTTTGAAAACTGACAAATTTAATGTAAAATGGATGAAGGCAACAAAGTAATGTAGTTTTGTATCGTTTTTTTTTCGTTTTTGGAAGCACTTACTCGAGAACCGCTTAGTTTTTTTTGTTAGAACCACCTTCTATGTAACACAATAAAATTCCAGTGGATTCCAAGTTGTATTTTGTACAATGTTTGAAGTAAAATTAACGGTAACTCCAAGTATGATGCATCAAATATTAAAATTGTTTCGAAAGTTAGTTCGTTTTTTATATTGTCTGAATGTCTGGACATCCACATGCACATTGAAGGTACCACGGCCCGTTTCTGGGGCTGGACGCCGAGCAGATAGCCGAGGACGTCGAGGCGTGGTGGAAGCTGCTGTACAAGCTGGGTAAACAGTTGTTCGAGTACCCCGGGGCCAAGCGCATCGCCGACATGGTGCGGAACAAGGTCGAGAAGTTCAAAGTGCTGCTGCCCGTGCTCTGTGCTATTTGTAATAAGGTCCGTTAGAACTCTATAACTTGTCTCTTTGCTTTTAGGTCACTTTACCCCACTTTACATAGACGTTCAGAATTATTCTATTAAAAGTTCAAATGTACATGAATAGCTTCGAAAATTTCATTTGGTAAACGCGTCTTATGTCCTCTCCCCCCCGTGAGAGTTCACGCATAAATATTGATACAAATATCATCTACATAAACATTTTTGTGCATAGTAAATGCTATTTAAATTTAATTTAAAATTAACATTATGTATATATTAATTTAATAAACAATTTGATGTAACTGTAATTTTGCATGAAATAAAAGGCTTTTTTATTTTATTAAACGCGTCTTATGTCTAACTCGGTGGTATCTTAAGCGATCTTTGTATAATGTTGGATAGGGTATGCGTGACCGTCACTGGGCCAAAATCAGTGACCTCGTGGGCGTGGAAGTGATCCACGGACCAGAAGCGACGTTGGCAGACATGGTCGAGCAAGGCGTTCACGTGTTCGGAGCCCAGCTGGAGGAGATCGAGCAGTACGCGTCCAAAGAGTACGCCCTGGAGAAGAACTTGATGAAGATGAAGGAAGAGTGGGTCGGGGTTAAGTTCGAGGTTGTGCCGTACAGGTACTATCTGACTTTGATTGATTACATCATACTTATAAATAAAAACCTGAGTACAATACCAGTTAATGCTTTGAGCCAACCAGAAAGAGATTGCTGGCGATCTATTTTGATCAAATTATTATCTTTTACTCTCGTGTCGCTTGGCAAGTGTGAGAAGGTTTGCTCCAATTTCCTTGCTGCAATTGATTAAACTGTGTTTTCACTATAATTTTATTTATTAATTCAACCTATATCTATAGTTGTGAAAACATCAAGATCAAATATATATTCTCATGCACCTTCATAATTAATAGAATCAGGCGTTACCTTGCGGAATTCCATAGTAAAAAACCCTATTAGACCAATATGTTAGCAATACTCCGCGAGAAAACCCACAACCACTCGACTTTCGACACCCGAGCATTCTCCGAGTTAACTCTCGGAGTATTTCTTATATATTGATCTATAACTGTTTTATTCATCTTCGTGTTACGATATTATGTTTAATACGAACGTTTTGTACGCAGAGACACGGGCACCTTCATCCTGACAGGCCTAGATGACATTCAGCAGCAGCTGGATGACCATATCTTGAAGTCCCAGACTATGCGTGGCTCGCCATACGTGAAGGCCTTTGAAGCGGACATGATCGCTTGGGAGGAAAAACTCATCAGCATGCAGGATATTTTGGATCAGTGGTTGCAGGTAATTCAAATTATTTGATTTGTTTATAAGGCGACAGAATTGTTTTACAAATTTTATAATTTTAATAAAAAACAATTTTATATCATCGTTTCAGTATAAGAAGATTTCTTTAAATTAAAATTCTGTTTTGGAGGGTATATAAGACTTTAATTCTTCGTAACAAAAGTTGTCTTGAAAAATGTAGTGAAGAAGACATGATTTTTTTCAGTGCCAAGCAACGTGGATGTACCTAGAGCCGATATTCTCCTCGGAAGACATAATGCGCCAAATGCCCACCGAGGCCCGCAACTTCCGTGACGTGGACAAGGAATGGCGCACGATAATGGCCGCCACGCAAAAGGATCCGATGGTGCTCGTGGCCACCGACTATCCGGCTCTGCTCAAGAAGCTACGATACAGCAATGCCTTGTTGGACGACATTCAGAGGGGTCTCAACGACTATCTGGAGAAGAAGAGACTGTTCTTCCCAAGGTCTTCATCTGGATTAACATTTACTAAATTATCCATTGGATCAATCCAATTTACGTTTCTAAAATTGCAGATTCTTCTTCCTCTCAAACGATGAACTCCTCGAGATCCTGTCGGAGACGAAGGATCCGATGCGCGTGCAGCCGCACCTCAAGAAGTGCTTCGAGGGCATCTACACTCTGGAGTTCAACGCGGCGGGAGAGATCACTGGCATGGCCTCTGCCGAAGGAGAGGTGGTGGCTCTCTCCACGAGCATTCAGCCTGCGGATGCTAAGGTTACACTGTTCTGAAGTGTATGGACGACCTTCTCGCTTAACAACAATCATATAATGCTTAGCTATCTACTCTTATTTCCACTGTCTTGACCTATAGAAGAGGTTTAGATTATATGTATTTAAATGCAGGGAATGGTAGAACGTTGGCTCCAGCAATTAGAGCAGCAGATGATAGTGAGCCTTCGGGACGTGTCCTCAGAGGCGATCACCGCATACCCAACTTCAGAGAGGACGGAGTGGGTCCTTTGCTGGCCAGGTCAAATCGTCCAGGCCGGATCTTGTGTTCAATATACTTCAGAGGTTATGACGGCTATATTTTTGAAAATGAAAAATATAGAAAGTTTGTTTGAAAGTTGGTATTTCAGGCGATCGAGGCCATCAAGAGCAACAGCCTTCCGCAACTGATCGAACACAGCACCGAGCAGATCACGGGCTTGGTCTATCTCGTGCAAGGGGACCTCGAACCTGGGAATAGGATTACGGTGGAGGCGCTCATCGTACTCGACGTACACGGTACGTCGACCAATTTCAAAATTTTAATGATTGTTTTAGATATAGGACTTGGGATTTATAATTTTTCTGCAGGTCGCTCAATCCTGGAGGAGATGGAACAGCACGGAGTCAAAGAGATAACAGACTTCAACTGGATCTCGCAACTTCGTTACTATTGGCGCGGTGATCGCATGACCTGTTCCATGATCACAACGGACGTGGAGTATGGATTCGAATACCTGGGAAATATTGGCAGACTGGTCGCCACTCCGCTAACTGATAGGTGTTATAGGTATGTATTTTGGGGTTGGGTCTGGGACTGTAAATAAGGCATTTAACAATATCCCTTGTTTATATTTCGGTGAATTTGTTTTGAAGTAGAAGATTAATTTTTATTGATTTGTATATCCTAATCAGTTATATTTGTATCAATAGAGCCTATGTAAAAATCTGTAAGCAAATGGTGTTACTGTACAGGACCCTCATGAGCGCCCTAAAGCTGAACCTGGGTGGAGCCCCCGAAGGCCCGGCTGGAACCGGGAAGACCGAGACCACCAAGGATCTGGCCAAGGCTGTGGCCAAGAAGTGCGTCGTCTTCAATTGCTCCGATGGACTGGATTACAAAGCCCTCGGAAAATTCTTCAAGGTATTCATTTGAAGTGTATTTACATAGATTTTGTTGTTAAAATTAAACTATAAGTTATTTAGAAAAAACGTCCATCAAGACATAGTAGGATATGCTATTTTGCATTTGAAATGAAAGGTTTTTGAATTGCCAAAGCAGTTTTACTATCTAGCCAAATTAAAAGTTCTCCAAATTGTTTTTTTTTTTATTACATAATGATTTTCTTGAATTTTGATACTGTAATTTTATAGTAGAGTCTGAATTCCACTCCACTCTGGGTTCATAGAGCAATCTCGCCCTAAAAATAGTGGTTTGACAATAAATGAATTAGTTATTGCACAAAATTACCGCATCAGGGTCTGGCTCAGTCAGGCGCATGGGCGTGCTTTGACGAGTTCAACCGGATTGAGCTGGAAGTGCTGTCCGTGGTCGCGCAGCAGATCCTCTCCATCCAGCTGGCCATCTTGCGCCGAGACAAGCGCTTCATCTTCGAGGGCACGGAGATCAGCCTCAATCCCACCTGTTCTGTCTTCATTACGATGAATCCTGGGTAAAACAGATTTCGTATAAAAATGTTCTTCCAACGCCACATAATTCCATTCAGTGTATTATCGGATAATTTTGTAATTTCAGTACCGATTTTTGTAGTTGGTGTTCTATAGCGAACGATTGAGACTCTTGTATATTCCAGATACGCGGGTCGTACAGAGTTGCCAGACAACTTAAAAGTCTTGTTCCGTACGGTGGCCATGATGGTGCCCGACTACGCCATGATCGGCGAGATCACGCTCTACTCCAACGGATTCGTTTGCGCTGGACCGTTTGTATCAATTTTCGTTACAAGTGGACATTTTCTGTTTACAAAATTTCTAATCATCTTTCTATCTTTCTATCAGATTGGCTCGCAAGATAGTCCAGGCGTACAAGCTCTGTTCAGAGCAGTTATCTTCGCAGAATCATTACGACTATGGGATGAGAGCGGTCAAGTCTGTCCTGCTCGCGTCTGGAGCCCTTAAAAAGAACTATCCAGAAAAGGATGAGGCCCAACTTGTTCTAAGGGCCATCATTGACGTTAACATGCCGAAGTTTCTGTCGCAGGTACAATATGGTTACTTTTAAATTGTTATCTAATCTATGCTAATAAACTTATAGGTGTAAGGCGAGTACCATATAATTTAAATAATTAATTAATAGTTTAAACGCTATGGCTTGGCAGGTAATGAAAATAAAACAATTCCGAACACTTTCACTATCTCTTATATTACAAAATTAACAAGCTAAGCACAGTTAAAGAAGCAGGTAAAGCAATTCTAAAATAGTAGGAAAAGCGCGGGCGCAGGTTGGTCGCTTGAATATTTGACGTGAACTGTTCGCACACAACTGCACATTTACCGACGCGGTGGAAAGAAGAGTAATGCGCCACAAACTTTTAACGAATTCTGTTCTAGAGTTTGTTTGAAATTTATCTCTTCGTCTAGCTGGCAATATTCTTTTCTCATTTGTTGTTTTCATACTTGTTTCATGACAGCACAGATATTTAAAAATATAGATAATAAAAGAAAAAGAGCTTATTACATTATATAGCTACATGGTAATTAATTAAAGGACGTACCACTATTCATGGGTATCTACTCCGATCTCTTCCCCGGAGTGGAGATCCCGCAACCGGACAGAGCTGAGCTCTTGAAGTGCATCAACAAAGAGTTGGAGAAGCGGAACCTTCAGCCCACGGAATGGTATCTGGAGAAGATCATTCAGGTGGGGTTCGGGACAGCGTTGCTTGTTCTTTGACAAGTGATCAATAATTTAGTGTTTAGTTTTTAGTAAAATGTTAGTTTTTAGTATAGTAGTAATTTTAAATCTAAGTTTGCTTAAATACAACAAAATGCATTTTCTAATCTACTCTACACTTTTAACATGACTTTATTCTTTTTTTTTGTAAGACCGCTCTTCCTTTTTAACTTTAAATTTCAGGTTGCCTGGAAGAGATCGCTTGTTAGCGATAAGGCCGCCTTTTATTTATATACTATACTATATTTTAGGTTGTTATATCGTTATTTTTCTACCTTTTCATGTGGTATATTATAATAAAGTAATAAATAATAATAATAATGAAAGTACACCTCTCGTGAGTGACGTTGTCCCTGCAGATTTATGAAATGATGCTGGTCCGCCACGGGTTCATGGTAGTGGGACCGCCCATGGGCGGTAAAACACAGGCGTACCAGACCCTGGCGGATTCCCTTCGAGCCCTACAGCTCATGAAACCTCCGCCGCGGCATAAGGAGTTCGGAGCCATCTACCGCATCATCAACCCAAAGGCGATCACCATGGGACAATTGTATGGCTGCTTTGATCCGGCTTCGCATGAATGGTGATTGTTCTACACATTTTTAGTATCATCTACATATACTCCTCATTAATTTAGACATGTGGCTTGTAGTCACAAATACAATTTATAATTAAAAAAAACATAATTATTTAAGCACCTAGTTGCGTTCACCTCCTTCATTAAAAGATCTATCTATCTATCTTATATATGGGAATTACTCGTAACAAATCAATACAAAAGCATAGATTCCTGAGAGTATCGCGTTCAATCGAAAAAACATAGACAAAAAATAGACATAGACAGATTTATAATATAAGTCATAGACTTAAATGGTGCTATGGTACTCTTATGACAGTAACAAAAAATTAAATTTTTCCTTGCAGGTCCGACGGTGTTCTAGCAATAGCATTTCGTGAGTACGCGATGTCTATAACGAGGGACCGCAAGTGGATTTTGTTCGACGGACCAGTGGATGCGGTGTGGATTGAGAATATGAACACCGTACTGGATGATAACAAAAAACTGTGTCTTATGAGTGGGGAGATTATCCAGGTATTTGTCCGGAAAAAATATTTACCATTACTCTCGGTCGTGGAAAGAAGTCATCAATGAATAGTTGTTCCATTAGTTTTAACAATGCAAATCGATTCTAATATATCTTACATATAAATGTAATATTAGAACATTAACCTTGAATGGTTTACGAAGAAGAATTTTTCTTTATGAACTAGCTCGGATCTCGATAGGAAAAAGTTCTCATTACATAAATTCATTGATTGTCCCTTAGATGACAAACAAAATGAATTTGATATTTGAGCCAGCGGACTTGGAATTCGCGTCTCCGGCCACAGTGTCCCGATGCGGCATGATTTATATGGAGCCTGAGCAATTAGGTATATTTAAGATAATCTGAAAGCTTTGTAAGTCTGCGAATTCCAGATTTATATTTCGCTCTATCAAAACTAATTAGTCTTTATTAGACTACAATATTTTATTTAGTCCAAGGTTGCATAGAACAAGTAATTCTTTCCTAGTGAGACAAATGATGTCAATAAATAAATTCAAATCTTATTTAAAAGTAAAGCTTTTTGATAAGGCCTATTATAAGGTAAATGACTGTTTAAATGATCCTAGTGCTTGGATCTGATAAAAGAGAAATCTTTGGTTATTTTTAATATTGTAACTGCTTCAAATGTAAATGTAAAATATTTTGTAAAACAAAGAATTGTGAAATGAATGGCGGAGAGTTTATTAGCAGTTCTTCTCGTCTGCTCTACGCCCTTGATTTAAGAACTGGCAGTTAATGTAAATTTAGAAACACTTTTATTTGTTGACGTTCAAAAGTGTACATTGTGTTCCCTATATGAATAGTTTGAATTTGACGTAGGGTGGAGAGCGTTCCTGAAATCGTACAACACGCACCTCAGCAAGCGGCTGATTCCGGAGCAGTTCGACCTGATCCAAGAGCTGATAGACTGGCTCGTGCCGCCTTTGTTTGAGTTCATACAACTGCGCTGCTCGCACTTTGTACACGTTGGGGAGATCCACCAATTCTTCGTAAGACTTTTCGATTGCAACTCAAAATTTCTAATGAACAAAATATTCGGTCTTGATTTGTGTTTGTTCTGTTCTACTTCTATTTGGAATAATTTTGAAAATAGCTGCAGTAATTGGTAACCGCAATTAATGGGATACTTTTTGTCTCAGTCTTTCACCAGACTCTTCACCTGTCTTTTGGAAGGGGAGTCCCAGTTCAGTACAATCTGGTTGCAGTGCACATTTGTATTCGCCTTGCTCTGGGGCATCGCGCCGACCCTTAATGGTATTTTTATATAAAATATTTTTCTGAAATTAGTATATCTTCAAGACTATACATTCCCTTATACCGATTGCAGGTGAAAGCCGCAAAACATTCGACTCGTTCTTCCGAAAACTCCTGGATGGAAGTAACGCGGCTTATCCGAAACCAAAGTCTTTTAAACTGACAAAAAACCAGCTGTTCCAAGACAAAGACACCGTGTATGACTATGTGTATGATAAGAGGAATGGAGGCACCTGGATACCTTGGGTAGACTTAGAGAAAGAGGTTCCTCTGCCCCCCACCGCCAAGGTGAGGTTACGGTTTTTAAGGTTTAAGATTTTTTTTTTTGAGTTTTACTTCTATCTTTTAATCCAGGTAAACGACTTGATTATCCTAACAAACGAGAATGCGTGCCTCCGCTTCTTCGTTTCCAAGATGGTGAAGTCCAAGATTCCCATTCTACTGGTGGGTCCTACGGGAACCGGAAAGTCCTCGCTCGTTCTCAATTTTCTTTTATCGCTGCCCAAGGAGAAATATATTACAAATACAATTAATTTCTCCGCTAGGACTACGGCGAACCAGGTGAGATAGTGCAAAAGTACATTAGATAAAATAATCTTAAATATATTTAAAGAAACCCAAAATATTAAATTCTTAATTAGAATATATCCAGCGATATTATGGTGTATTTCCAGACACAGGATATAATTATGTCAAAGGTTGACAGACGGAGGAAGGGTGTGTTTGGTCCGTCGATGGGGAAGAAGGCAAGTACACCCAATGCAGTTCCAATTTACTGAAATTTAATGAAATCTTTTTTGTCCTTGTTTTCAAACTTTGAAGTACGATCAACGAAAGACTATCTCTATCTGATGTCAATTCATTTAATTTAAACTCTTAGTGTGTCTTGTTCGTGGACGACCTGAGCATGCCCCAAAAAGAGCAATGGGGCGCTCAGCCGCCACTGGAGCTGCTTCGCCAATGGATTGACCACGGCCACTGGTACGACCTCAAGGAAATGGTTCGCCAGGAGCTGGTTGATGTGGTAACTGTTTCAATACTGCTTATGAGAGAAGCTGTGTTTGCCCTTTATAACAAGCCGAACTTTTTTCATACTAAACTCTATTAAAACATGCACGCAATGAATAAAAAATTTAATATAAAATTAATTATTTGTGTATCTGTATTAATTACACCTTGGAGACCCTTCCAGCTGTTCGTGTCAGCCATGCTGCCTCCAGGCGGCGGCTCCAACCTGATCTCGTCTCGTCTCACTCGTCACACGGTGCTGATCACGCTGGACTCATTCGAAGACAACACCCTCAACAAGATCTTCTGTACCATCATGGACTGGCATTTTGCTAAAGGCTTCACGGATACGCTTACTAGGCAGAGCAAAGTTGGTATATGAATAGTAGTGTACAAGCTGTTCAAGTTATCAATTAACAAGTAGCTGTATAAGGTGAAGTACTTTTGCTAAGGCTGTTTCTTCTATTACAGACAGTGGTGGGCGCAACCATGGAAGTATACAAGGCCGTGACCCTGCAGTTCCTTCCCACTCCTAGTAAATGCCACTATTTGTTCAATTTACGCGACTTCGCCAGAGTAATCAAGGGTGTTCTGCTTGTGCCGTCCACTCACATGAAGGACGTCAACAAGCTGGTGCTGCTGTGGATACATGAGACGTACAGAGTGTTTTATGATCGCCTCGTGGATGATAGTGACAGGTGAGGGTAGATCAAAAAAGCATTTTATAAAGGCTTTTTACTAAGAAAACTTTTATCAATGACAGACAAAAGCTTTTCGAGCTGGTGTACAAGGCCGTGTACGCTAATTATCGCGTGCACATGGATCAAGTGCTGACTGAGACCGGCTACGTCCCCGAAGGAGAGAAGTGCGCCAACAAACATGCCGCTAATATTTTTTTCGGGAATTATATGGAGCCGGATGCTGATCCTAAGATTTACGATCAGGTATGGTGTTGTTAGATCTGTTTAACTGGCTTATTTCATTCCCACCAAACTGATTTGGTGCAAATGGGACTTAATTTGAATCTGTGCCAATGTTAAAGGTTAGTATTTTGATTTGCTAAATGGTAAATGATTTTTGTATAAGTGAAGGAATTTTCTGGTTCACATGGTTCTAATTTTTTTTTAGAAAATACAAAGCTGCCGTTATATTTAGGGACAATATAAGCTGTATTATAATAATTTAATTGCGACAAATTATGCTGAATCCCGAATGAAATGCAAGTTGCTTAACTTAAAGTAAGTAATGTGTCAGGTCCTGGACCTGGAAGACATGGCTGTGAAGATGCAGTACTACCTGGAGGAGTACAATGTGGTGTCATCTTCCCCCATGTCCCTCGTTATGTTCCGGTATGCTCTGGACCACATCTCTCGCTGCACTCGAGTGCTGCTGCAAGATAATGGTACGTTATGTTAATAATTTAAAGCTCTTTCAATCCTAGAGAACTGTTGAATTCTGTCGATTCTACAATTTTATATTCAATAACAAAAATATTTACTAATATTTGTTTGTTTTTTGTTCTTCCATAACTTATTCTCAAGGCAAAACTCATTATCCTTCAAACAATTAGCAATATTTATTTTGATCAAGATCCTTTTCTTATTCATTAAATATATAAATGTTTTTAAATAATAAAATAATTATTATTTACAAGGAAATGTACACTATAAATGTTTAAAGGTAATCTCTTACTCGTGGGAGTGGGGGGCAGTGGTAGGAGCAGTGCTGTAAAACTGGCAGCCAGCATTCTGGAGATGAATGTCATACAGGTTGGTACTCTTACGAGCGATTCTCAATAACCATACATGTTTCTGTGAAGTTCTTAGGTTCTATTAATAATTTGGCATTTATAGATAGAAATATCTCGAGTGTATGGGCAAAATGAGTGGAGGGACGACATTCGTAAGATGTTGATGAAGGCGGGTATCATCGGGAAACCGCTAGTGTTCTTATTTGCTGATAATCAGGTATCTCATGATTCATTCGTATTCAAAGGTCTTTAACAACTTTTTATTGAGCAGTTAATATCTTTCTAGATAATGTACGAAGGGATGGTGGAGGATATTAATATGCTGTTGAATACCGGAGACATTCCCAACTTGTATGGCATGGACGAGAAAGTCGAAATATTGGACAAAATGCAGGCTGCAGTCAGGGAGAGTGTGAGTTATATAATTTGTAAATTAACGTTTTAAATTGCTAAATTTGTGATTAATACCTTAATACTGCCAATATAATACTAGAAATATAGTTTTTTAACCGACTTCCAAAGCAGGTTACGTTTCCCAACATAAGATGGAAATAATTTGAAAACTGCATTTTGACAATTTTGCCTTGTCTTTGGGTGTAGGGTAAAAAGATTGAGACGACCCCACTAGCAATGTTCGGCTTCTACGTGGAGCGAGTTAAAGCGAATCTACGAATCGTTCTCGCAATGTCACCGATCGGAGATTCCTTCAGGAACCGCCTGAGGATGTTCCCGTCGCTTATCAACTGTGCCACAATTGACTGGTATCACTTTTGGAATTCTGATTAACCTGGAGCTAAGATTAAGTAGATTAATGAGCATTCATGGTTAAACACTTTTGTTTTTAAGTTACTAACATTAGTTGTAAGGTTTGTTTGAACAGTTTGTTTTCTCCTATTGGAGTGTCCAGCTCCCAAATTAAAATTTTTATAATACTCCATGTACTATGGTCCTACGTGTAGTCCTTTTATATCTGAATTAATTAACCTATTGCTATTGCCATCAAAACAGAAAATCGATTTTTTTTGATCATTCATTGATGACCTCAGGTTCCTTTGTTGACCCTTCACCGAACAGGTTCACGTCATGGCCTCCCGAAGCCTTAGAGCGAGTGGCGTCGATGTTCATCGCGAAGATGGAGAATGTGGAAGACGAGCTTCGAGCCTCATGCGTCGAGATGTGTCAACTCTTCCATACGAGTGTGGTGGCACTCAGCGACAGGTTTGGAAACATTGACATGTTTGTAGTAACATCTTCATATTAAAAAATTCACTTGGTGGACCGAGGATTTGGTTTGGGATTTTTTCAAAGAGTTAAGATTGTCTTCCCTTTAATACTCGATGTGTTTACTTGCTCTATAATTTTCAGATTTTACTCAGAGCAAAAGCGCAAGGTGTACGTAACGCCAACAAGTTATTTGGAGCTTATAAAAGCTTTCCAAAACCTATACGCTTTAAAAGTTGATCAAATCACCAAAGCAAGGATACGGTTAGTGATTTCAAAGAGTGTAATAAAATTGTATAATAAAAAACTTCTTTCTTGCATCTTTACTAAAAATACTTTTAAAGATACGAGACAGGTCTGGAACAGCTGGAGTTTGCAGCAGGACAAGTGGCCGTGATGCAGCAGAACCTGATAGATCTGCAGCCGCTTCTCGTTGAGACTTCGGACAAGACGGAGAAACTTATGATCAAGATCGAGCAGGACACAGTTGTGGTGGAAAAGCAAAAAGAGGTACTTTGGCTTTGAATCCTAAATTTGATGCCCCGATAGAATTACCATAGTCTGAATGTTGCTAGGCACTATTTACCAGTATATTAAGTACTATTCTTGAACACCTTGAATATTTGAAGATTCAAGACATCTTGATAATAATAGTGTTGGGCCATTTTACAATAAACTGCTGGTCAAATAAAATAAAAAGTGGTGACCTAAAACAAAATACGATAAAACTGCAAAATTGCAAAAATTGACTGTTAATTTTGAATGCGAATACTATTTCAGATAGTAGGCGCTGATGAAGCCCTAGCCAATGAAGCCGCGGCAGCAGCCCAGGCCATCAAAGATGATTGTGAGTCAGATCTCGCAGAAGCAGTGCCAGCCCTACAAGCAGCCCTCGATGCCCTAAATACCCTAAAACCAGCTGACATCACTCTCGTCAAATCCATGAAGAACCCTCCAGCCGGGGTCAAGCTCGTGATGGAAGCCGTCTGCGTAATGAAGGGCATAAAAGGCGATAGAAAGATGGATGCTAATGGTATTCAAACTTCAAATGAGTTGTCAATTAATCCTTGTAAGCAATTAAGATAATTATTCCAGATATAGCATCTGTTGGTTTAATTTTTGCCTTTGCTAATTCGGTTATTGATTTCCCCACTTTTTTACTACTTTTTTTACACCTTAGTCTGCGTATAGAAAATACGCAAATAGGATTTTCGTTTCAGGAAAACCCTTTGAAGATTTCTGGGGACCGTCGCAGAAGATGCTGGGAGATATGAAGTTTTTAGAAAGTTTGAAAAACTATGACAAAGATAATATCCATCCAACAATTATGAAGAAAATAAGGGACAAGTAAGTTATTATTCTATTTGTAATTGAGGACTCTTAATGAATCTCTTCTATCTTCTAGATATGTCCCGGACCGTGAGTTCGACCCAGCTGTGATAGCGAAGGTGTCTTCAGCATGCGAAGGTCTTTGCAAGTGGGTAAGAGCCATGGACGTCTACGATCGTGTTATCAAGGTCAGTATTGTTTGGAGAACAATTTGTAAGTAAATGTTAACAGATTAGAAATGAGCGTTACTTTGTTAATGCAGTAAGATACTGTGGTTGTAGGTCGTAGCCCCGAAGAAGGCAGCTCTAGCGGAGGCCGAGTCTGAGCTCCAGATGCAGATGAACACCCTCAACGCCAAGAGGGCCCAGCTGCAAGGAGTTCTTGATAAGCTGCAGGTTTTACTTTACTAGAATCAGGCTTACTTTAGGATGTTGCCTCTACGGACTCTACTGAATCATTTCATTTTTACTCAGTCAGTCTATGAGAATTCTTCTTTAGATTTAGACTTTGTTTGACGGTTAGGATATATATATGATTACGTCATAAATATATAACTTTGTCAAAATATTTCTTAATACAAAATTGCATTTTGTAATTTAATTAAATATACTAATTTCGACGAGACTTACCTTATGTAAAGTGATACTGCCGCCCATATACACGCATAATGCCCGAGGGCTCGCAAGTGCGCTGCCGGCTTTTTCTTAAGCCTTTCTGCGATGTTTGGATACGTTTTGACTGATAAAAGAGAAATAATACAATACGAAATTAAAATGGATTAATTGATATAAATCAAGGAATTGTACAGGCACTAAACGATGAATTCGCGGAAATGACCCGCAAAAAGAAAGGCCTGGAGGATGAAATCGAGCTGTGCTCCACGAAGCTGTCGCGAGCGGAACAGCTTATTGGAGGCCTCGGCGGGGAGAAGGCTCGCTGGACTGACCTTGCTCTACAGCTGCAGAACCTGCTGGATAACATTATTGGTTGGTCATCACTTGATCCATTTTACGGAAATAGATTCTTATTTCATTAATAACGGTGAAATTTTGACATAACTAAGAAATAGTGGTTAGGCTAGTTTAGTAGCTAAAGACTGCTTCTATTAATGTTAGATTTTTTATGTTAATTAATTTTAAATCACATTCGATTAGTTTCATTTGGTACTGGTTTTAATTTCACTCAAGATTATCTGATCGGTGCTTCTAATTGTAGAGTTTGATTTATGTTTTGTAAGAGTTGAATACTACTCAGTCCAAATCAACACTCTACCATTACTCATTTGAAGTTTCTCGTATAATACAGGTGATGTGTTACTGTCAGCTGGATTTATCGCCTATTTGGGACCATATACGGTAAACTACAGACGAGAGATTATTCTCCTCTGGAACCAGCGCACTATTCAGTTAGGTACGTCCCATTCTTTCTTATCTCTTGACAATTTTTGTATGATTATGAATAAGTACGAGGTTGTATAAATCGAATAACTCTTTCTATCCCAAGTGTAGAATTGTCCAGATACAAATTTATATCATTAAACTTAGATTAATGGATGAGGGTTATTATATAATTTTAGGTTATTTAATATAATGTTGCAATCCCTTGGGATTGCTTAATTCCACAAATGCTTTGAAAATTGCTAAAATTTGGTCCAAAACAAACTCGTTTGAATTTCTATTCCATTTTTCTCCGACCAGACGTGGATTTTTAAAACCCTAAGGTTATAAGGTATATAAGAATCAGAAGATCGTATAATCGATATTGAAAAATTGAATTGTAGAGATACCGTGTTCGGAGATATACTCCCTGATATCAACGTTGGGGGAACCGGTGGTGATCAGGGCGTGGAACATCGCAGGGCTACCCGTCGATGCCTTCTCTATTGAGAATGGCATTATTGTCGAAAAATCTAGAAGGTGGCCGCTCATGATTGACCCCCAAGGTATGATAATGTTCCAATGTGCTAATCTTAGGTACTACTGTTTCGAGTTAAAGGGTTATTTTTGTTCTTGATAAAACACTTAAGGCACTTTAATCATTTTTGCCCTCGCTTATGTGACTAAATAGAGAAAATATGCTTTATCGTAAAAATTGGTCAGGTTCTAAGAGACAGACAAAGTTTTAATAACAGGTCTCCCTTTATACCCCTTGGGAACCCTAAATAAAAATTACCACTAATATTAATCTTGGAATAGAGCAAGCGAACAAATGGGTAAAGAATATGGAGCGCGATAACCAACTGAAGGTGATAAAGCTGACGGATCCTAATTACGTGCGTGTGATGGAGAACGCCATTCAGATGGGATTGCCGGTCATCCTGGAGAACATACGGGAACACCTCGATGCTGTACTGGAACCAGTTCTGCTCAGAAATGTGTTCAGGTGTGGTGAATGTAATAATTGTATCTTCCTCGCCTCTGTTTTAGGGATTTTGATTAAAATGAACATTATTTTCATTAGACTTACAGCATTGAGCAGTATTTTTACAGCAGTCTTAAAGTATTCTTCCTCTAAGGCTAGGCTATTCTAAAATATGTTTGCGTCCTCATCCTAAGAGATATGGTATCTTTTTTCATAAATGTAAAGGTATTTAATTCGGAAATTGAGCATTTCCCATTGCAAGATATTTTTTGGTAACGATAAAGTAAAATATAATTTCAGCCCCTTATGTTGCTCTATTTTTACTATATGCACCATCTGAATGATACTCGAACATACACACTGTATTGATGTATGACATTCTGCACTATATAGATCAGGTGGCGTGGAGTGCCTAAAGCTGGGAGACAATGTCCTGGAGTACAATCACAGTTTCCGCTTCTACATCACCACGAGGCTCAGCAACCCTCATTATTTGCCAGAAATCGCTGTTAAGGTAACAATGCTTGCTCAACGAAGGTTGCTCTGAGTTGTATAAGTGTATTTAAAATGGATGGGACGATCTGGGAGTTCACCCACTAAAACCCCTCGGCGGTATGTGTAATGCATTAAGTTAACTGTAACAGGAATACCCGGGCTTCGGTAGTTTGCAAACTGGATTAAATTAACAATTGGTAAAGTATTAAATTTGTGTTTCAGATTATTTTTACAATTATTTAACGCATTATATTAATGCAGCAAAAACGACCGAAATGTTTATTTTTAGGTGACAATGCTGAACTTCATGATAACCCCGCAAGGTCTTCAGGATCAGCTGTTGGGGATAGTTGTCGCTCAGGACAGGCCTGAGCTGGAGCTGAAGAAGAACCAGCTCATCGTTGAAGGAGCTAACAACAAGAGAACTCTAAAGGAGATCGAGGATAAAATTTTAGAGGTAATTCACCCCTAATTTTGGGAAATAAATTTTTTTTTTTAAACTTCAATTTTTTTCCCGTGCAGAGAGATTTAAAATTTTTTACATAACAAATCCTATATTCGTTTATGAGAACATGGTTCACAATGGGATCAGTTATTATTAATTGCCTAGAATAGGATATTTAGTTGTTCCCAATATATTAAGATCTTAAACTTAAAAGAGAAAGAAGACAAAGAAGTCATCAATCATTCGTTATCAGGTCCTATCTTCAGCCGGAAACATCTTGGAAGATGAGTCGGCGAACCAAATATTGTCATCGTCTAAGGTCCTCTCGATAGAAATAGAGGCGAAGCAGGCAGCCGCTGCCATCACAGAGAAAGAGATAGATGAGGCCCGGCTCTTATACGTTCCGGTCTCGAAGCATAGCTCTGTCCTTTTCTTCTGTATTTCAGACTTGTCTAATATTGATCCCATGTATCAGTATTCGTTGAATTGGTAAGCTGATAAATTTCTAATCAAGCATTTGTTATTAGAGTTTTCATAATTTGTATCAGCTGATACAATTTCTTTATTAATTTCTAGATTATTCAACATTGCTATGAACAAGTCATAATTTTAAATGTTTTCTCATTTGCCTATTGTTATAGTAGGTAGTATATAAAAAAGAGATCTATATGTGTACACATTTACATAAAATTCTCTTTAACGGATCCAGCTTTTCAACAATCGTGGTCACGACCACACTGAAAAACTTGTCAAAATTAGCACAATTCAACCCCATCTCTTCCCACACAGGGGTTTTATATTTTGAGCCTTTTCATAGGTTCATAAACCTTTACAACCAAGCGATATTGAATTCGCCTAAGAGCGACGTTTTGGATGAGCGCCTGGAAGGACTCAATGCCTTTTTCACGAAGAGCATCTACGAGAACGTCTGCCGAAGTCTGTTCGAGAAGGACAAGCTGATCTTCTCTCTCGTTCTCACACTTGGAATACTTCGGGCGAGGGTGAGATTTTAATATATTCTATTTATTTTTCAAGATTCGTTATATTAGTTAAACGGTTACATTAGACACTAACCAAAATTTTTTGTTTTTCTAAAATCAAATTGAAAAATGGCCCAATATAAAAAATATGTTGTTTTAATTATTTCCTCGTTTTCCATAAAATAATGGTATCGACGACTCTGGCTCACACTTTTTTATTAATAATGTACTAATACGAGTATATTATATGATTTGTTATACCTGTGCCTATTTGGTTGAAGGGTGAAATCGACGATGAGCTGGTATCGTTTCTCCTGACGGGAGGAGTGGCCTTGGAGAACCCACACGAGAATCCAGCTCCCACTTGGCTGTCGGAGAAGGCGTGGTCAGAAATTGTGCGGAGCAGTAACCTCAACGGGTGAGATCAAATTGTTACACAGAATCAAATATTCTGACAATACTGTAATATTATCTATTTTGGAACCTCCATACGTGTCGGTTAAAATTTATTGAAGGAAGGTCATATTCATTATATATTTTCTCCTTATTCATTTCCATAATATTTTTTACGAATTGCACACTCTTTGATTATATATTTGTAAGTAGGACATATAAAAGTTTTGTTGGTTTGATTTAAGACGCTGAAATCAAGATGATTAATGAAAAATATGACAAAACATTGAATATGATATTAAAAGTTCAATTTAACCAAACAACTACCGTTCTATTATAATGAGGTTAATTTTGTTTATTAAACCAATGTAGTTTGAAGAATTCAAATGTTGTTAAGAATATATTTAACATATCGTAATGTCAATGGTCTAATTTAAATGAGGTATTTCCAAAAATAGACTGGAATTATGAAATAGTTCACCATTTTAATTCTTTGGATATGGGTAGCGTGGCCGAGCGGTCTAAGGCGCTGGTTTAAGGCACCAGTCTCTTCGGAGGCGTGGGTTCGAATCCCACCGCTGCCAGATATTTTTTACCTTACCATTTTGTATAATTTCCCGAACAAAAGCAAATGTTGAAAATTAGATTTGTTTTAATTCTACAAAATTAAATAAATTTATGTGTAGGTCTTTTAATTATTCAATCTTGTTCTATTTTTATATGTACATATAAACAAATATTTGATAACTTGAAGGACTCTCTTTAAACTCCGAAATTTCCATGACCTAGTTCTACAGAGAAAGTTAACAATATATGTAATCCTATTTTTTTTTAAGCGGAAAGTAAGGAAATGTGTGTTGTTTCGATGCACGAAAGGCTGGACCTCTTTTGTACATATTTGGTCTGGATTACCCTGGATTAGTACAAAGGCTTTTCTAAATTAGGACGTACTACATTATGCACGTTATTCATGGGTCTCCTAACGGACGTGGGTGAAACCTAGCAACAGCTGTTTATTAATCAGATTTTTCTCTCGCTGTCTTCAGTCTACGCGGCTTTAAAGAGAACTTTGAAACGAACGTCCCCAGTTGGAAGGAGTTCTACGATTTGTCAGCGCCGCACGAGACATCGTTCCCACATCCGTATGAAGAAATCAAAGGCATCCCCAAGCTGATTATGTTAAGGTATTCTCGAACGCTTAGAAAGTGAATATTTTTGTACAATTTGAATAACATTATATATTCCCCCCCTTAAAAATTCCTACCAATGGTGCCTACATACCTTATCTGTAGTCCATGTTTTAAAGTTAGTTCAGTAAACAAAACATTGGTTAGATGCATCCGTCCGGACAAGTTAATACCGCTGGTGCAGCAGTATGTGGTGGAAGAAATGGGGCGTACCTATATCGAACCACCACCATTCGATTTGGAGAAGTCTTACAACGACAGCAACTGCTGTTCACCGCTCATTTTCATCCTGTCTCCTGGGTCTGACCCAATGTCGGGATTAGTCAAGTTCTCCATGGAGAGGAAGGTCGTTAGCTTCGAGACTATTTCCCTTGGTCAGGGACAGGTATGTCTTTCGTCATATAAATAAATTTAATGATATTGGAAAATTTTGAAGTGTATCTCTATCGAAAAAGCCAAGCGCTATCATCTATATAATCGTGAACTAAATGTAATGTAAGACAAAATATATCAGAACTCTTTTCACTCAGGGTTGGTTAGCCCCAATGTAAGCTATTTGCAGCTTGTATTATATGTGACAACCAAATAAATCCCAGACCAAAGCCAAGAAATATATTGTGTAAGTATTGCATTTGAAACACCAGGGCCCAATAGCCGCGAACATGATAAACACGGCGATCCAGACGGGCGGCTGGGTGGTCCTGCAGAACTGCCACGTCATGGACTCGTGGATGGGGGAGCTGGAGAGGATCTGCGCAGAGGTCATCATCCCGCAGCACACGCACAAGGACTTCCGCTGCTGGCTCACCTCTTACCCCAGTCGCGCTTTTCCCGTCACGGTGCTGCAGAATGGTAAGTCTGTGATGGTAGTGTACCTAGAGTCTCTGCGTTTAATCACTTACATTATTCCAGGTGTGAAAATGACAAACGAAGCCCCCAAAGGTCTAAAGAACAACATTTACCGGTCGTACATATCGGATCCCATTTGTGACCCCGAGTTTTACATATCGTGTCCGCGAACAGAGGAGTGGCGGAGGCTCTTATTCGCGTTGTGTTTCTTCCACGCGATCGTCCAAGAGAGGCGTGCGTTCGGACCTCTGGGTTGGAATATTCAGTACGAGTTCAATGAGAGCGATCTTAGGATTTGCATCATGCAGTTACAGGTTTGTATTAGTTTTATTGTTGCTTGAAACTACGTTTCTTTTGTCAAATCGACTTTGTTCTTCTTTTCTTTTTTCTCTATTAATTTTTGCATTATTTAATGCCTTGAAACCTAAACAGTCATTGCCTTAGACAGTACTGGGTAGGTTGCCTTACATGCGTCTTATAAGGTGAACGAGAAGCACCTTCTATGAACAATAACTATCTCATTTCTACTAAGACTTTATGTAATAATCAAGAACTTATGACAATAATAGAAAGAACTTTAGGTCTTTATATAAACTGAGTATACAACTTAGATGTTCCTAACGGAATACACGGAGACGCCGCTCGAAGCGTTGAACTACTTGGCAGGAGAGTGCAATTATGGCGGACGGGTCACTGATGACAAGGACAGAAGACTCATCATGTCGCTGCTCTCTCTCTTCTACAACGAAGATGTCACAGCGGACCCCGAGTGAGTTCCATACAGTGGATAGTATATAACACAATCTAAACATTACTGGTTGGAATTTAAATCATATTTTTGGAAGTCCCCAGATGAGCAATCAAATTATAGTACATGAGATCGTAGAATACATATTTTTCTTGCCTTGTTAGTTACTCGTTTTCTCCGAGTGGCGAATATCGTATGCCGGCCAGTATGGACTACAATAGTGTGTTGGAACACATTCGTGCCTTGCCGATGATCGCCAAGCCGGAGGTGTTCGGTCTTCATGAGAACGCTGACATTACCAAGGACAATAAAGAGACTGCTGCTGTGAGTTGTTAAGATTATATTCATTTGTGTTTTTATAAATATCGCAATAACGACTTCATGATTTGAGGTTTTCTACTTGGTGGAAGACATAATTATTCAAAGTTCTCTTCAGTGTAGGTAGAGTTGAACGATCGCTATCTCTATTAGCATATTAACAGAATATTGCTTATGGATTCCAAAAATAATAACTAGTATTCCTATCCAGCTCCTGTTCGGATGCCTCCTAACCCAGACGTCCATAACATCGGGGGGCGGAGGGGGTGAGGGGGGGCGAGGGAGGGGGCGTAGTGGAGCTGACCCGGGACATGAAGTCCAGGCTGCCCCCGCCCTACGATGTGTTCGACGTCTCGCAGAGATACCCCGTGCAGTACTATAACAGTATGAATACCGTGCTCAAGCAGGTGAGTGTTTTCCTGGTTGTTACTGACTTAGTGGAATTACACGTTGATCAGTTCTTTTTTTCGTATTATATTGGCTGAGTATAATTTCGAAAAGTTTGCAATAACCAGGTCAAAAATTGTGAATGATGTAGTTTGTCTTGTCGCGGTAGTGCAAACAAAAAGTGGTATTTTTACAGGAATTGATCCGTTACAACCGCCTGTTGGCGGTAGTAGCACGGACGCTTCATGGCGTGTACATGGCAGCCCAGGGTCTGGCCATCATGAGTGCTGAACTGGAGGAGTGCAACAATGCCTTTGTCAAGGGCATTGTGCCTGGTGCTTGGATGTCCAAGTCCTATCCTTCTATGAAACCACTGGGATCATACGTCGCAGATTTTCTGTCGAGGTATATATAAAACCTGGGTACATGACATTTGGTCATTATTATTTATGCCTGTAAGTTTTTAAACTATAAAGCAAATTATTTTCATATCTATGGAGCTCTCGCCCAAGACATTTAACTTGTATATAAAAGAAGCTTCTTGTTGGTTTACATAGGAATTCTAAAGAGATAAACATTTTTGGTCCATGAAGGTGGTAACAACTATTATCATCAGATGAAGCCATTTACAGGATGTCTTGTAAAAAAAACTTTAATTAGTATTAATTATAAAATAATAATAATAATAACAACAATTGCAATAATGTGCAATTTATTTAATAAAAACAATAATACTAGTTAATATTAAAACACTTTACTATCAAAACATTTGTGTGTGTACATTGTATCAATAACCAGTTTTACTCAGTCTGCCCTTAAGACTAGTATTATATGCACTAAAAGTGATGTAAAATTAACAACCATATCACAAATTGAGATACATGCTTCTACATAAACTGCAATATTAAAGCTTTCTTTAATCTATACTGGGTTGGCTAATAAGAATAAATGATTTTAGAATAAACAACGGACACATCAAGTATTTAGTTTTTGGTCTACATTTAATAAACTTTCTAAAATATAGCTTTTCCACAACTGTATTTTCCTAAAACTGTTTAAAACCCTATCGGCAGTACTAAGCTTAAAGGGAAAATCTATAACTGACATTTTATTCTTTCTAATAGATCTATGTCTTGGTAAGCTCCATATTTTAATTGTGTTGTTCAGTTCAAGCTCATAGTCTATTTTCTTGATAAATATCTATCAAGTGATATATATAAAGCAATGATTAACATAAAATTAACAAAGACCTTCAACCATCTGTTTTCTTTGCTAAATCCAGCAATTTATTCATAAGTTCTCCTCCAAAGGATTCTCTGTACTTCTGACTTATACTGTTCAATAAGGCATATGGGGTCTCATAGTTCATATTTGCTATAGTAGCAAGGCTTTTGTCGTCATATTTCCGTCCAACTACTCTAAAACCTGCGGCTGACATTTCAATACAGTAATTAAGATCTTCCAAAGTGGTCAAATTCAGATACACTCTTTGATTATTATTCTTTAGTGCAGTGGATATGCAGGCAGTTTTAACATGCTTTTTTATATCATTGATGGCAGCTTCTGCTTCTATTGGCCAAGTTTCTTGATCAAGCACTTGTTCTGACATCTGTAAAGACAGTGAAGTGATGGCTAATTTTCCCATTATAAAAAAATATTTTATTTTCTTCTTATGGATATTTATTTGTAAATAAAATTATAATCAACTATGAGGTAACAAAACTAATATTGGAAAAAAAAATATTTACAGATTAAAATTCCTGCAAGACTGGATAGATGAGGGTCCACCAATTGTGTTTTGGATATCAGGGTTTTACTTCACTCAGTCATTCCTGACGGGTGTTTTACAGAATTACTCTAGGCATAATCAAATTCCTATAGACCAGGTCCACTTTGAATTTACCATTACCAGCATGGAAGCCGAGTGTGAGCAAGAACCTTCTTTTGGAGTGTATTGTAAGGTAATAAATATTTAAATTATGAGACATTTGAAATTGTGCTGGCTTGGTATTTAAACAATGTATTGTAAAGTTATATGTTAATTTCATTGTACTTATTTTACAAGCAACCATTTCATATGGATAAAGCTGAACAGGAACACAGTGTATTTGTATGGGTGAGTTAGTGCTGAGTGGGTTCAAATGCATTGTGCAGCAAACTAAGAATGAGGGTCACGCTTATTTCATTACTTAAATCAACACTGCTTTGATTCATTTACAATACTACTAAGTAGGTATCTGTTGTATAGTGTTGGCTATCACTCTTGGGTCATTTTGTAAATATGTGACCAAAAGTTTTACTGAGGTTTAAATAAAACAATTATAAATACATTAATCAAAATTATATATAAATATTATACTAAATATAATTACATAAATACATTATATATAATTTATCTATTTTTACAAATTGAAGAATTTATATTTTTTAGTTATAAATAATTTTGTTTTTAATAGTTTTATAATAATTTCAGGGTCTATTTTTAGAGGGAGCAAGATGGAATCGTGAAATCATGCAATTAGATGAATCCTACCCTAAGATCTTATTTGATACAATCCCCATCATTTGGTTCCAACCAGCTCTTATTGCAGACTTTAGTCCTCCACCTTCATATTTCTGTCCAATATATAAGACAAGTGAAAGAAAAGGAGTTCTTGCTACAACCGGCCACTCTAGCAACTTTGTAATGTACATTACATTGCGTTCTGATGTACCACAAAAACATTGGATTAATCGAGGAGTTGCAAGTTTAACCCAGCTTGACGATTAGTTTAAATACTTCCAGTGATAATTGTCTAGTCTAATTAAATTATTATTTTTTTGTTCATGAGTGTTTATTTAAAAATCTTTTTATTCTTACCGAGCTTCTTCTTTATCTAATGAAGTATATTAATCCTAAAAACTGGAATATTTACCTTGATAACTGTTATTATTGAATCTCAGAAGTTAAATTGTAAATTTAAAGTGCCGGCCTTCTTGCTATTTGCAAAATGGTAATCATATGAATATCGATTAATGTAAATTCACTTGACGCAAAATACAAAGGATATAGATCCTATATTTAAAATTAGAAAACAGTAGATAGTAAATACGTGCTTGTCTCTTAAATTTTGATTTTTTTTTTTAATTAAATATAGATATTTCACAAATTACTTAGATTGACAATTGACATTCAGTGGCCATTCACTATTGCTGTCTGTTGTGCGTTCAAAATAAACAACACAGCTGGAGTTGAATATCCGTACGGACAAAATTTTATAAATCTAAAGTTAATTCCTGCTTTGTTTTGACAAAGCAGGAATTAACTTTCTTGGAAAATCATGTAAGACAATTTTACTTGATAATAATACATATCAATTTATTTCGCAAAGTTAAACAATTATAAAGTTGGTTGTAATAGGCACTACAGGCATAAAACATTGACTCTAGCTTCATTAATTATTAAAATAAACCAGTAGGTTTTACTTACTTTTAGGAGTATTTAGATTAAACCCAAATAGAATTTGTTACATTTTATTAAATTTCATCAAATTATAAACAGTGAAAAACAGGTTAATATTGTCAGGTTTATCTGTGGTTCTCAGAAAATAAAAACTATAAGATTACTCAAGCGCGTATAACGAAACGTATATGTCGATTTTTAAAAACTTGTTTGTTGGGAATAGATGGCGCTCTATGCATACAAACTGCGTATGGCGAATTGACGTTTTTGGTTATTTTTGTTCTCGCCTCGTGTTTACTTTAGTATCTTATTTCTATCTTAATGCGAAAATTTTGTTGTGCAATAACGAAATTGTTAATATTTTCGTCTTAGACAATACTGTGATATAGTGAAGTATCGATCTATGCTTCCGGACTAGATATATGTATACAATTTTATCACGTGGTGGTGTGATTTATATAATTCTTGTTTACCGCACAACTGAAAACTTTGCGCATGTGCGTCCCTTCAGTAACCTCAAACTGTAGAGAGAACACTGATTAGTGATTCGGCAGGTTCCGGATATCCGGGTGACGGTGTGGCATCGTTTCTGCGAATTTGTGATGTGCTATCGAGGCGAGGGTGCGCGCCCCGCGTGTGTTCGTTGGTGATATTGGTACGCGCCCGACATGGCTCAGACTCAGATCTCAAGGAGTTCGGAGAGCGACGCCTGGGCGCTCCTCTCGCTTAAGGCGCCGCCTTCGCCCTCAAAGGTACAATGGGCTCAGGAGCCGGCTCCCATAGCAATCGCTCGTTTAGATGGCCGCGACTTCGAGTATCTTATCCGGCAGAAGAAGGTGGTTATCGGTAGAAACTCTAGCCGGGGACAGGTTGATGTGAATATGGGACACTCCAGTTTTATTTCCCGGCGTCATTTGGAACTATTCTATGATCACCCGGAGTTCTATCTCACGTGTAACAGCAAGAATGGCGTGTTGGTGGATGGGGTCTTCCAGCGGAAGGGAGCAGCCGCGATGTTGCTACCAAAAAGGTCAGTACTCTATAGATAAGCTTAGAGGTCGTGATTACGCATTATTTATTAGCTTTGTTTGTAAACAATGTGTTATTGTTTATACCTACCCACCTGAATTTTTTTTCTTTGTTTACACAAGTGTATTTCCCAATTTTGGGTTTGTGGGGTTTTGTTATGTTTCAACACATTAATAACAAAAAAGAAATGATCTGTAAGTATTTAAATTATACTGAATCAAACTTGAATTTTTAATATTTTTCTAAATTATGAATATTGAAGTTATTGTTTCTTGCAAAGTATTTGCCAAATTAACTACAGTGTTCTGACTATTGACTATAGTACCAAATAATCAGTCGTGCAGTAACTTGATTGTAGGATCTTTTATACAGACTTCTCATTAAAAAGATTTGTAATACATGCTTCAACAGTACTCCTTATGTAAACAGTTGATACTGTTTATCATTATGTTTAGTATATGTATGATGCAATATCTAGAAACACAACATTTTCTTTTAATTTAAAAACTACCAAATTAACTAAAAATTTATAATCCTAAAAGAATTAATGATCCTAAATTTGAATGGCGCACTCAAGGCTACAGTGTAGCAATCTTAGTACCAAATGCAATGTTTAACTATAACATGTTGTTTTCTTGAATGCTCAGTAGGTCATATTCATACATTATTCATATCAAACTGCTTACTCTGATAAACATTTAACAAGCAGCCATGAGAAAAAAATATTGATTAATATTATTTTTATACAATGATTTCACACACTCACTCTTTGCCTAAATTTGATGTTTCTGATTGAAACTCCGTGTGACTATTATTAACATTTGATACATTTTTACCTAAGTATTTGAACATTATTATTAATATATTTTACTCTAAACATAAATTAAAGATTTTGTTTATTAATAATTAAATGTAGTGACCTTTTGTTTTTTAACATGGGTGTTCCGGAAAGATTTTGTTTGTGTATTGTTCTGTTCTTGCAGTTAGTTGCTTAGTTTTGATATACTTTCAGTGAGATAGCCTGTTCCTCCCTGTCTGTTATTGCGTTTACAATATGATGAAATGGGACTTATCTATAATAATGATCAATAAGGATTTGTTATTTTACTCTGTTGCATTAACTAGAAGTATTAAATTAATCTGTATTGTAATATATCTTTGTTTAATAGTACTATCTTGTGTATATTTGTTGTTCTTTGAATTGATGGCTAGGGTTACATAGTATAGATGTCAATTGGGAAAATCCAAACCTTTTCAAATTCTAATTAACAGTTAGAAGATAGGTAATCTTCTAACTGTTAATTAGAATTTCTCATATTCAGATATCTTATTAAATTAAATATATTATTGGCAAATTATAAATTCAGGATCAGTATTAATCTTATTTGGTCATTTAATGAACCAATTATATCATGAAATCATTATTAGCAAAATAATTCACAAAATATCTTGCTTGTTTTTATGTAAATATTTAATACTGCTTTTAGTAGGCAACATGTAGACTGTAATAGTACAAAAATAACTCTAATAACAAATTGAAAATATTAAAAAAAATAACAGAATACTTTTATGACAAAGAGATGGAATGAGAAATGTGGAATAAATTAAATACTTCCTTTAACAATAGATTTGAAATTTTGAAGTGGTCAATACAATATTGATAAAGAAGGAACTTAAAAACATATGTCAAGAACTACAGAGAATGATTGCTTTGGCCTTTAAAAAAATTCGATCATTATTATTAGTCACGATAAACGTTCAGCGAATTGCAATAGATAATTTGGTTGCGATTTCATTGCCTGGATATTGGCGTTAAATATCTTTCTGGTGAATCACAACAGACTTTCACTGAAATAACGTGCTTTGTTCCGGCATTAGTATAAAGCTGTATAAATTCATTGATTTTTTGTTCTATGAAGCTAAATCTAAACTTTCCTTATGACCTAATTAAGTAGTAATAGAGAAGCGACGCTGGAAAATTACGCTAAAGCAATCCTGGAATCCTTAGGTTACAAAGTATATCAAAGTACTAAGGTTCAGTAGATTCATTATCGACTATCGATTTTCAATAGGCGGTGGGCGCAGCGTGTAAATATCTGCGCATAGCGACCTATTTCATTGATAAATTGTACTATTTAACCTACTCTAAACACTGTAAGGCTTTGCGCATTACAAGTCTGTATATGCGTCTATATGTTATGTAATGTAAAAACATGGTTAAAAGTGAACTATGCATATAGAAACGTCGTGTAGTCTTATTTATAACCGAGATAATTTTTCTGTTAAAGCAGAGACGCATGTTTATTTGGTAATTCCATTGGAAAATCTCTTCTATTCGTTCAGGTGGTAATTAGAGATGTTAGAGTTGTAGGAAGCGTTTGTTTTACGATACAGGTTCGTGCAAAAGGCCGGTCAACACTAGTGCGATACGTGTTGCGCAACCGATGCGTTGATAAACAAAGTCCATTGTCGTCAAAGCAATATCTGTATACGTAAGACGTATATCATATATAAACTTTTAAAATAACATTAGTCCAAACTGTTTGGTTGTTTGAAATTCCGTTGTCTCGTCAATCTGATGAAGTTTCATCGATTCATTAATCAAGAAGTAGGTCATTAAACCGCCGTAGTAGAATGATAAGTCAAGTTGTGAGTGTCGCGAGCAGATAAATATTGTATGCTGTATTTTTAGGACAGTTAGTTTACAGAGTGGCGCCGGCCGGCTCATCTCGACAAATACCTCGGCATTGTCTCGTAGGTGCAACAGTGTGCCGTTTTTATAATCTAGGCCAAGCTTTGTCGCCGTCTCACTGTATAATGTATCATTGCTGATATGATGTTCTAGACTTACTGATTGCGACATAAATAGTCTACCGAAATAGCGAGTAGGTACTTTAGTAATCGTCTTTATGCTAAAATTCAGTTTACGTTCGTTGTTTGATTTGCTTTTCTTTTATATATATGTGGTTTAAGTGCTCTATTTTATTAGATTTACAGAACATTAGTCTGTGCAACAATAATTTAGGCTTTTGTAACAAAGGTATTGTTAAAGCGAAAGAGATTTACTTGTAGAACTACAAGAACATTCGCAACACAAAAATAAATATACACCATGAACAAATAACGTGTTTAAAAAATGTTCAACTCATAGTATGATTTTATGGCCAGCCTTCCGTCCATTGATACATGAATATGGTCAGCGAATTATAAATGTATGCCCATTGTCTGCGAACGAATTACAGCGTAATATGAAAACTTAGTTTGTCCTGAATAGATCGTTGGCTACTAACAAACAGATACCTGTTGCGTCGCAGTTTTTGTATTACGTCACGACTGCATCCTCTTGCAAGTTTGCGAAATAAGGACACCTAGATCAGACATTCCTATCTCATGAGTGGCGTTGTTTACACCGCACTGAACTATTAATAACATAAGCCATTCTAATTATACGGCCGAGAGAGAGACTGTGTGACAAATGAGTGATGCTGCCTATTTATACAACGCAAATATAAAGCCCGCACTCTGCGTTACACGATGCAGTCATGCTCTGGCGAATTGTGTTTGTCAGTCTGTGGTGTCGGCGGTCTTTTCTTTCTTACAAAATTTATGCTTAGAACTTGTTGGTTAGTACAGAAGATAAGAACTGGCAATGCGTTGGAGGTTTATGTACTTTATCCACATGCTTTTGAAGTATAATAAGCGTGCTGTGGTATATATTTTCTCATGGTTCAAAACTGAAACGCAATCTGCAAACATATTTAATATATGATTTTGCGATTTTATATTGGCATTTTTTTATTTTCTATTAATGTTTTTCATTCCTATTTGAATAAATAAAATCTTTACAATATAAAAATTATCGCGTTCACGATTTCTGAGTGATAAGATTGCTGCTATGCGATCTTATCGAATAATATATTTACACCGGCTTTGAATACTAATATTTGATACAGTTTGCAATAACTTGATATATTTGGAAATATCTTCATCAACATTATAAGTGGTATTTCTAATATAATGATATCTATAATTTAAAGATTACTCACTCTTTAAATTAGTACGCGAACTCTTCAATAATGATGACTCTCAATGACACAGTCGCTATTCGACTGCCTACCTGGCCCGATTTATTTTTGTGATTTTATTCAATTTAGAATTGATTATTTTGTTCGTTTAGACGCGGGGTTTTCACCTATTTTGAAATATATTTACTTAGAAATTATGTTTCAAACATTTGAGCTTTTATGTCATTTATAGAGGCGAAAAAATAATATTGTATTATTTTTTGCTTTTGTATCTCTCTTATAGTATTTTACGGAGAGGAAGTCTAATTTGGAAATTTAATACGTACGTAAGTGTAATGCAACGAATCAACAATAAATACCTTAAAAACGAAATATAAGTTCTAACTTTGTCATTAAATGGTGACGATGATAGAATTGTTTTAAAATATCATACACCTTATACGTAGTTGGCGTTTTGGAAATATTTTACACAATACTATGCAAGTTAGAATTAATGCTACTCTGTTTGAAATCCACGACTCATTTTAATGTCTGACTTGCATTGCAATATTATAAGATACAGGTTGTAGACTTGGCCTCTCATACAAATAAATATTACATGACTCTTAATAAAAAATATTTATTTCGTGCCTCTCACATTGTTAATTTATGTTGTAAAACAATCGCTGCTAAGTATAGAATTGGGCGGAAAATGTATGGTAACTGGTTTGTCAATTAACGAGTTCAAGGTTTCATTGGGTATAGGAAAATAACTATAGATCTGACGACATTAACGTGCAAAATCTGTTTGGATCGTATTCATTCGGATTTATTTCTAAGGACAACACGATTGGTGTAATTAAACTTAATAACAATTAATCAAATAACACTAGTGTGATTTAATCTCAACTTTTTAGTAAAGTATTCCTCTAAAGCGGTGTAGCGATGCTCTATACAAGTGACCACTTCTCCCACTAAGCGCACTCGGTGAACATGACCAAATGTAAACATAAACCCGACCACCGCAAGATTCCGTATAAGACGTGGCTCCAACTCGTTTCATTGCACAAAAAGTACCAACAAACCGTCCAAATGTCTCGGAACACTGTGATAACTGTTGCCAAGCGAGGCCCACGCGATTTAATAGCGTACCTGTCTCGAAGCAATAAGATCACAGTTCCCTTGTAAGACGATAGCGTGGCGAGTACCTCAAAGGATATTAAACTCAAAATAACTGTCCCCATAGTTGTTAATCGTTGGAGCATGTCTTCGTTTTGTTGATTCGATTGGATGACGATGCGACGAGACGTGAAAAATGCTAAAATTTCGTGAAACATCTTGTGTGTCTGGTTACTGTTAAGCGAATTTATTAATTTGGTCACGCTAAGTGGCGTGTTTCGATCTTTGCAGATTCCAAGGAGAATACCCGAAACTTTGACTTATTGACACAAGTGCCACTTAACGTGCGTTAGCGCAACGCTTAATATGAAATTACTTCCGAAGTTACTGTAAAATTATAAAAATGTCGTTAAATAGTAGTTAATTTTTTTAAAGAAAGTTTCGATAATCTGGGCCACGCGAATGCATTTGCCAATTTAAGTCCATACAAGTTTTGGCGTTGACTTTCTGTTTTCGAGACTTGGCACTTTGCTTTCAGTCGTTTTCAGTCGTAATGATGGCGGAAACTCATTAGTGGACGAACGGTTTTACTTCACACGCCCGTGAGCCTTTGGAAATGTATTAATGATCGTCAGGCGACCGCTTTTCATCGATTTGCTCTAGTAGTTTCTATTCGAGCTGTTTTAATGAAATGTATCAAAAAAATTCATTATAATTTATAAGTACCTCAGCAGTTTCTCTTATATTAGACATTACAATTGCGATGTGATTTATTAGGTAAGTTATAGAAATTAAAGTACAAAAATGTATTAAAAAAATTAACTTTATGAAGGCTTGAAGTGTTAGAAGAATATATTTGATTATAGGAATCGTATTGATGGTGTGCCTCTAATGAATCAAATGAAAAAAAAACCGGGTACAAAAAATATATCCATAGGCAACCTTTATAATTGTTAAATAAGCTGGCTGATTTGTAAAGAAGAAGAGGCATCTTCGGTAAATGATTAGAACTATACCTATCATATGCTTGCTCAAAAAATTGCTCTTTGTACAAATTGAAATAACTTGAACGAGTTCGCGGCAGAGCATATTGCATACGTTATACAAGTATGGCAGCCCGGCGCCGTTGCGTCTCCCCGGATCACTGACCCCTCGTTTAAAAATGTAAAGGATTTTCTTTCTATTCATTTTACGCAGCTCTATGATATTTTCACGCTGTATGAGGTGATTCGGTTTTTAACTCGGTGGGCTTATGTATATGTACTCACTCGTCGCTATATGTACTCATTGTACTTTTATAAGTCTTGGGCTGTTCTATCCTATACGAGTTTTACAAGTGAATTGCTCATAAATAATATTTTAATTTGGTTCTCTTAATCTCTCTATAAATCTTACCGGTAGTTATTTTTGTTGGGTTTTTAATATTTAAGTTTACAAAAATTAATAATTTATAAATAAGTCCAAATATTTATTATTATAAGTAGATAAATAATTTATCAACTTTTTCTCAATCAAGAAACATATCTGCCAAATATCTAATATTATCTCTGATTAGCCGCGTGCTACACATAAAAAGCGCACGAAGCAAGGGGCTACACACATGTGTATCAATAATAAATTCGCGTTTATAGCCATCGAAGAAGATTAATTATTCACTGGATTCGTTAGGGCGTCGCTTTTTGTTTTGGCTCAACTCGCGAAAACGTTTGTTTTGACGGCAATACCTACTTTTTATGGCCGTTCGAAGGCTATTAGTATCATAAGTGACACGATACAAAAACAGCTTTAATTTATTGTGATAGAGTTTAATTTTCTGCGTTTTTACTTGAAATTATGCTGTTTTATATGAAGAACTAGTTTGACTAGTTCATAGTATGTTTGATAATATTTGATTCACTGAAAAAATAATTTTATCGTTTTACTTTCGTTTTTAATGCTTAAACACTGCGTATGACTCAGTTTTTTTTGATACCCCAAATACTTACGCTCAATCAATTATTCCGTATATTAAAATCAATTGTATCTTAAAGTCTTACCCTATTACCCCTTCGTCTGCGACAGTGGAAAAACATAAATATTGTATATATCCTTTCTCGCGTCATATATGATATATGCGACATTATATTGTTCAGTTTCAAATAATTTAAGCAACTTAATTGTTAATTTGGTGTATTGTATCGCTACCTTGTAATATAAATCGTACGTCGTCTTCAATGATATCGCAGATTATTAGCAACTCAAAGTACATGCGACTCAAAGTCAAATAAAGGTAATGAAATGTTGAATTCCGCGAACAGGCGCGCCAATCCTCAGGTCTATTCGATTCTTCAAACAAAAATCGGTCTTGTATAAGTTGAAATAAGACACAAAATTTCACTCTGCACAATAAAGCACAGGGTTTTCTGTGAAAAAAATATTTGTTTTCTAACTCAAAGGGATTGTTTTAGACATGAAACATTATTGTATTAGATTATTCGGATTCGATTCCACGGAAATACGGGTTTTAATGAATGATGTACAGAACGATGTAGAAAACGTATTTTTCATAGGTCAATTAAGAAGGTATTTGTCAGCACTTGTGATGAATAATATTTTAAAATGAAACTACAGTGTATTTATAAATGTTGAATTTTATATCAAAAATAAAAAACGGTAGTTATGTATGAGCGTTGTGCTTTGTTTTTACTATTTACATAGGATTCTTTTACGAATATTTTTTTATATTATGAAATATATATTTTTTAATGTTTAATGCTATATAATTTGGGAATTCTTAGCGTTTAAAAGGAATTAAAGTAAGCCTTTTGCTTGTTCGCAGTCATTTAACTGTTTTAATCAAAGTCCATGATTTATCATAAACGATAAATCTTATTTCTTGTATTATTAACAAACAGGATTTATTTATCACAAAAAGCTTAATTTTGGACAGATTTTCGTATTTAAACTTTAAAAACTGTCTATCTACCTAGCCGTAACTTTCAGGTATGTATTATAATTTTTTTATATATATAATATTTTATAATATTTATTGAGCATACTCAATTATAATCAATGTATAAAGTTACTAAAAATTTATATCTTAAACAGAGCCAAAATTACACATTTTTTTATTGGCATCCTTTGTCCTTTACCAATGGAATTATATTTCTATAATGCCTCGGCTAGATTCCAAGTGGTATTAGGAGACCGGTGACCATGCCATCGAGATGCACCGTGTCATTCATTCAGTCGGTGTATTCTTAGTGACAAGTCGTTGCCAAAAAGTTGGAAATGAGCTGCTGTTAGAGTATTTTTGATATTTTCAGCTACCTGGACAGCTGCAAACACTGCATCTTGTATTTATAAGATGCCAGCCTATCATCTTGTTAACTATGAATCGCGGTATTACGTTTAACTTAAACCTTATGTAGCAGTTAATTAGAACAATTTAATTCTCATATAATCAATCTCACACAATTAATGTGAATGAAACATTTGTTATTTAAAAATATTTTTATTCATGATAACTCACTAGCGTCGTGACGAAAACGTGATCAGTTTAATCTCGTGGACGTATACTAAGAGCTGGATGACTACTACAATTTTTGGGCTGAAATTACACTGTATATTGACATGCTTTGGCTGAAGTTTCCACATCTTTTTTACAAAAAAATTGTTTTGTGATTCCTTGAAGACACGCCACCATAGTAGCAGGATCACCACGTTGTACCAATTTAGCAGTTGTTAGCGTTGAAATGATCAAAATTCAAACGAATATAATATACGTGTTTCTATTTCAAAATAGTTAAAAGTTGAAAAAGAAAAGTTTTTATTTTTGTACTTAGTATTTATGGCTAGCTATTTGACTCTTACGCATCTATACTAAGTGAAGAAAAATGTTATCAGCGTTATCAGTGAACGCACGAAATGTATTGACGTGTTCGCGTTGTTTTTCGTTTACACTTTAGTCACAGATATTCGCTGTTCATAAATAAATACTATTTATGTTGACAATATCACGTATTTCATCAAGGTTATTGCGGGTTTGGCCGTATGTTATATTATAAAGTTCTTTAGTGACCCATGACGAAGACTTTTATTCTAATACCATCAGATGTTTATCTGCTCGTTAATATTTCTGATATAGTAACTGATATCAGTTTGACGGTACATTGACTTGTGTGTAATTATATACTTGTTCATATAGATGGCAGGTGTCACGCGATAGATCAATTATTGTATTTTTTCATTTGCGGGAAATGCTTTCCGTGAAAAAGCGTTTCCATGTTTCGTTTATTAAAATTCGTTTGTTATTTAATTTTTGTTCTATTAAAGGATATTTGTGTTGCTTGCTTCAGGTAACGGGTACGACGACGAATTTAGTAATCATTTAAGAATTATGCAAATCATATCCATTGTTTTTTATTTTGTTTCCGTTTTGTTTCTTTATAATATTTTGTTTTGTACTCTAATAAAAATAATATTCTACCATGCTACAAATTAGTGTTAGTCATATTATATGTAGTATTTGATTTTTAAATCAAAGCTAGGAAAAGTAATTGTAAAGGTGTAATATCTCCCTTAACAGAATGATAGAGCCTTTTATCTGCCTGCATGCCTCTTGCATTCCTATTCCTGGCACTCTGCGGATGTGAGCTTAAACAAGCTTCGTATTCAATGACCTTTTACAAATAGAACCTCTTCGTCTGTGTTTTGAAGAGTAAAAATGTACACACAGTACAGTATGGCTATATTAAGATGGTCTTATAATTTTGCTTATTATATGAGCTTATTCAACTAATGGAAGCTTGAAGTATATGAGAATATGTTGTTAAATAAAATGTGAAATTACACTTGCGGCATCAATGATAATTTTAAAATTGTGAATCTTTAAATGGAAACAATTATTTTTTACAATTATACAATACATTTTACTACCACATCTTGAAAATAACACATGCTTGCTTTCTGAGTCACCTATATGAAACCAGGCATCGCAAGTGAGAGGTAATATTGTTTCATTTGATGTAAATATTTCATAGACATATAAGAGAGAGTTAGACTCGTCCTCATTTGAGTTTCGCTTTTATCAATTGGACTTAAATAAATCATGATGCCAGTATGAGACAGCGATGTCTACCAAGGTCACAATCGATTAGATTCTAAATTATAGTCATTGGGCGGAAATTTGCTGACGCAAGCAGTCTGTCGCTATAGGCTGTGTCTTGTCTTGATAAGGTTTTATCGAATAATAAAAAATCTATTTAAACTAGGAGTCGAACTTGTATGCGTGTTTGATTCATACATTTGATGCCACTTTTATAAATATTTCATAACTGATACTTGGGTTATTTCTTTAAATAACTGACGATCTCTGACGCATAAGCTTTAACTACTAAGTTTAAGCTTTAACTACTAGTTTAGTAACTACTAAGTTTGCCTTTTGAACGACCTTCAGGGTTGTGTGCTGCAAGTCACTGGGTTTTTCTCAGGCACATTCTATTAAAGAAAATAAACAACGAGATAATATGTAAAGAATAAAAATAAATTGCAATTGTAAATGTAATGAACTGAGAGCGAATATAGTGTGCCTTAAAAGGCACTAGAAGACCCCTTATTTAGGTCAGTCCTTCCGTCTGGCTGCTAATGCAGTGCCCCAAATTGTTACTCGTTCATTCTTAGACGACCTTTAGCGTAATACTATTGGCTCCATATGAGCTTAGTATTGTACGTTAATACATTAAAATAACTTGCTGGCACCGATCTACGAGTCCCTAATCGGTAATGTGATACAACTAGACACATTGAAATGGAAACTTCATAAAAATAATCTGGTTTGACAGCTAAAAACAAGATTTGATTTTAATTCACGTTTTAGAATATAAAGTAGTATTGACATTAAGAAGGACTGCGAATTTTAACACCGGCTTTATTTTTAGTCAAATATGATTTAAAAATCAGATACTAGTTATATTTGTCATGTCGGCCGGCTAGAGCTGTTTACCTGCCGGCAAAGTCCGAAGCCAGCGCGGCTCGTCCAAAACAGTCTGAAAGGGCACGAGGTGAAGGACGCGTCTATGCGATCGATACCACGTCTCCTCTCTCACGCATTCGATTATGGACCTTATAGCAACGTGACAAGATACAAGACTGTCTAACAGCTCACCGAACCTCTCCCGACCTATTGGATGTTTTGATGTAACACGTGTCATTGTGTCGGGAACGGAGTCTCTGGGATTAACATAGGATATAATTTATGTATTCTAACGAGAAATGTCTTTGGAAATTGGGCGGGCGTTTGTTTCAGCGGTTTGAACGGATTCGTTTGAGGTTGAAGCATTTACATAATTAATATTAAAAACGTCATGAATGTTAACAGGTGGTTTCCGACAGTTTTTTAACTTACGTATTTACTTATAGCTTCATTATCTTAGATGGTAAAGATTAATATCTTAAGATACTTAGATGAATCTATTGAGTGATGGAGGATCATCATCATTGTATTATGTGATACAATTTATGGTTTTAGAAAATTGTTTTTCGTAATGGTAATATCTCTGTATTGTTTGGTTACCTCACCTAGATTGGTTTATTAGTAAATGTTGGTGTAAAACTTACACCCTCCTTTGGCAACGGGTATTTACAAAATGTCATTTGCCAGATTTGCTAAGCTAGCGTATGTTGCAAAGACGTCCAAATCTGGCAACTGGTAGGAACTCAAGACAAGCTTTTAGTACAGATTAACAGTATTGATTTGCGCATTGTTCTATACGTACATTATATTTTAATTGTGTTGTATTAAAGTGCTTTATAAATTAACCTAACACTACTATTTCCAGTAACATCCAATGCTCATTATTAAAATAAAAAAAATTTTGTTGCTTGAAGAAATTACGGGCGTAAAACAAGGTTTTTAATTCAATAACAGAAGTTAAATGTAGAGTTATAATGAGAGCGTTCTCAGGTTAAGGTAAGGAATGACAAGAATACTAGCTCGTGCTGGATAGGACCTTCTATAACTAGATGTTATGTAACTTTGTCTCGGTAAATACAATTTAATCGTTGTTTCGCCTTCGGGTAGTACTAGTTACATTACGATAGAGATAAACTATGGGTTTACGCCCTGGCCTTCTTAGTTGTATAAAATGGTAATTTAAATTGGTATTTGGTAGTACTTCAATATCAGCTTGACTGATAAATTAATCGTTTTTGTACCTAGTTCACTTGTATCTATAACTAATCCAACAACCTTGTATGGGTGGGTCCCTTATATATATACATGATCATTTTTATTTAAAGCCCTGTAATACCTTGTGCAACGTAATATACGCACGCTTCATCGGTGGTCTACACTGCTGTGTGGAAAGGTTTTCGATCGATTTGTATTAAAAGACCGTTTGTAATGCTTGAGTAGAAAATATTAACAGCGGTTCTGATAAATAGAACCCTGCCACACATTGCAGTAATAGAATTATTGATATGTATCTTTAATCGAACTGAGTTATTGTTTTAAATTGAACTAGGTTCTCGGAACACGTAATGGCGCGACTCGGTTGTGGTATCGTAATATTGATACGACTACACAAAAGTATATACATACAGTTAGGATTTGCACTCACTGATCTGTTGTGATGGCGCTTTGCCTGTACTACACTAATGTATTTAAAAATATTGATTACTTTATTCAGTGAGTTAATTTTATATAAATTACAAATCACTGTAATCAATAAAATATATGATTACAATACTTAGTATGCAAACATTAAGTAAGTAATTTTGAATGTTTTAACTTGCAATTAATGTGTATCAACTCGCGTTGTACATAGAAGTAATTGTAAATAAATATTATGAAATAACATGTTATCGCGGGGGGGTCGCGTCACGGCAGATAATTGCGGTCCGCGTGCGTGGAATCGTAATGAAAGGAAAAAAACATGAATGAACCGGGTGCCGAATAAATTGGCCATTCTAGGGACACGTTGACGCTAACATTTATTGAAATGAGATCTGCCTGGCGTTTTTGATATCGACTCTAGCTTTTTACGAGAGGATAGAATATTAATGTGAGCAAGCGGCGTCATCGCGTGGTTACATAACTACTGCGGCATTTGGCACTTGTTTACGTTTCGGTTCGCGGCGCGTGTTTACTCGATCGATGGAGCTCTGTGGGCACGCTGTCGTTGAACTGTCACTGGTGTGTTGCCGAAGCTTATTTATGGCTAAAGCGTTGTTTACGGTTAAACATTGCTATTGTAACAGAATGTATGCATCAATATTCAGGTTCAAACTAGACTTAGCTGCAACCTTTCGTTTCGTTGTCAATGAAAAGGTAGACACAGTGGCTTGGAAATCACCTCCATATTACTATTTTGTTTATCATTCGTCATCACACCACGCCACACATACATCAATTATGATTAGGCTCTAGCGAAATAGGAGCACACACTGACATCATACTGAGAATAGAAGGTGAATCATGGGTGAAATTAATAATATCGAAATGCGGTTCGTGCACGCAAAATTTTTTATTTTTTTTATGACAGTATGTAATTAAAGCATTGCTGGACAAAATAATGTTTTACTGAAAGGTACTGTTGGTTACCATGACAACCTTGTTATCTGATAATTTAGTGTGAACGCGACCTCGTGTACACAGAAGGGGGTCCCAATGCTAGTGAGACTTTTGTGTGTATGAATTTAGTATATCAGGGGAAGAACTGGCTTCTCAAACACGGATGAAACCTAGCTGAGAAGCCAGGGATTCTATTGTTTGGTGTAATTGATAAAAAATAAATAAATAATATAACTATTTGGTTTGCCATGGAATTGTTAGCAAGGAGCAAGTTTTTCTTATTTAATCGATTTAAATGAGTCATCCCAGGTCTATCTTGGGCAAAACCAAAATAAAAGATGAAATGCATCATTTAATGAGTGTATTTTTACATTCCAGATGCACGCTCCGCTTCCCGTCTACGAACATTCGCCTGGAATTCCAATCGCTGGTGGAGGAGAGTGGCGCTGGCAGCACTGCGCCGCCGCTGCCGCCCCTCCGCATCACCATACCCATGGAGAACGATGGCCGGAGCCCTGCACCTTCGCCTACGGGTAACCCATAACAGAGAAAATCTCTTTAATTTGGAGATTGACGTTTTATATCCATTTTTACATCTGTAATCTTGTGACACTACCTGTGGATTGAATTTAGAAAATTTTGTTGTTGTTTGAAATTTCATTTCTAGGCACAAGAATTTTTAAACATAAAAATGGGCTCCTGTCAATGACAGAGTTTATTGTAAAAACGTTATTAACGGAATAACATTTATTCATTAATGGAGTTGATATTTTACAGTTATACGAAACCCAAAGTAAAGAAACTATGAAATAATGTCAGTGTTGGTAATAAAAGAACTTTTTGAGGCTTTAAAAAACTCTTCACTCATTTGATTCTGTTCCTTGAAATGTCCATTTGCGTAATGCAGGTACAATAAGCGCCACGAACAGTTGCCCCACGTCTCCACGCGGCGCTGGTGCCTCGGGCCGCCGCCACGCCGACCTCGGCCTGGTTGCGCAGTATGCCGTGCTCGCCGAACATCAAAGACCCACCTCCAATGGGAATTCAGTCAGTTTACATTCTCAACATAACCTACAAACCTCAAATAATGCATGTTTTTTTTACAGTTCAATAAACAAGTACTTCATATATTCGGTGGGACCATCCAAGTTGGTCAGATTTACCATGCTAATAAGTAATAAACGTATTCCAGGCGTCGTCGACGTCAGAGTACGTCGGCCGCGAAAGTCGGGATGTCCGCGAACGCGAAAGGGGCGAGCGCGGGGAAGACGCTGCGAAGCCTCCGTACAGCTACGCGCAGCTCATCGTCCAGGCCGTGGCCTCGGCCGCGGACAAGCAGCTGACGCTCAGCGGCATCTACAGCTACATCACCAAGCACTACCCGTACTACCGCACGGCTGACAAGGGCTGGCAGAACTCCATACGGCACAATCTGTCGCTTAACAGGTATAGTCCGTAATACTGTAATAGTATAATATAATAATACCGGACGTTTGTATTTCGTCACTGACATTTTAGGCTATTAGAATCCCTGTAGACAAATGACAACCAATGCTTATTGAGTTATTATTCCGATTGCAGATACTTCATAAAGGTGCCCCGGAGCCAGGAAGAGCCGGGCAAGGGCAGCTTCTGGCGCATCGACCCGCAGAGCGAAGGCAAGCTCATCGAGCTGGCGTTTCGGCCGCGGCGCCCGCGCGGCGTGCAGTTCCGAGCGCCCTTCGGCCTCTCCTCGCGGTACGCCCCATACTTAGCCCTGCCCTACTTTCCATTCTCCAACTACATTAATGCCTATCTGTTCTATAGATAATTGATTTTAATGAAAAATATTTGAAATCAAGTCGCAGTGTTGAAGATAAAATCTGTGAGTTGAGGCTTCAGTTTTTATTTAAGACTATTCAGAGATCGATAGCGTTCTACGGTCAATTGTCACATGGAGCTTTAACGCCGAGGGCTTGAATTCCAGGAGCGCCCCGACGTCGCCGTCGCAGGTGGGCGTGTCAGGGCTGGTGACGCCCGAGGAGCTCTCCCGCGAGCCCACGCCGGACCTCTTCACCGGCGACGAGAACGAGCACCAGGTAAGCGGGCGCTTCCCGGCGGAGTCGGAGCTACGTGATGATGATTATTATTAACCATTGTTGCCGCCCTTTTCGCGCAGTCCCAGGGTGGGCAGCAGCGGCTGAGCAGCAGCAGCAACAGCCACTCCACTCAGTACTTGTTCCCGCAGCGCTCCGGCGTCAGCCAGAGCGCACCAGGATCCCCCGGTAACTTCTTGCCTCTGCTATTCAATTGCATATTACATTAAGTATATATGTGTTATGTATTATTATATTTCAATTATGTTGCTACTGAACGAGAGATATCCAAAGATCTTAAAAAATGTGTATGCAAGTGACGACTGACGGACTTATAGCAGATGAGTCATCATTAGTTCTAATGAAAGTTAAATCGGTTTGTTAGAGACTTTAATGTTTTGATACAATTCTATTAGACTAACTTTTTTGCAGTATTCTGTATATATTCTATTAGAATTGTCTGGCCTTCCGCAAAGTAACGCCTGATTGTACTGCTGACAGGTGCTGGCGGATCGTCGTTCAGCGGCGGCAGTGGGCTGGTGATGGCGGGGCATCACATCACCGTCGTCACCAACGGAGCCGGGGGCGAGCGGGAAGGTGCTGACAACAAGACAAACTCATACCTTTTCATTCAGGGGCAACGTCGTTTAATACCGAGGGTGGATGTATTTTCAGAAAAGTACGTGGTGGGTACAACGGGAGGCAATCTGGTGTCCATTCCCGAGGAAGAGGTTCAAGCTACGCTGCTGCATCAGCACTCGCCGTACTACGGGTCGGTACCGTCTTTGAAGCTATTGCACGTTATCTTATTATCCACAATGATGGTAATTGTGTTTGTGGACAGTCTACAGTGGGAGTGGTCCGTTCACATTAATACATTTTCGGTACATTCAAATGATTATGGGTGTATCTTAGTTTTAAACGTGGTAACCAGTCGGGAGCCTCCGGTACCCCGTTTATTTATGTATTAAAATTATTGCAAAGACTGTATTTTATTTTATTTTATAAGGTACGAAAAACTTAACAGCTAAAATACAAATGTGACAATAATATTATGATAGATAGCGTAAGAATCGTCATCAAATAAAGAAAAGCCAGTAGGCAACCGGCTTGACCATCGGTTAACATTTATAACAAATATAACAATAATAAATGTGAATACTAAACAGAGGAAAATATAAATATGCAAGAGACGTAGTTACTTATAAGTTGTGCCCTCACATTTTTAGTTTATTGTGTGAAAGAATAAGTCCAAATCAATTTTGATGGTGCAAACTCCTTGCAGGCTTCACTCAATCTTACCAAGTCTCTCAAATATATCCTGCTCTGTCGCGGATAATAACGCTTATTTCAAATTTAAACAAATATAGCTCCCTCCGCAGCCGTAGCGATTCATACCCCAAAATCCAACATAAGTATTGTTATGGTTGTGTGTGTGTTAATGAGCAAACGCTTGCCCTGCAGAGGCTACAGCGGCGAGGAAGGCTGCGCGGCGCTGGGGGGAGAGCTGGTCATCGAGGAGACGGCGGAGGAGCCACCGCTCAAGCGGACCAAGCACCGGCCTGTTAGTACCACCGCCAGAGCTACGCCGAGCGTCTGCTTCACACACTGACCCTGTCCCCAACCATTCCAGGTGTCGGACATGGACGATCGGCGCGCGTATTGACATCCCGCGAGCAAGCTCACGTGACGCGGGAGTCGCGGTGACGTCACGGCGCGCTCGGCCAATCAGCGCTCGGGCCGGCTCACGCGACGCCGGACGCGACAGGCGGGCGCGAGCGAGGACGATCAATGAGGGTTTTGAGGTCAGGCGGCGGTGAGCGGAGCGCGGCGGATTCAGCAATAAATAGACTACGATCAGTTTGAACTCTATCGTGTTAAGAATAAAGTGTCGTCTCGTGTGCGTTACTTTTGCGCCGACCGCTGACAGTTAAAATAAGTGCAATGCAGATTTTTCATATAGGTTTTAGTTTTAGTCGTATCGAGCAGGGACGCGTCGCCCTCGACCGGGCAGTATTCGATTATTGCAATTTCATTACGCGGAATCTCTACAGTGTACGTTCGGAAATGCTAACACGAATTTCAATGGAAGTACAAGTTTTTCAAAATATTTCTGGTTCGTATATTAGTGAAATATATTAGGATGTTCCTTATACGATGCTGCATCTACCATTATTAACTATTTAATATACTATTAATGTTATATGTAAGCGAAATATTGTCCACGCGTTTATGTGAAATAATTATTTATTTGGTACATTTGATTCGGTGCTGTCCGCAGACATTTGACTGATCGACCGAGGGTCAACAATACTCATGCTATCCTTGTCTGACAAGCTGAAACTGTAATTATTCATCCCTTTCGACAGCACTAAGCTTACAATTTGGAAATTGTTAACGGACGGTTATACTTACGTTTAATTATAGCGGTTTTGGTGGAACACTGGCGAAGGAAATGAAAACATACGAAACGCGTATCTTTCGTTTCCTACCCTATTATACAATTGTATAAATTATATATGGTTAATCTTAGCACTATATTAGTTGTTAGAATATTCGTTAGTGTATAAATATTAAAAAAAAACACAGAAAGCACGTAGTTTAGCATTTAAATATATTGTATAATCTAGTGAGAGGCTTTATAATGAATATTTGACGCTCCCAATATATCGAATATAGCGATCAAAGAGTTGCATTGAAAGTGGCAAAGCCGTTTCTGATGTGACGCGTGTAACGGCTGGACCGGAGTGTGCGTGTACGCTTATGTAATTTTGAATGTGTGCGTGTTAGGTCCAGTGATCTTAGTTTAGCTGGTTCATTGCTGTTCCTGTACCGAAAGTTGCATTCGGCTACGTCTCTATAGCGAAGTACCGTCAGCAAACTCATCAGGGGCAATCCAGTGTCGTTTCGCTGATCACCGCTCGTCGAATGCAATTCTGGTAGCAGAACCTCACTGAACGGCGCGAAAGAACGACCGAGTGAATGGGATTATTCATTCAGCTGAAGAGTGAACGGTTGTATTATAGTTATGTTTGGGTCCGGGCAAGCGCTTACCTTGCATACCGTTCCACTGAGAGACGAGGGATTCAGGTCTGTTTCAAATGGCGGGAAATGGCCGAGTTAGTTTTAGTTATTCGCGCATTGGTTGTATTTGTTTGAAGCGTTAATTTCGACGCGACCTCTGCTGAAGTTGTTTTAAGCTGTATTATTTTTTGCGCTTTCTGTCCGATCCCGGAATGGTATGCATCGCTGACATTGGCATTCAAAATGCTACGTAACCAAAATAACGTTGATGAAAAACTATTTTAGCTTAAAAGTGGACGCTTAATCAAACGATTACAGTCAGAAATTGATTATTATTATCCTCACGGCATATTATTCTATTGGATAAACGTCTACTCTTATAACGCGGTCCGAACCGATACCGATTTATTGACAAATTTAAGAAATAAACGTATTTTATCTCCTTATACTTGGTTTTATTTGGTCACCTACTCCCGAGTGCTCGTAAGATTTTGCGAAGCGTAAGCTTAGCGAAGAATGTCTGACGAACCCTCAACTCAAGAAACATATAAATATATTTAGAAAAGATAAATCTAATCAGCTATTCTCTGCTAAGTCGATAAGACTTCCTCGTCATATGTATCAGGGCATGATTGAAACTTCAAATGTAAAGATGTTAGCAGCAAAATGTAGTAAAAATATATATTTATATTATAGTTAAATGTTAGGTCCTGACATATAAAATGGGCGTTTTGTTGTACTGGCCACTTTGATCTTAAATATATCCTCTTTGGTTAGGAATTCCAAATTCTTAAACAGCCATTTACTCATGTATTTGTGTTTTGAAAACCGTAATTCATTTGTTTTTTTCTCTTTTGCTTTTTTTTCTGCGTCACTCATTTCATAAAATGGACTTAAAATATCGCATTATTTACGAGTACGAGTTCCACTGTGGCACCAGTGCTGCAGAAACGGCTCGAAGGATTAATGATGTGTATGGGGGTGGTGTCGCAAAAGAAAACACGGTGCGTTTTTCGTTTCAACGCTTTCGGCCAGACGATTATGATGTCTATTGTCAGTAACTGCAAACCATGATGGAAAAGTTCACTGTTAAACAACCGAGACTTGTCAATCGCTTTACGCCACTGCTGCTCAAGACGCTAGACCACACACGCCCCAACAGACGGCTACCAAATTAGAGGAGCTTCAATTGGAATGTCTAAGACATCCACTGTACTCTCCGGACCTTGCTCCAACAGATTACCATTTTTTTTTAAATTTGGATAACTTCTTGCAAGGAAAAAAATTAATTATGATGAGGCAGTCCAAATAGCTTTTAAAGATTTCATTGATTGCCGTCCGAAAGGTTTTTTTAGTAAAGGGATCAATGAACTACCTATAAGATGGCAAAAGTGTATAGATAGCAATGGTACATACTTTGATTAATAAAATATATTTTTATATGAAAAAATCGCCTTTATGTTCCTCCCATACAAAACGTCAATCATATGTAAGGACCTAATATATAATTTACTAGTTAATATAAATTATTGCACTTTCGCATTTCTAGATTAAACCATGGATTGAACCGTTCCGTTTTATTTCATATTAGCGAAGACGCAATTATAAAAGAACACTTTGTGCATGGAAAATATATTAATTTAATGGGAAGTAAAAATTCAAAAATTATTTTAATAATTGCTTTAAATAAGTTTGTTTTAAGTAAGACAAACATATATTGCATGAGTTATATATATCAAGATTTAACTGTACTATTGTAGATGCAAACGAAACTAGAGTCAAATTGTGAGATAGTGATTTCACAGACTGTAATATCATATATTAATAATATGGAGACATCGAACACACTATCGAGTACACTATTTATAGCTTGTCTTATGGGGGCTAACGTTACACCATGTATATTTATTATTCATACTAGCGTAAGAAGAGGGCATCACAGCTGTCTTGGTAAAACCTTCACTGGCTTTATGACGACAGGAATTTTTAAAATACGAATATATTATACATAATTTTTCATTTATTCAGTTTTACACCAAATTCGTACACACATAATCAACGTGTGTGTGTAAATGAAAGTTTAATCTTACTTTTTCATTCAAAATGTTTGATACATATAAAAATGGCGCAGTATTGCATAAGAATTTTATATTTACGAGCTCATGGAGTTGACATGACACGACCGACATGACTAAGACACCCGTGCATTATTCAACCCAGTAGATCTTGAGATAATTCAAGGGTAACATAATTCATATTAACAACAAAAGTTGGCGTCAGTAAATTTGAAAACGCACGACTGGTTTATTTTCAACTTTTTGGCCACTCTGCGGCTCTAACGAGTTGCGTTATTCGAGACATAACTTTATATTCCAATTCCCTGAGTTAAATTTTACCCATATGCGAAACTATAAAAGACGCAGAGCCTAAAATACGATAGATTTGGTGTACTTGAACATATAAATTTTGTTTGAATTCTCTAAGCTAGTTTAAATTTTGTCTTTAAATTGTAATACATACACTATGTATTGTCTACTACAAATTCTCTCCTCTGGTTGGAAGCTAAGCTGAGCTAGGTTGCTAAGAGCAAACCCAGGACTGTACTTATCTTCAATATCCAATCCGAAATAACCCCAGTGATAGACAAAGAGATATTTTATTTAATAAATTTTGCAAGCACATTACGAGCTAATTAACGGTGGCTTCGAGTAGTTTCAATATTACTGTTAGATTATTGACGTGACTGTTAATTTTGCAGTAATCGAACCAAAAAAATACCACTTGACCAAAAATAATTACTTAATATAAGTATTGTTATGGGACCTTAGAATTTTTAATAAAATATCACCTGATAAGATGTTGGAAGTTATCACAAAAAGTGAATTGCTACGAATTTATTTTCGCTTCTTTTGTTGCCAGTGTCAGATGGTAGGAATGTAATATATTATGAACGCTCGATTGAAAGGGTAAAGCGCCAGCTATGAACAATTGTAAAACGAAATGTTTTTTGTCCGTAAAACGAAAGTTATTTTTTAAAACTTCTTCAATTTTCATTTAAGCTTTGATGTTAAAAAAAATAAGCTGGCTGGCTATTATTGTTTTATTAAGAGGTAGCTTCGATTTAACTATTCTAAATTCAAACTGTCAAAAGTCAATTTTGAATTAAAATTAAAAACGAAACCATCAGAGTTTCTATTTACCACAAACAACATATAGACGTATTTTCTTTTTAAATACCGTTGCAGAACCCTCATTCACCTTGATTCAGAAGCACGTCGTTTTTGTTTGTCGCTAGAATTAATAACGCCTTCTCATATTGCGTTCATCCGCAACGCTATAGTTATTTATTCGCACGTGCCTCACACGTGGAGCGACAGATTACGAACTGAATAATATTAGATAATCCTTTCCTGAAAAGCATAAAATGTGGATATTCCATTTTTGTGTTTAGTTTGCTGTTAACGTAAAGCCTTATAGATTGGGCCGATAATGTTTTGAATGTGACAGCAAATTGAAGATAGGAAAAGTCCACAAACAACTTTTATTTATATAAGATATCATGAGTAATAATAATTCAGGATATAATAGTTATAGAGATTAATTGAACTTGATTCATGAGGCTTATTTTGCTCAAAGGCGAGAGTCTCAAAGGAGTTCCAATCTCCTGTTCTGACGACGTTAACTTAAAAAATCCCACTCTTACTAAAGTATGTGTGGACATTTGTTATTATAATGAAAAATAAATCTACTGAATCAACTTTAATGAAACTTTACAATAATATAACTTATTCAGCTCAAAATACGGAATAATTGTAAATGTTATGTGTTTCTGTGGATAACACGCTGGTACTTTAAACTAAATTTTGGTTGGTTTTGAAATCCAACGATTCCTATGATTCATTTTGACCGATCATAAAATTCTTCGTATGTAATATATTATAAAATAAGATCGGTCAAAATTAATCATAACGTTGGAATTCAAAACCACCAAAATTTTTTTTAAAGTACCAGCGTGTTATCCACAGAAACACATAAATAAGACATTGTAATGCGTTCATTTATATGCCAGCTAGATTATGTTGACCAAAATAAAAGTGTAATCTTGCTTCTATATAATTAATTCATAGGTAGATTATTCCGTTGATCCGTTGAAACTGGGCATAAAACTTTCAAATATTAATAGTACTCTACTCATATAAACAGTCTAACTTGGCTATTAACTAAAGAACTCTGTTTATGTCTTGTATAAAAAATATAACGGAAGTTGATTTTTACGTCTATTTGCAGGCGCCTAACAATACTTCATAGTAGATAGCGATTGAAGGTGATAGATAAAAATAAGTATCTCTGGTTACTCATATACAACACTTAAACTGGATGATGATAACGTAATTAAATATGTGGAAATATCATATGTATATCGGGGATTTGTATATTAATTACCTACACCACTAGAAAACACTTTGAGATATCAAATCTCAATGAGGCTCAACACGAGTGCAAAACAAAGCACTCTATAATTAGTATAAATATGTTTGACGAACTTTCAGCGATGTGGTTTAGGAAATGGCTCGTCATGAAAGTTGTTTAGTTCTTCTGTGTACACTTGCAGTAGTTTCATCGAAATGCATAACGGACATTGATAAAGCCAAAGATGAATTAGAGGAATACATAAATTTCAAAATTCCAGACATAAATCCGCGGTATAGACTCCACTACCATGTCACCCCTCCGGTTGGATGGATGAACGATCCCAACGGCTTTTCATACCACGACGGGGAGTTCCATCTATTCTATCAATACTACCCGTATGACAGTGTGTGGGGTCCCATGCATTGGGGTCATGTGTCTAGTCCTGACCTTGTCCACTGGAACCAATTGCCAACGGCTTTGCTTCCGGAAAATGAACAATGTTTCTCTGGCTCCGCTGTGAGTATCGGCGATACTATGGCATTGATGTACACCGCACATAAGGTAACAGACACAGAGCCATATTATAATGAAAGTCAATATCTCGCATTCAGCGATGATGCCGTTAATTTTTATAAGTACGAAGGCAATCCTGTTCTACCGGCTGCACCAAATGGCTCCCCAGACTTTAGAGATCCTAAAGTATGGAAATACGACAACGAATGGTATGTAGTACTTGGCAGTAAGACAGAAGATCAGCGCGGTAGAGTCCTCTTGTACAAGTCAAAAGACCTAAAGGAATGGGAGTTCTTATCAGTACTAGGGGAGTCAAGAGGTGATATGGGTTATATGTGGGAATGTCCTGACTTTTTCGAACTTGATGGTAAATTTGTTTTATTGATGTCGCCACAAGGTATGAAAGCAGACGGGGATCGTTATAAAAACACTTTCCAGAATGGATATATCATTGGTAGTTTTGACTACGAGACATACGAGTTCCACCCCGAAGTAGACTTTCAAGAAATCGATTTTGGTCATGATTTCTACGCTGCACAGACAACAGAGCACAATGGGAAGAGATACGTTGTTGCCTGGTTTAGTATGTGGGAAGTTCCTCATACAGAAGACGTTGACGGCTGGTCTGGAGCTATGACGATTGTCAGAGAGTTAAAATTAGTCGATGATAGAATTGTAATGAAACCATTAGACGAAATGCTAGAATTACGCCACCATACTATTATGCAAGGACGAATAAAGTCACACGAAGTAATTGCGCTCCCTCAAGCAACGGAATTAATTGTTGATGGGAACATCAATCAAAAAATTGTACTTTATCTACAAGGTGTTGATGGTGGGGGTAGAGTTTGGTTGCGATGGGATCCTGCTATTGGTAAAGTAGTGGTAGATCGAGGAGCTGGAGATATCAGGCAGGTGGAATGGTCACCGATAGGATCTACTACATGGAGAATATTCTTAGATGCAAGTAGCCTGGAGCTGTTTTGTGGGGAAGGTGAGGTAGTATTCAGCAGTAGAGTGTACCCATTAGGTGGATGGAAGTTGACTAACCTGAGTCATCAGTCTCTAAAGATCGAAGCATATCATTTGAAACGTGCTGTTCCAGCATAGTATAGTAAATCTTAAATACGTACACTATTGTATGGACTGATTTTTAATTATCAATGTTTGTTATTTTATTTATTAAATTCAATCTACTAAGAAACCTTTTTTGTTTGTTCCATGAATTTTGTGTAACAATACGTTCAATTACTCAATAAAGAAACAAGTATGATGTAATAAAAAAAGCAACGAAATTAATTAATTATTTGTCTAAAATTACCGAATAGAATTCACATAGATTTCGTAAGGCGTAATATATCCATATAATATAGATATTATGAGTCGAAGACTTGTATAATTTTTCTTTTTATGAATAGCCAACTAACTGCTCAATGGTAAGGAATCCATTATAAGAAAAACGTATGTAGATCTGAAACTGATCTACTGGCTTTATATTAATCTAACCGTGTCTCAGAGTATACATTCATCCCTGACATATCAACACAAAGAACGAAGGTTGATTAATGACGCTCACAAGTTGCAAGACTTCAGCTCGCGAGTAATCTTAACGATTATGATGGTAATTTGGGCTTCGAATAACAAATTGCGAGGAAGTAATTAGCTCTTATCTCTAGAATTCCCTGGGTAACTTCACTTACATATTAATAAGGGGTGAAATTATTAAAAAGCTCAGTCCAGTTCGTGATTTACGAAACCCAATATTAAAAGAAGAAATAACAACAAATAAGCAAAAATTTTCTGTGGAAATGGTTAGTACTAATATTAAATATTAAAACTAATAAGTATTAATGTATTAAACAAACAAAAAAATACTGGAGTAGCCTAAAAGATGTCAAAATTTATCAGCGTGAAACACTCTATCTACGATTTATCAAAACCTGCTTTAATTATGTTAACCCTCACACAGACCTAAATAAACATTTGTGTTTTCTTAAAAATATACAGAGTTTGGGCAAACTCATTTAGGAATTTGAACGAACTTTTTTTTTGCCGGTGTTTTTATAGGAACTTCTAGTATTCTTGATGATAACGAAGTTTTGACTACAAAAATACTACAATGAATAAGAAAATTCAATAAATCACAGACTATAGTGTTCAAGGCTTCTCAATTTTTATCGCTGGCTGTTATGGTGAAGTTGAACAAATTTGAACTATATAATATTGATAAAGAAATCAGAGAGGAGTGGAATAGAAATATAACATATTTATAATGTCATTTTAAATTGAGTTCATTCTGAAACACAGCTGATATATTGCTGTGTTTGTTCAATATTGCTTTGATTTTGTGATTGCAAAACAATTATTCCTAGAAACAAAGTTATATGTTACACTAAAAAGTACGTTACGTAATAAAAAGCAATTTTCTAATTAATAGTAAACAACGTTATTGATTTTCATACATAATCGTGACCCCAGAACATGTCACGAATGTAAATAGCCAAAAATAACTGAACTGTGCGTATATTTCGCTCGCAAACATTTGTTTAGGATCGCTGTGACCAGATTCAAGTCATTATTACGAGTGGATTAGGGGAAGTTTTTCAACCACTCTGATGCGATTATCAATGTCTATTTATAGCGAATGAATTTATATCTATATTTTTATTTCCGTGACTAAGCGATTTGAAGACAATATCTAGTTCCTCGTTTGATCTTATTGCTTTGAGTTGGTTAGTATTACTTGTAAAATTAAGACATTTCTGATCGAGTGTAACCTGTAACCCATTGGTTAACTTATATAAGATTAAATAAAATTGACCAAAAGACGATTCGACTACTATATAAGCATTGTATATGTAAGTAATTTTAAACAACATAGAATACTTTAACGATTTTTATTAACGATCTGAATATTGTAATTGTAGATCTGAATGTTCACGAAACTGCTAGGAGTGCAGTAAATATACCATCCATGTCACCACATGTTTCAATTTGGGGTAACTTAATCTACCCCCGAATGCGTTACAGGGTAGCTAACTTTTGCGGTTTCGATTACCGCACGCTACGTGTACAGTCAGGATAAACCGGAGAACTAAGCTCTATGTAAAATAAAAGTACAACCTTATTAATTAATTTAGAGCTTTACACTACGTATATTGATTTTATTATATAATAATAGAACAATCCTGTATATTTTAAAAGAATTAATATCCTTGTAATAAAGTGATGTGCAATTTTACATTAGGAAATTTATGCGAGCTCTTAACGGCCGAGTCGCACGTGGTATATCTAGGTTCTTCTACCACATAGTTTTGACATGTTTCGTGTTGTTTTGGCTTGTGCCATTGAAACATTTTTGTCGAAGCGATTTTACTTTTCCACAAGATTGTACTTACCGAAGAGTTCTCAAGTTAGGTGTGTACCTCACAAGTTGCAGATTGCGGGAAGTCATAAACTTTATTCAGTAGTATCTTCTAACATGATATGGTTAATAAAACATTACTTTGCTCTTTCAAAAGTTTCATGAGATTCATATATTGAATTATATACTTTTTGGTTGAGATGACATATACGGATTCGCAAACTTGAGGTACTTAAGTACGATCGGTTCTTCAAATCGTACTCATTTAAAACACACGGTTTATATGAAGTAAAAGCTATGTTGATAGCTTTATCAAAATTGATATATATTTAATTCAAGTATATTCCCGGAGTGAATATATGTCAAATGTTGATAGGATTTCAATCACAGGTGATATCAGATTGAGGCCGAGGCGGCACGTGTTTGTGGCAAAAGGCTTTGTCTGCGAAACATATTCATCGCATGGCTCAGGCGAGATTGACGTTATATTTGTATCCTCCTCGAACTTGGACTTATTGGCTTGGATATAGCGCAATATCCAACGTTATTTAGAGTCTGTTTCACATTTCTTATATAATTCTTTCCCATTCTACTCATTAACTTCATCTTGGTTTGGGGATGATCAAGTATTTTTCAAACCTTACGTCAGGTAACTTAACTATAACGTACCGTAAAAAATTAACATTTTGAAATTTTTATTTGTTTTTCAAACGATGTTAATACAATTTTGGCTTTAATTAATTAGTTTATTAAATCCAACTATCGAGGATTCGTTGTCAGCTATGATTAATTTGTGTATATTTTTTACATAATGACATTATCTAATCTATTATATAAAAGTTCCTTAACATGCGATCGGACTTTACTGAATTTAAACAGTATTTTTTATATTATATATTACGACTAACAATTGTTGTGTTTAAGAAATGCTGAACTCATGGAGGTGGTAAACTCAATTCTAGACATTATTCAAACAAAAATATTACAAGGGCATTGCATTTACCTAACCCAATATTAACAAACAATGAAGACCGCTCTTTAAACTACCTACTGTCCCAAGTCATTAATTACATATTAATTACTCTTGTGAATGAAGAGGGTACAAGTGTATTGTGTTCTCAAACAAACTATTATGTACAGCTTCTACGCGACTTAATAAACTTGTCAAAGCGCTGAGGAGGGTCTGCAAAATGTTTTATCTAATTGCTTTACGAGTTATCAGACTCCTTTTAAACATCTTTGCTTACGCCATTTATATTGAGGTTGTAGTGGCGGTATATGTATAGAATGGACATATACCACGAATATATTTAGAGATAAGAGAGAGAAAAACATATCAAACGCACATACTTACTGCCCGCGATGGAAGTTCTAAATAAAAGTAGGTATATGTTTCTGTATTTGCAACATTATTTCGACAAGGAGGCTGCAAGGCGCATCCAACTGGGTTGGGCTGCATTCGGGAAACTTCGTCGCATATTCTCCTGGCTATTCCTAGCCTGAAGACAAAGGTCTTCAACCAGTGCGTCTTGCCAGTGATGACGTATGGTGAGAGAGTGGACACTGACGGTGGGACTGGTCCACCGATTTAAAGTCGCTCAGCGTGCTATGGAGAGAGCTATGCTTGGGGGTTTCTCTGATGGATCGTATCAGAAATGAGGTTATCCGTCAGAGGACTAAGGTTACCGACATAGCTGTCAAAATATGCAAGCTGAAGTGGAGTGGGCTGGTCATATCTGCCGAAGAACCGATAACCGTTGGGGTAGACGAGTTCTGAGTGGAGACACGAACAGGCAGACGCAGGTGGGACGCCCTCCTGCGCTGGACCGACACCTTAGGAAGGTAGTAGTGGTGGATGAGGAAGGCGAGGACCGAGTGTTGTGTTCTTGGGAGAGGCCTATGTCCAATGAAATGTAGTATATATGATGATATACTAGCACATTTTTCATGCTTTGCTATTTTAACAAACACAAAAATAATTATAGCGTGATATTTGTTCATTTCATTAGAAAATCATAAGGCTTTAAATTAGCTACCAATCATCAAGTTACGGTATTACATCACAATAATTATACCTTCAATTTCGTCCATTATTTAAAAGCAATTAACCAATATCCTTCGAAAAGCACTCCAATTCGTGAAAATGATTTATTTAGGATCAAATTTAAGTGAAATCAATCATTCAATAATTATATTGCGAAGAACTTTGGCTTTTCTAGGTGAAACATTTGAAAATTGTGCCATGTAGTACGCGATATTCGTCCTTTGGTCAAGTCCCTTTCATTTCATGTAACGTGTTAATATTTTGGTATTTATATGAGAAACACGTTATGATTATACAAAGGTATATTTGCTTACAGATTTGTTAACTAACTTATACTAATTTTAATAGCAAAAGAGAGTCCATTTCTCTAGAAGGTTAAAAAAAAACTATTTTCGGTGTAATTAGAAGTCTAATGACCATAAACTACACTTTTGTATCTAATAATTGACGAATTTATTTCCATAACTATGAAGAACTTTAAAGTCAAGCTCAAATATTTTTAAATTTAATAAAAAACACCTACATAAAATAGTACATTTTTACTCAAATGTATGTACAAAAGATATGTGTGTACATAGTTCCCTTTGGCTGACTTTTTAACCCTTCATGTATTACTTTGTTACATTTACCGTCTATTGCATATATATAACATCTATTTTATGACCCTGAGTTCGATACGTAAAAACAACCAAAGTGTCGAGAAAGAGCTTTAAGGAGTACGAACATAAACAACAAATGAAAAACTTTTAGTGTCATTATTCTTCTTACATCTTGTACTCATTTATTAAATGACTTGTAGTAATAGTAGTCATAAATGTTACGAGTTTAGTTGCAGGCGTAGTAACTGATTTATTAAAGATGGATTTTATTACATTTACTAAATTCGAAAACAACTCCACATGAAACAAGGTATTACAGAAAATTAATATTCCATTCAAAAGTTATCATAACACCCGTTCGCCCAGTTAAACAAATCGCTAAAGATTTGCAATATTTCATGAAAAGTTGTGGCGTGTATCATAAATCGAGGCAAAACTTTGTTACGCCGCGTTTGTTGCCCAAACTTGGGAACTAGGCACCAATCTCGGTCTCAGACGACATGTGTTCTACGCTAATTACAAGACTGAGGCTTCGTTTAATGAGAAACGTTTAGGCATTAATTGTTTTAATCCGATTTAAGAGCAATAGTACAAAATTCTCAAAATTGATTTAAATTTTATAGGAAAGTGTGTTGTAAGTTGTTAATTACACATTTCAGACACGGTAGGTTACTGCCATGGTGAAGATAGTAGGTGAGCTTTAAAGCTCTGTCCATGCATACACACATGGCATGGACACTCACAATACCAGACACTTTCAAATGACGATACGCTCTTTCCTTGAAGGTTCCTAAATCGTATTGGTTAACTCTCCTGGCATCTGGTTCCACATAGCGGTGGTTCGCGGCAGAATGTGCTTTCTGAAGCGCTCAGTTGTGGAACGGCAGACATCAGGGTGATGTAATTTTGTATTTTCCCTCGATGTCCGACGATGGAATTGAGCTACAGCTCAATTCAATTAAAAAGTCAATCCGTTAAAAATAAAAGTCGTAAAAAATATAAATTAATCATATTTAGGGTTGCCGATGCAGCGATGCGTATAATACTTTTTTGTTAATTTTCTTTACTTTGACTTACTTGACTTAATTACCAAGGGCAAAAGGCATCCACAGTGAACCTCCATCGCGTACAGTCTTGAGCTTTACGGATATCGGTGCAAGTCTTTCCTCCCTTCATTTCATCGGTGTTTCTCCGAGTGAAATTACGCACGAAGTCCTGGGCTACTATACAAATTATTTTACAAAAGAGAGAGTAACGTGGCCAAATATCTGTTGGGAGGGAAAGAAAAACGTTTAAAATTTAATCAAGCAATGTAATTTCGGTTGACCTCCCCTTCCCCCCTTCTCCGCCTGCCCCTCTGTGGTCCATTCGGCATTCACTTGCTTTTATTAACAAAACAGGTACCTATCATTAGACAATAAACCCTTATAGTCTAATGATCGCGTTGTTTCAAATAGTTGTTCTAGGGGTAGAGAATTTATATAGTAAACCATGAGAACCTAATAAAGTTTTATTGAGCGCCGTAAAATGTACCCAGCGGCCGGCTTATAAGCAACTTTTTACGATTTTGTGTGTGAAGCAATGTTCTGCTTGGGCATAGCTAGGACATGAAGACTATTTTACGAACATTACGATTGTGTTTTTTAAATTCTCCACGGTTTGAAAATAGGAATGACGCGACCTTCGTGAAATAAACTTGTCAATTAAATTTTTGCTGTAAAAGACTTCAGAAGATATATAGATAGGAGTTTCGGAGAAAAAAGTTCAACGAAACAGACGGAGCTCCGTTCGGTTGGAAATTTGCAAGAATATACTTGATTTATATGGCTTTCTAATTTTATTATATTGTATTTGATATTGATATTTTATTCGTTATAAGTAAAGAACTTATTATTGTATGCGCATCAATTCTAAACGAAACATTTTAAGTCTTTTAAAATATCAATTTAACATCGTCATTATGCGAATTATTATGGCATTACTTCATTTATGAATTACAATTAAAAAATAAGTTATTCGGTTGTGTCAAATTTGCAAGACACAATATACAAAAAAAAAAAAAAAAAAGGGAAAAAGGGGGGGGGGAAAAAAAAAAAACGAGGGGGGCTTGGCAATTTATTATGAAAATAAAAAAAGAAAATTGTATTGTTTGTTCTTCGTCGTTGTGTGCCCAAATTGTTTATATGGCTTTCTAATTTTATATATTGTATTTAGATATTGATATTTTAATTCGTTATAAGTAAAGAACTTATTAAGTTGTATGCCATCAATTCAAAATGAAACTTATTTATTCAAATGGATCTTTTAACATGATCAATTTAACGATAACGTCGATTATAGACGAATTATTATAGGCATTTCACTAAAGCGCCCGGGGGGGAGAGAAAAAAAAAAGAAAACCCCCCGGGGGTGGGTTTTTTTTGGACCAGGCTTAAAACTTTTAATTTTTAGAACAGGAGCAATTTAGTCCCAAGCACTTCTGTCATTCAGATAATTCGGGTCCTGTAATAGCTTTAGCATCAATTTTCTTTTAATAATATTTTTGAATTTGTTTATTGACAGCTTGGAATTTGTTGGGACTTTATTATAATAGCGAGCACCATTTCCTTGAAATGAATTGCTTATTTTATGATTGGGATTTAGACACATAAATCGTTTTCATACGGAATACTATGCAAAGTCACAAGATTTAGTATTAAAACGTTCATGGTTATTAACATAAAACGATCGGAGCTTTTTGCAATTTATTATTGAAATTCAAAGTATAATAATTGTAGAATTGTTTGTTCTTCGTCGACCACCCCCCGGGGGGGGGGAAAAAAAAAAGGGGGGGGGGGGGGGTTTTTTGGAAAAAAAATTTGGGGGGGCCCCCCGGGGCTTTCCCCCAAAGAGGAGGGCCAAAAGAAATTACACGGGGGAAAAAAAAAAAAAAGAGAGGTTTGGGGGGGGGGGGGGGGGGGGGGGGGGGGATTTTCTTGACTGCATAGGCAGCAGAACACAATCTATTTGGGGGGGATTTCTATGTGTGCCCCAAATTGGAGTTTATCAATCCATGCTAAAGCAAAAAAAGGGGGGGCGCCCCAAAAAACCACCCCCCCCCCTTTTTACTTTTAATTTGGCTGTATTACAATTTTTATTACATGTGCTAAATCGTACACATTTGGTTTTCTTTTCATTTAACTTAAATTATGGTTTGAAATAGCTTTTTAAGTTTTTAAAAACAAAAAAAAAAAAGGGAAAAAAAAAAAAAAAAAAAAAAAAATTCCCCCCAACCCCCGGGGGGGGGGGGGGGGAAAAAAAAAAAAAAAAAAAAAAAAAAAGGGGCCAAGGGGGGGGCGGGGGGAAAAACAAAAAACCCCCGGGGCCCCCGAGGAAAAAACCCCAAAAAAATTCACTTTCGGATTCTTCCTCTAGATATGTGTTGAAAATTTAAACTGTGGAATCCGTAGTTGTAACTTCTTATCAGGGCTATAAAAACACAATCGAGGGCTTTGGCAGGTCGCAAAAGACGCCAACCGCATCATGAAAGTTTTCCCATGCGTCAAATATATCGGTAATCAATTTTACACCAGCATCGATCGTGGAGCGCCCCCTTGAAAAACCGTATTGTCTGTTATGCAGTAACTTATTGGATTCAAAATAATTTGACAACTGATCAAGCAGAATCTTTTCAAAAATTTTACTCAGCGCAGGCAGCACGGATATCGTCTAAAATTTGTAGGATTGAAGTGCAACCTGCCTTGAATAAAGGCGTGACTCACTTAATTCATCTTATCTGGGAAAACTCCACAATCCATGCATTTGTTGAATATTAATGCTAGTTCTGAACTAATTACATCAATTATGTTTTAGAATAAGAAGAAACGGGCCCCCCAAAGGGGTTTGGTTTTTTTCATTTTAAGCTCGTTGAATGTTCTTATAATTTTTGTATTGATATAGCTAAACTTAAACCTTTTCGGACATCTAGGCATCTAGGCATCTAGACATTAAGCTTCTACGTGTGGATCTTAATCCTTAAGTCGTGACTAATAAAATATATATACAAGTAGTAAAATATACGACACCGAGAATTAATATTTAATGAATCAAATTAATTTCTGGTAAAGATAATTATTTACACTAACGAGTACATTAAATGACGTGTCCTTGAACTGAGCCATGTGTTGGATAATTATATAACTCCCTAGAAACACCAACACTAGTTCATACATGTTATCGCTTAATGATGTTTATCGGCTCGACGGCCTTAAATTAATATATATATAATATAGTTGTATGTATAACTTACGTTTTAATCGATTTGACAAAATAACGTATTTCAAGAAAAATTACATTGCAAAATAGCATAAGAATGCGATACAACAATATCATATCATAGGGTCACTAATAATCTATAACTATTATACAATTGTAGTTCGAATTTCTGTACATGAAAATGATAAAAAATTAATAATGGGGATGCAAGTAGAGGATCTTTCTCACGTGATGTTTTAAAAATTTTTGATTCTCTTTCTATCATGTACCCTGAGAACCAACTCTTTGGACCTTTGCTGGGAGAGATCCATCGTGTCGTATTATGTCTGCAACATACAATACTCTTCTCAGTTGAGCATAATATATTTATAAGTTGTGTTAGCTCTCTTAATGCAAGCTATAAATAGCTTACCTTAAGGCTAACCGATCACCTGTGAAATGTCTCCTAAAAAGATATTAGTTATAGTAAAAGCAGATCTCGTGATTAATTACAAAAATAATAGGGGATTGGAAAAGGTTCTGATGTAATTAACGTAAATCAGAGAAGTGTTGGCGCTAGTGAAAAAATAATAAATCATAGGAACCGGATATGACCGGACACAGTAATATCCGGGTAAACGTTAAACGGAGCCGGTAATCCTGACTGATGACACTGCATTGTGACGTATCTGTTCAAGTTAGTGACTGTCAGCGATTTGGTTCCCAAGGGTTATTTCCAATGTTACATATATACATATGTCGGTTGTCCCCAAGGTAAACTATATTTATTAGATTATGTTAGGATGCAAGAAAATTGTTAGCTATAGTATGTAAATATATAATAATATCCAGAACTCTGTCAACAAATATTCTCATCACACATATACTGACCTGTATCAGCAGTCTAGCATCGCCCGAACTGGATCTTTAAATTGCTTGCCTTTGACAGTATTTCTAAATTGCAGCTATGACAGTGTCAATTGTCAATATAATTAATAATAATCATATACTGAAAAGGCAGATAACTTGGGTTAGCAACATTAATACAGGTGGTGGATCTAAGTTAATACTAAAATTTGTTAAAGAGTTTGAAATAACCGTTTAATTTTTGACCAAAACTGTATTTGTCCCACGTCCTTTGAATTCAGTAGACCACAGTCAGACAGTTCCAGGCGTAGATTCGAGAAATTAAAATTTAGAGCAGTCCGCTAGCCACGTTGCAGTTTCAAAGCCGGTTTTTTTATTAGGATTTGTTCGCTTCAAATTGGGTTTATTCGGAAATTCCAATCGATTCTGGGATTTATAATAATAAAATATTAACTAATTTTTTGTGTTTTGGGTGCTAGATAACATAACATATAAATACTTTTTTGTTTACATTTATTTTACTTTTATGGCGAAATCGGCTATTATATAAATATTATGCTATAAAAACATCCATCCAATATAAAGACTTATTTCATGTTCACAACGGTGTTATTAATTTGACAATATTGTGCCTCTGGCTTATTAATTTTTAGAAATGCTTCAAACGTCTAATTCGCTTTGTAGTCAGGATCCAATTCACAATGTTAAATTACTTCTCGTTAGCTTGCAGGCTTGGTTAAACCTCGATATGCAATCAAATTATTGTCTATTTAAATATAGTCATCATTTTACGACATTGATAAAGGGCGTGTGTTTGTGTGTAAGTGTGGCAATGAATCCATAAAACGTGTAGTGTAGCCAATGTCCTACGTAGGTAATTAATTTCATTTTTAATTAGGTGTGCAGGCCGGTCTGCAATGACACACTGTCAATAAATAAGAAAAATATGGTTGCTTTTGCTCATGTCGACACAATTATTTAATTTTCTTTTCACTCCTTCTATTTTGTTTTAAAGACTTTTGTGTGTGACTTTTGTGTATATATATATTTTATTCAATAAACTGTTCTTCGATAAATTATTGATTATCTATCGTATCGTCCATTAGCGTCTGGAACAGTAGTATATTTGAGCATGAAAGTCACGAATTCGACAATATTTCAAGTAGGAGCAAAATTAAGCAATAATGTTCGGTTGGGACGCGGTAATAGCCTAACGTTTTCATTAAATCCTTGCAATATATCGTAGTGAGGCATTTCGGCTATTTTAAAAAATCCACTCGCAAACCGATGCTGACACAAAAATGCATCGAATGGCGTCTGAAATTCTAGAATTTATGTAACAACCTGCATTTCTATCCGCACGATAAATAACTGTTTTCACTGGGAAATATATAACTTTCAGCTAATGTTTGAATTCAGCTTTTGGGAATTAATGGATTGAATTATTTTAGTATATTTTTCTCTTTATCTCCCGATCGGCAATGAATCTGATTTAGAACTAATTAATAAATAATTTATTACATAATTTTAACAAAGTTCCACATTAAGTTGTTTTCAGCAAGCGAGATACTCTCGCCGTCTCTTATCAACGTAGCGCAAACGACAAAATAAAAACAGTTTTGTTGAAAAAAGAAATACATTTTGTATTTGTATTTAAAAAATCCGCTTTCTTTCTTAATTAAGCTTTTTTTGTTATTTCAAATTAGACGCACAATTAGGAAAACTTAAGCTATGCAATCAATTTGTATAATTACTTTGTTCTGATATATAAATCGTGTTTGCTTAACAATGTAACAAACACTTGATTTCCCCGCGGCAGCAGGGAATGAATGATGTCCATTAAAGAGATGGGCACCGTTCATTTCTTGCAAGATTTATTATGAAATTAAATTGTCATGTGGTTAATGATTCAATAAACAACGCTTGTACTATTCAATACGTATATTTACAATAATAAATAAATAACTTTTACTTGATTTAAAACTCTTAATTAACTATTTACAATAGATGGAATGTCTTAATTCAAATAAGTTTTTGTATGAAACCCGTGGATTTATAAAGAACACGTCACGGCTATCAGCGTCTTAGCAAACAATTGAACCCCCCAAACTTGTACAGAAAGAGTAAATTAGTAAACTCTTAAGTCTCATTTTCTTTCAGCGTTTATGCCCGTGAAATGAAATTTGAAAAAGCCGCTTGGTTCTGTATCGTTTAGGTATTCCATTATTTTATCATTCAATAATCTAGGTGCGTCCACAGCCCATAAGTAGTCTAAATGATTGAAATTTGGGTCTGGGACTTTATATATCTTTGTTGTTTGTGGTAATTTCTCAAACAAGGCTTTTACATCTTTTTCACTAGAGAGCAAATCATTTTCTGCCCATATCAAGGTGATGGGGAGTGTAATTTTACTAAGGTCGTACTCAGGTGGAGTATCAGCATCGTAAACTCTTTGGTTGTTTGATCCGTAGTCGAACTGTTGAAATTTACCGCCCGCCATCACCTCTTGCGCAAAATGAACGGCCGTCTTCCAAGATGTGCCGGTGCCCAGGTTTTTCATAAACACAGGCAGTAGCGTCTTATTGAACTGTTTCTCGTTATAACCACAAATATAAAAAATCACATTCTTACATGCCAACGATTCCATATTGTCTGCATCGCAGGAACTTGACATCCTTCCTAGGGCGGATTTCTTTGGCATAAATTCATGTGAACCATACAACATTTCCATATAAGCTATGTTACTTGTTATGGGTGCTAATGATTTTATAGGGGATTTGACATCAGACAAAAATACGACTGGCGCTAGTGCAAAGGCTGCTTTTAATATAGAATTATATTCAGGTCTCAAAGTCAGCATTGCGAATAGAATAGTTGTACCCATAGAATGTCCAATGTATGTTATCTCAGCATTTTCCTTCTTTTCAATAATATAGTCAACGATCGCCGGAATATCGTAGAGAGCAATATCGTGCCAGGAGAAGTTCCAATATGATTTAGAGCTATTTTTAAGCCAAACATGTTCCCTTGAGTATTTGTTTCCTCGCACATTTGACATCCAAACATCGAAACCAGCATCAGACAAGACATAAGCGAGTCCCTTTTCTGGTCCATTAAGTATCCAATCGGCTGAACTAGCAAACAAGCCATGCTGCAAAAGTATTGCTTTCTTTGAAACGCTTTTACTACCTTTAGGGTGTGGTATTCTATGCAAGTTTAGTACGTATCCCTGAGACACGACTGTGTGGGTCTCACAAGTGTAACCATTGCGTACTATTGTGGCTGGAACGGACAGTGTCAGGTCAGGTTGTTCCAAACGAGCATCCGGTTCTTCTAGAGGTAAATAGGACCACGAGTCTGCAACTTTTCTGCCACTTTCTTTAACACTTTGGACATAATTGTTGATGTCCATGCTTAATTTACGCTGTTGATTTTCGACGAAATTGCTAACCGAATCCGTCACTTTAACCGCTTCCATATAACCAGAGTTCAGCGCCTTCTCCACCCGGTCCTTTTGTTTCTCAAAAAAAGCCTTCATGTTTACAGACGTTTGTTCAAAGTATCGTTTTATGTCTTTATCACCAGTCCAGTCGTTAGCATGGTTCAAATTAATTGCGCTGATTATAAGAATGCTATGTAAGTATTCTCGTACGTGCATGTTACGAAATTGCCGCGTACTGAGTACACATTTGCTTTGAATTGTATTATGAATATAGTATATTGTTTTTACCCAATGACCTGGGGTCATGACGTCACGCTGATAGTATTCGGTATGTCTGACAATGATGAGAGCGTCAAACGATAATGTTTAGCTTTTTAGAATTTCTTAAATCTTGAAATATATAGTACTCGGAGTGTAATTGTGATCATAGTCAATAGAATTATTTTATTCCGTAAGTCTTGGCTCCATAACGTACAGGCTTGTTTCAGTAACATTGTTGGTCTAGTGGCAATCATAACACTAACTCATAAGGTGAAGGTAAACAAACAAAATCACCTACTTGTAAGAAACTGAACCCTGAACCGAAGGTCAAGGCCTTAAGGTCCTTGTCGTTTTATAACTTTGTTAATTACATATTTAGTTTAGTTTTAAACTGTGTTTGTTTAGAAATATTAAGTCAAAGCTCATATATGTCTGGCCCGAGCGATGAGTTCGTCTTATCAGGGTTAAACCATTTTTGTTTATTGAACTCACGTGTCACGGTTTAGATAAACATATCCGGTTTTATTGAAAATAAAGATTTTTTTATCTTAATTGCGTTCTTCAAAAATATATTATGAATAAACACATCGAATAAAGTCCATATAGGGGATTGATAAGACGGCATAAGTTTCATTTACCATGTTTGGCCTTCATTTTTTGGGTCAGCCATGTTTTACAAAATATACATTATGAAAGGCCGGGATATGAGCCTAGGGTAGAGCTTTACATGATTAATTGCAGCATAAATAAATACTGAAAACGAAGCGTATTTTAATAAGTGAGTTGTGAGAACACGGGTACTAAATGTATATAAATATCAATGTTACATCCTAGACATAGGTCAATTAGTGTGACCTTAGTTCTAGATAATATAGACCCAGCCATTTTACTTGCTTATCTTAATAACCAAACATTCGGAGACTGTCTACGAACTCATAAAGATTGCTGCTTACTAAATATATACCGAAGTAAGAACCCACTTATAGGACTACTTTACCTTAAGTATTTTTCGACTCTTTCCATCTTTCCATCGTTTAAATGAATAATCATTGGAATATTTACATCCGATACAGAGGTTTTCATTTCAGAGATATAAATTATTGTTTTTTTATTTCTTTCTTAATAAAATGAATACAAATAAATTCACCAGGCACACACCTTGTCGTATCATATTTCACGGTATAAATGTTAGTTGCGTGGGCCTGATGTCGATAGGTCAAACCCAGACAATACTAAGTTGTTATAAAAAGTCCATGAATTGTAAATTCGAGCTTTCTTTAGTTTATCCTATACTATGATCAAATTTAAATATTGCTTTCCTAGCGTAGCTGGTGTCACATGGGGAAAATGGCTTCTGCTAAAAAGCAATCTCAATTCCAATATAAAAGGCTTTCGCGCCACGGATTTCCAAATTTGCGATATAATGCCACGGATGTTGTTGCGTCGAAATTAGTTTTCTGTACTAGGTGTACTACAGAGGTTTCTATGACAAGTAGTTATTGTTGCAAATCTTCAAAAGATTAACTAAACGTTCAGATCGTAAACGCTATTTGATTTTCTTCTTTTCAGGTCCTATTTAACTCTAGTGAAGGCAGCGTTTGACGTAGACCTTCTAGCATGTGGTCTTAGTTGTCTCCTAAAATGGAGATAACATAGGTCGATAGGTTTTATGAATAACACTGGTTGTTATGTGCTAAGTCACTTTCTAGTCCCCGATTCTGCTCAATAATTATTATTTTGTCTTATATTCATTGGGATTATATCGTCGCACCGGAAGCTCTAAACAAGAAACTGTTTTTCCCGTTTCTGCAACATTTATCATTAGAGAGCCCTACTATTTATGTTCGTACCAACATCCCCAATACCTAGTTCATATATAAAGCTATTTAAATAACCTATACTTAAAAGAGCTTAAGAATTTCTATCTGGCAGCTAGCCAACTGGCCGAAGTTCGGACCTGTCTCCTAACATTTCACACTGAAACTAATTAATATGACTTGCTAAATGCTATCTGCAGAAATGCCCGTCCCTATTCATATTCTATATTATTTCTCACTTAATGTTATATTAACGTTGTGTATCGATGTTTGGTCTTATGAAGTTTGTAGCAGTTTGTTTAGTTCATACAATAAACAACCCAAACGAAATCCTTCAATTATTTGGTTAAATAGTTGCACGGGGTTTTATGACTTTTAGTTAAGAGTTTGGTGAAAAATAAGAAACTTCGCTACACCTAATGAGATGTTTGACCTTTTATTACACAAATTTTAGTATGGTTAAATAAGTTTTAGCAATGCCAAAGTTAAAGTCTGATAAATGTAGTAATCCAAAGCCTTAAATCCACTTTGTATTAAGGCTTTCGCTTCAACACGACTCAGAAAGCATTTCTGTCCCCTCTCAGAAAATACTTTTTTTAGATTTTGCGATTAGCTCAATATCCTATCTCAAATTGACAGGATTAACATTCGAGCATTGTTTGTTTGAAAGTCAATTTCCTCATTACGGATATTCTCAGCGCGTAGTTTGAGAGTTGGCTTAGATCTCAGTGAACGTGATTTAATTATTGGTGTTGAAGGATAAAGGTTCATCAATTCTGCAACACTTTTTTTGGGTTGACTTTATAACTTTGACTGACATGTTTTTGTCGTCGTCATAATTTCCTGTCGATTTGGTAAGAGAAATACGTTACCATACATCTAGCTCTTTGATAGCTCATGGAAATCATACAAAATAAAAGCTTCTAATTTCCAAAATACATTTTAATTTGTTTTCTGGAACGTACTGAAGATGCTGGTTTCCATAATATCACTCGCTTAGTTAAACTTTCTTTGGTAATTCTCAGTTTGCAAAATTTCTCCACATCAAACAAAATTAGCGCGTGTAACCTTTAAAATTTTAATTTCTGGGATCTCGATGTGTAGGATTATGTGAAAATCCGAGGTCGTTTAAAAGAAATACGTGACCAATGTTATATTGCTCGCATTAAGTAACTTTAGCCGGCTCGCAAGGTTTATCGTTAAATATATTAAAATCTTCGTGGAAAGGTAGGTTAGTCAAATGACAGATTTTTAAAATATTTTAATATAAATATAATTTATATAAAATAGATATGGGGCATCTCAAATGTGTATTTCTCTTCCCAATATTATATTCTAATGTTCTATAGCCTCTAGAATCTCCAAGATCCTAATAAACATATGTGTATATTAAAACGTGAATTATGGTTACCCCACAGAGATCTGTCTTAAATGAATTTGTGAGATGGAATTATGATTTATGATGGATTTTAGCCAACAAACCTACTATGTCATAAATAGGTTATGAAAATTTAATGACGAATTTACTTAGGTGCACGGAGTGGATTGGAGTAGGATTCACTTAAATCTCATTTTCTAATATTAATGAATTAAAAAATTGATGAGTTATATGAAAAATTAGTATTTTAAGACATTCCTCTATCTATTAAGTATTTTGGCAATAAGCTGTTAATAAAAACATATTTGCCAATAAATCATTATAAAATTTTTTACGTCGTGCAAATATTTATAAATGAACGTAAAATTAAAACCTCCTCTTATGAAACTGAGACACGTAGCTTCAAATAATTATCGAGTCCCCATATGTATGGGGAGAAAGATTAAATTAAAACCCTTAAAAGTTACTATTCAAAAACACGAAGGTTATATGAATTAATTTCAACTCGCAAACGATGAACAATTTCAAACATTCATATAAATATTTTCAGATATTCTATAGTAAAATTATTATTACAGTCTAGCAAGACAAGACACGGCCTTGTTTGTGTTATTTTTTCCTTGTTTTATTACTTTCTACCTATAGTTAGTTATAGACAACAACTTATTTATATGACTCTGTATAATATTCACCATTCTGGAACGATGTACAGGGGTTCAAATTCTATTACCAGTACTGTCAACATTTATGTAATGGGCGTATTGTTGGTTGTTGTCTATATATATGTACTATAAAACCTTAACTTGGGGATAAGCTCTTTTATTATATACATTTCATTAAATTACAGAATAAGATTTAACAAGCAAAGATTTAAAGAATAACTTCATAAGAAGAAAGCATTTCGGAAAATGAATGTGAGGAAACATTTATCTGTTAATTCGAAAATACCTGTCAAATTTAGTTTTTGTTATTAGATAAATTTAATAAGACCCAACATCCAATGCGTTGTTATTATACACGCCCAAGGACACGCGAACAACACGGTTTGGAGATGTAAAACGAAAGACAACATAATCATTGGGCCGTAAAGCTGACGTTGTTGTTGCGTCTCAATGACTAGAGAAATAACCAAGAATAATGTAAAACTATGTAATGTAAATATTGTAAAACAATAGCTCCTTATCAATTGAAATCAGCATGAAAAAGCAGAAAAATACATAAAAAAAAATTTAGGTTGTTGGCGTTGTTATGCTCGTTTCTCTTAGAGTAGAGACAGAGGGAAACGAGCAGGCGGGTCACTTACAGAAGTGCCGTTCATGGACACCTGCAATGCCAGGTGGCATAAATGCGTGTTGCCGGCCTTTAAGGGATTGGTACGCTCTTCTTTTCAAGGTACCCAAGCACACACAGCTGGTTCCACAAAATGTAGTGCGTGAAAAATGCTTTAAAACCTCACTTTTGTGGAACGGCACTCATGGAGATGATTTGAATTTCACATTCTGTCTCGACTTTCAATAATGGAATACTGCTGCAAGTATAAGTCCAAACAATTCATCAGATCATCATCAAAACAATTCTTATCAAAGAGTGGATGCAAAGAGAAGATGTGGGTTACATCTCTACGCAAAGCCAGAGGATCAAGCTAACTGAAGAGAGCAGTGTCGTCGACAATTCGCGACTCTTCGTTGGATCCAATTTAATATTAATTATATATTATCAAACCTTTCACACAGCGTCTATTTGCTGAACTACAATTACTTTACACGTTATAAATTCAATATAATGTAAGCTTAATAAAATTTTCATTACATAACCCCATTTTATACACTTAATATTATCCCTTATACAACTAACATAGCGTTCAAAGTATTTCATTATTGCTCTTGACAGCATTTGATTTTAATGAGTTTCTTAGGAGATATCTTTTATTGCGGATATAAAGCAGCTCTTTCAAATAATCGTCAAGTAAAATTTACCTTTAGGTTAATCAGTTCTATTATCGCGAGGGATCCAGACGGAATACATCTGTATATTGATACTTGGAATTGAGTTTATTGCGAATCAGTATATATGGCGCCCTCTTGTATTAATACCATACAACAATAAAACGTGGATGTAAATTTTAGCTATTGATGCAATACAAATTAGGTGCTTTAATGTTTTAAGATGTAAGAGATTTAAGCAAAACAAAGATATGTTTCTTTATATATTATCATATAAAAATAGAAATACAATTAAACAACAGCTGTCTGTTGCATATGTCATGTAAGAGCTATTTAGTGTATTTATGGCAAACGAAAAAAATAGAGAGATTAAGATTTTATTCTAAATATATTTACTAACATGAAGCTTATGCACTTATAATTATACCACTAAACATGTTTCAGCGTTTTGAATAACAAAATATACCTTGTTAAATCTGGAAGTTGCAGTTTTTTTCTTTTAGGTAACACTATATTTCAAAATAGGGTTCCCCCTAAATAGACTGCTTGCACGGACCACTAGACCCCATCATCGTGTGAAGTGTAATACTTCACTTTAAACATAATTATTCGAATTCTCCAATAATATAAAACCACCGCTTTGACACTTTGGCTTTCGACAAATTATTAATTAACATCTCACCTAAAGCTACCCCAATAGAATAACGACTACATCAACTTCCTTGGAAGCTGAGACATTCGACCTTGGCTTGAGAGTAAGAGTAGGAAGAATGTTTGAATCTTTGGTTTATTTTCAAATATATTAGGCACATCCAGCTTATGTAAGTCAATATTTACAGAAGGCAGATAGCTTCTACATGTTTCAGACATTATAACCCGACGTCTTTCAAAGGCGTGAATTGTATCATTTAAATTTTCAACCTTAAATGTTATACATTCGAAAATCTTCTCGCTTGAAAAAGAACCACTGAATCGCATAGATTTTCCAAGTTTATTTGTTCTGATAATGGCAATACCAATAAGTTTTCTGTAAATTTGTGTAAATATTGCATGCATGCATTGCATGTTATAGATTTAAGTAATCTTAAACGAAATCGAATAAACACGATTTTGTGTTCTTCAACATCACAATGGGACAGACACTTGTATTTTTCATAGGCGTGCAAAAATTTGATTTTTGTAAATAATTATTGAGCTAACACTGTAATTCCTGTTCATCTGCATCATGTTCAGACAAAAATTGATCCAAAATAGGATTTCCATTTACAAAGTCCCAGAAATCCCTGCATTTCTGGCGTGAGACGGGATTATCGTTTTCATTTTGATAAAAATCTATTATAATACGTTGGCTTTGTTGAATTTCTCCACAATCAGTATCCGTAAAGCTATATTCATCCTTATTTTCAATTATTTTCTTAAATTGCGTTCTATCTGAAACGCTAGCATACATTGTTGGCTTAATATTTAAAAATTTTTCTTGTAAGTTTTCTTTATCAGCTTTTGGCTCTGCATTATTATTACTTTTTGGTTTCAATTGTACTTTACTCTTACCTCTGCGGGCATCTTGTGAATTTAGAGGTAAGTTTTCAGAGTCGCTAGACAGTTTTAAAGTCTTTGAATTCATCGTTCCTGAAATAATATACTTAAACTGTTTTCTTTTTTAAAAGTTACTTATATTTTCATCAAATTATTAAATTATTTTGAAAGATTTCAGTGTCGTCCATAGTGGTTTGAATTTGATTCGGGAGTATAGATTAGGGAAAATAAAAAGAAAACATCCAAAATTCAAATATATTGTAAAATAAAATTGTTACATATATTTTCTATTCCTAATTTCTTTCGACTTAGGCAAGTTAGTTTCAATTTTTGTAAATGGAGGCTTCAAGTAATCCATACTTATGCTTATCTCTTTACCGTGCATGTAATCTAAGATAAATTTCTAGGGACAAAATATTTAAGTACTGTAAGCATTACCTTTTTTATATATAACCTCTTTTGACGATCTGCCAGAGTAAAACTCACTTCTCTTTTGTTCCTCAGTCATTACAGTGTTTTTGTGAGGTAACAGTTCAATGTATTTGTAGATTATTTTAAGCTGTAATAAACGTCCTCAAAATATGGACCTGGAGAATCAGGTCTCTCTATGTGGGATTGTACCCGCGTGTTCTATACAAACGTCGATGACTCAGACATCAGGAGATCTCTTCTCTGATAGCAATTGCGGTGAACCTCTTTTGTCACAACGGATCATTATAGATTTTACACCAGACAACGATTTGGATCAAGAATTTATTCAGCAGAAATGTGTCGCTTTTTGGGAGTTTGTTGAACGAAATCCAGATCTACAGAGCTTAGGCACTTTTCCTGTAAGTCAATTGTAGTCTTGAGAGACTTTCAAGAATAGTTCTCACTGATTTTTTTATTTTGAACTCGTCTTCTTAATTAAATTAAGGAATTAAATCTACAGTCCCGACCACTAGTTTTTGTTTGCAATATTACATTTTATTTTGACTTTGTCATCTCCGTGGGCTAGAATTCGTTTTGTGGTGCATTACTGAGTAGTATATAATAAGTAGGTGTACTTTGTATGAATTTTGCAAACATGTTTATTAAAAAATTGCTTTTAAAAGGATTACGAGGTTTTCGATAAAAATACGTCCACACCTAGTAGTAGCTACGCAGTGAAGAAGGCGACACCAATCAACCAAGAGGATAAGAAGACAGCCGTATCGATGCTTGAATTAGTTGAAAATAAAGGTAAATTTAGTAACATGACTTACTAATGATGGTACACTATGATGGAGGTGACAAATAGAATTATATTTTTCTCAAACATGCTTGGAAATCATTTTCACCTTATTCGAGATAAATTGAACTTGCTAATTGACGCTGCTTGCACTATATAAAAATATATTTGTCGTATAATTTAAACATGGAAAAGTTAACTTTTCAAACTTTTAATTTAAAACTTGCACATAAAATAATTTCCGCACATTATTTAAGAAAATCTACATATGTACTTACAATAATAAGACCTAAATGTGTTTTTTTTTCATTATATTGTTACCTTCTATTGAATTATTAGAATTTGGGAGTACATGCTCATTTATTCAACTTCTTGATGGGAAGTAATATAAAATGACCTACATCGAATGTACAGGGCTCATAGACCGTGCATTTGAAGGCAAGCTGCCCCAATCCTTTTGTTCACTCGGTATAGAGCAATATTCCGTAAATGACTCGATTGCCACTGATGTGAAAGGTGAGTTATATAAGTTGTAATAGAGAATATAACATAAATAGTGCTTGCTTCTTGTTTTAGAAATATGTTTGCTTTAATGAAAATTCTCACAGCGTTTTATTAAACGCTTCACAATGACTATTGTGAAGCTTCAATTTAGTCCTAATTCCAGCGATATTGCGGAACTGTATTCTATAAATTAAGGCTGTTAATTCTTTATGATTGTGGAAAATTATGACATTGATGTACAAATCCCCTTATCTCAGTATTTATAAAGTACAAAGTATATCCTGGTAAATATACATCTTCGTAGGCGCTGTCTCTTGTAGCGCGCCTCGCGTAGCAAGATCTTGCGCTACGAAATGCTGAATAAAAATATTTGCAAGTTTTACATTATAGGACCTGACGATGATGGAAAGCAAAACAAGAAATATCAGTCCCGTGGCCCGCTTAAAAAATTATGTCTTAAACTCAATGAGTGGGATTCTGCACATCCAAGGTATTATAAATACAATAATCATCGAACCAACACCTCTCTGTTGTAAATAAATTCCGTATCAATTTGATGAATTACAGATATATGAATCCGCCGGGCCACTCGCAAACCTTACTGACTTGTAAGAGGCGTCAACATATTTCCTGATATACTGATTATAGATTTTTAATTATTTAGAAGGAATATACATATTTTTAATGTTTAAATGTTTTAGATACAGATACAAGATTTATTCTACTAAGTAGTATTTTAGATTAACATTTTTTGTTAAATAAATAAGTTTGAAAAACTGTGTTTTACAATTTCTTGATAAAATAGGCATCTAGTTTTATATTAGCATTAAAATACTTTCTTAATCACGAGTTTTTAACAAATCAGATTGTATGATTATTTGGAATGTCCTTCGTGTTTGATTTCATTTCAAATTGTGATTGCATATCTTCAATAGAACATAAAATTATGGAAAAAAGTGATCTTCAAAATGAGTAATTGGAAACGATATTTTTTGGAACAGAAATTTGTATTTTAACAGATATACAGAAACAAGGACCAAAATCTGTGTAGTTTAGAAACTGCTGCATCAGATGTTACCATAACTTTGTTTTAAATTAATATTTTCAAGGTTAGTTTGATGCGATAAGTTAAATTTATCTCTAATGAATGTAATGATATTCATTTCAAATGGTTTTGAAAAATTAAAAAAAATACACTAGGCTTAAACTAATTGGACACAATGCGATATAATAGTATGTATATAACTAATAATAGTATATATGTAGTCCAAAAAAAGATTTACTGCTTACAAATCAAATACCGCATCCTCAGGATGCTCCGGTGTCAGGACGAAACGTGCTTAAAGTGCTAGTTACAGGTATTTCACGGAGTTTCTATATTGGTCTATTAGAATTCTATACAACGCCCGCAAAGTAACACCCAATGCTATTCATTAATATTTATTACATCTAAATATTAAACCTCATTTGTAGTACTTTGACAAATGTCACATTCCCAACAGTTAAAATAAATAACATCAAAGCACACAAATCGTGACCCCAATTAGATGTATTGAAATAGACTAGATAATGCTAAAATTGCCGGAAATAAAACTCGACCCAAAAAAGACCAGTCCTCTCTGCAAGTAAGTTAACTATGATAACTTAATATCCGTGTTTAATAGTATATATCTTTATCAGTTGTGTTAGCACCCATAACATAATATATTTAAATATATCCATTATACAAGTTTACCTTAGGCCGAATAATAATATTATTAATATTTCTATGAAAAACTACTAGATGCCGACCAACTTGCAAAAGTCGAAGGAGAGATTGGAAAGGACAAGTTCAGAACACCTCAGCAGAGTTGCTGCTTGAGAGGAAACCAAAAGCAGAGTGTTTCAGACGATGGCCGACCGTAAGTAAAAAATAGGATGTAACCATCTGTTCGGATGACCATGCAATGCCTATATCAATGTCAACATAATATTAGATGTATGTATTAAAATAAAAATAATTGTTTTTTATTATTAAATTTATAAGTCCACAATTCGGTTCAAGAAGCCAATAACAAGGTGAACGTGGATTCACTTAATGAAAGCATTCAAATGAGCTTAATTCTTTAATATATAGTACAAACTACACGATTCAGAAGTTCAAGTTATGCGAACATTGTCTCAGGCAGCCGAGCTGAGAATTAATTGTATACTAAGTTAGCACTTCAGACTAGGTTGTGACAATACTAAAATAGAATATAATTAATAGAATCTGGAGTTACTTTGCGGAAGCCCATAGTATACAATTCTAATAGACAAATTTATTTTATTCTGTTAAAGGCTAGGATGCTCCGGAACCTAGGTAGGATGCGAAGTATTTGTAAGTGAACTGTTTCAATCCGTATAACAAATCAATAAAATTCATTTTACATGTAAGATGTAGAAAATTTAATATCGGGAACATCACAAATTTATATGAATTTACGAAATATGATGCACTTTCGAATACCTCATATAAGTCGCTTTAAATATACCCATACTGGGATCCGTTGTATTAATAATTTGTTACCCGACCCTTGCAACTTCAAAACTCCCATTAAACAATGCTTTAAATTTGTTTCAGAAAGTATACCCCAATAGTCCGTGCCCACTCTTCGCCTCCGCTCGTCGTGTCACGGTCAAGGAGAGGGGATTTATCCCGCCACCCGAGGTGGTCAGGATATGCCAAGCTCCAATCGATGATACTGTAGATACCACGTATTTGAGACTCGCTCAGCTTGCTAAGAACCTTGGTAAGGCGCTAACGCCCAAAATGTGCGTTCTGGCTTGGTTGGTCCCGGTCTGGATGTTATGCGTGATAGTATACGTTTATCAGTTATATTATACTCGTAACACAAGGTTCAAATAGCTTACCTAGTGTGTTAAAATGTGATATTATTTATGTGTATGTGTACATCTCTGGTATAAAATGATATATACCAATACAAATAGCAGATGCAGAATTATATAGTAGTTCGAAAAATTTCGAAAGCCTTCAATAACTGAGACAGCCTTAAAGCTCTTAAGTCACCTGCGGTGCAAGTTGCCAACTTTTAATTAACATAGAAAAGGCATTGAGTTACTTTGAGCAAAAACGACGCGAGCTAATTGATATTTGAGTTGAAACGAGCCCCGATTTAATATTCTTCGAGAGTCTGCCGACTGGGATTTGTGGATAAGTTAGGAAAAGTTACCCCGTAGTTTCGAACGAAAGTCAAGGAAATCCCTGGAGGTTTCGATTGGAGTACTGCCTATTTTTTAACTATCGGGTGTTGAATTAAGGAATTATTGTAATTATATCTACACTATGTTTAATACTTATTATCAAACGTCTGATACGCTTTTTCGACTCAATAAGGATAGAGTAGGATAATAGGGTGCCGTAACGAAAAATATAGAAAATAATGTACTATAATAATCATAACCCTATACTATACCATGCGATGCAAGAAACGCTGCTAACCAGAAATGGTACCGACATTTTTATACTAGCACTACGAGAGTCCTCTTTTCGATATTTAAACTTATATCGCTACTATCTTATTGTCACAATATTATGTCTGCAGGTGCATGGGACGCAGTCAAATCGTGCTGTGCGTTTTGTGAGTGCAACAATTGCTGTCCCTGCTCTCCAAACGGATACGATTTATCGGAAGAGCGCGATACGACACGAAGGCACGACATGCGACAATTTGATAGCAGGGTTAAACGAGACTGTCAAAATATGAGAATTATGTATAATTAGAATCTCAAGACTATTTAAATATACAATATCTATACTGTGATATATAAATTAAATTTTTTGTTAAATTTCATTGAATATTTATAGAAACATGAATCACATAATAATTTTTACTAGTTTTATTCGTTTTTATAATCAAATAACGTATTTTAAAGGCTCATTTAGTCATCTTGTTCACACTCGAGGCTCCCAGGGTCCTTTTCACACACAAAGGCATATCTGTTCTCGCACCAGAGATCATCAAACATGCCATTCCTGTAGATAGCCCCACAATACTCTCCTGTGGTGGCGTTATTGGGTTCTCCACCAGAAAACTTACTATAACCGGCTTGTTGCAGTGTATCACCTAAAAGGTTAGCATATTCAATTTAATTCTAATAATTATGAGAATAATCCAAGGCACGATATATGTTTTATTTCTGAGTAGGCTATCCATCTATCCTACAAGGCCTGAATTTACTATTATGTTTTTAGAGAAGGTTGGTCGCAAACTTTACGGGCTTCAAAAGGTACATTTGAGGGCTTTGCCGCTTAAGGAAGGCATTAATTATATTTTTAAAATATTATATTAAGCATTCATATATATATATATATTAATATTAATAAAATTTAGTATAGTAAAAGCTTCTTAGATAAATTAGGTGTGTATGTTATCTATTTAAAAAAATATATAATAAGTACTCCACTTTAGTGTGGTTGGTTTAGTTAAAAATAATATTTTCATTTTTGACAGGCATTTTTTTGAGGGTTATGTATAACTTGCTGATTTTAGAGAATGGGTATCTATGGAATGCTATATATATATATATATTAGTGTCCGGCAAACGTTTCAAACGAACGAAACGATTTCAATTTTCAATAATTATTGAATATTATTTAAAACTTGAATGATGTACGCGTCTTGGATCAATTAAAACATCCAAATCAAAATACTAATAATTAATTAATAAAAAAATTAGCGAACAAAATTGTATCTGCATTCGATCCCTTGACACAATTTATCAATTATGTTTGAAAATTAGTAATACAATAAGAGAATTAAGATGTGTTTGATATATGATTATGACTTGTGAACATCTTTTTTTATAAAATACAGGGTGAACGGGCAGTAGGCTCTATATTGACCATGTTTTAACAGTTTTGTGGACGAGCGATTTAAGAAGCGATGCGATAGTCGTATGAAGTAGTGCTACATAAAAGACTTTCATTAATTTTGGGTTGAAATTATGTTCTGCTTAAAATACTTACTATTAATTGTGAGCCACTCGCCATGTTCTCCCCAGTCGTGGAAGCCGAGGAAAGCCACGTCCTTCCAGAAGTTACCCAGCATCTTGCCACCAGGGTGCTTAGCGAATATTTCTTTTACCACCTGTCAGATAACAAAAGATATTTAAATAATTGAATTTCTACTTAAAAATATACAGTATTGTATATTTAGAATATCATGTATATTTTATACTTATTATATGTAAAATTATTGGTGGATATCAGGCATGTTACAAATAACAACCAAAAGCTAGAATAGATCGTATGTTAAAAAATATTCATATTACAAAATTGACGAACAGAACAAATAGCATATTAATTTTGTAAGTATACAGTTAATTGAGTTTCGAATCAAATCCCAACCGTAGCTTCCGTGTCGCTGTTTATGATGGCCAGGTACCCGCCCTCGGCAGCGCAGGTCATGTAGGCTCTGGACCAAGTGCGTGGAGTTGTGTGGAACTTGTAGCAGCTGCCCGTGCGACTGTCCAACACGTATTCTGAAACCATTTATACGTATATTTTTAACTTCACGCGAAAACATCAGACCCCAAGCCAGGCATCTAAGTATTTAGGTATATAAAGTATGTTACCAGGATCTGTGGTTCCACAGCCGCTCATAACAAGCGGAGTGGTGGATTTCTTGAAGCAGAAGTAGGGGTATGTATCTTCGCAGTCGACGTCTGCAAATTCCGTGCTTTGCGTCATTAGGAGACAGCTCTCCTTGTCCTTGTAGTTGTCAGGCTCTCCATCCGCCCAAGTATGGCGAATTTGGGACAGAGGTACCCCTAGAAGAAGATTTTGAATCGAAAAAACTTGTGAATAAATTAGCTAGCAAATTTTCAGTGTTTAAATATTTTAATATATAATATTAATATTACCGAACAGACGGTCTTGAGTTTTGTGATGAGCTTATATGATCTCTTATAGTAAAAAATTTTGAATAGCGTGAGAACCTGTAGCAGACGCTATAAATAGTTGGGGTTAACGGTGTGTGAGCGTATCCCGATATGGTATTATAGCTTAAAATATTCCACTGGAAAAATTATATCATTATATTCCAATTATTAACCGTATTTAAAATAAATGTATGTATAAATTGATTGTTGCAAGTATGTGTAACGCATCAACAATGCCTGATAAGCAAATGCATTGGGCACAGCTGTGATACATTACTCGCATTTCATCTCTAGAGTTATTATAGAGACTGAAACGGCACTATTATGAAACCTTTTCTAATTTACCTTAAGTTTATTCCCGTCTTAAAAGCGTTTCCTTATTTGAAGTAATGATAGCTATAACGAACTTACTAATTTTGGTTCACATTTTTATTTAGATCGATTCAAGAGCGTTGCTGTGCAGAATTGTTGTTCGTCAATACGAAGCATTTTGTACGACGAAAATCTACACTGTTTACGAGCGAGTGATAATAGTTATCATTGCACAGGTCATGTTATGATCAAACAACGATAGCCTTAAGGAAAGGTCATTTTAAGAATAGCTTTAGTTCTTATGATTTTTTCTTGGGTGTTATCTCCATAACCAAATTCAACATTATGTTCTTTGAAGCTAAAGATATTTTCACTCCTCGTAACTATGTTTGGGATGTACCGTCTAATATATTACATATTATAAGAAATTATACGGTACAATATTTGAGGTTTTGCGTGCTTTGTAAACACAGCCCTTAATAACCGACAAAAGGTTAAGGATTCGAAAAGGGAGCCTCCCTTTTCTCTTTATCCTTGAAGTAGCGGATTGGGCGATTAATTAAATTCTTAATATTCTCCCACTGGATGAATATTGGATGCCCAAACGGTAAACGGGGTTCCACTACAGAGACTTCTTTATCCGTCTGTCTGACCATCTGTCACTCTTGAACTGTGATAGAGATTTTCACATGATATATTTACGTGTAAAAAAGAGTATAAAATTTTCGGTGACTCACATCAAACATGATTTTTTTCGTCTAGAGAAATGTCTGATTTATTTTGAACGCGCAATTATTCTAAAAATATTGTTGGTTTACTCAGTCATGCTGATATTTCTCGTAAAAGATTTTGAAGCTGCGTGTACTACCTTCAACGGAGAAGAAGTCTCCTCTAGAGAACGTAGCGTGGATGCCCAGGAATACTCCGCATTTGAGCTTAGGCGTCACATCCATCATAGATGCCATGGCCACCCTCAACTCATCATTGAGAGGTGATGCTATTTTTGCTCCTGAAATTTAGTGTAACAACGGTTAAACTACCCATTTTTATAATAGGGCTTCGTTTGTGCATGTACATATGTAAATTTGTGATAAAATCTTTTGGCTATATTGTATATATTGGATTTTATATCTAATACCTATAAACCTCCGTAACCTTTTACAGGTGGCACATCTTTTAAAACGTGGACTAAAATTAGAAAAGATTTGTTACCAGTAAATGAAAACAAAATATTGCTATGACAACGATCTAGGTTCTTCTATTGATAAGATAGTCTTTTTGGAAATAGACAAAATTGGAAAAGTAATGTAAATAAAAATAAATCAAAAAAGAGATACCAAAGTTAATTTCGCAATGATTAATGAAACCCACGATCGTACATTTTACGTACCTTCAAGGTGACATCTCAGCCGCGCCTCCTTCCAATTCGCGGGGATCCTATGCAGCTTCAGATATCCACCAGCCTTGGGAACGTGTGTATAGTCGCATCGGAACCGCCTTGCCTCTACAATTCTAATACTCAAATAGTCTGCCCTATGATTTTATATATATGTGGGCTGGTAGAATTATAAGTAAGTAATTTAGCAGGAATACGTCGCATTTTTAACGTCTATATGCGATGGTAATATTTACAGAATTATGGTATTAAGAGGCTATGGGAGATATAGAAGTAGTTATGAACCATTGCGAGTTGCAGACTTTCAAAAAGCGTACCGTCATCTCAAAGGCCGAAACCCAAGCGAACTCTCCGTCATTTTGAGTGTCCAGGTGCGGCGGTATCACTGAAAATCAGGCGCTTTCTTCCCGTTTGCCTCCAATTTTATAAAATAGAATTTGATTTGATTTACGTACCGATCGATGCGATCACTAGTAAGGCCGTGAGCACTATGCAACAATTCATACTGTTTTATGTAGGGTCACAGAGATAAGCTCATATTTATGCTCTTCTAATATGCTTTTAAAGTGTACGATTTTGTAGCTAGCAATTTAACGGCTGATAAAATGTTTAATAAGTTCCATGGTTTAATATGATTGCATGGTTTAATATATACGTGCGAAGTTTAGCCATTAAATGATGATACAGACACATTTTTGTGTCAATTGTATGTGTACTTAATGTACTTAATAAATTCAGTCTCCAATTCTTATAAAGACAATTCTGCGTAATTGCTAATACTTAAACCAGTATATTTAGCTGTAAAATGCTATTAGCCTTACCTTTTTTTTTTTTTTTTTTTATGTCAGGAAATGCTGTTACGCATACCTCTGCGGCCCATTGCTCAAGCAGAGGTTATGTGGGACTCCGCTATTTTGCCCTACCCACTAAAACCTGACAATAGCCTCCATCTCGCCATAGGACGGGGGTAGGTAACAGCTAGGCCCTATCCTTGTCCCCGTCAGCTGCGAATGTCACAAGAAGACCGTGACTCTTCCCACGCTAAAATACACCAAAAGAACTCAGCAGGGCAGACGAGCATAATTACGTCGGCGCTGCCCCGGACGTCTTCTTCTTTCCGGCGGAGCGTTTGGATTATTTTCACGCCCTCGCTCCGCATTCTCCTTTTCAGTCAAGACGACCTCACAAAAAGCCTTGAAGGCATTCCAGGGGCCGTCATTGTCAGCTTCCACCATTCTTTTTATAATGAATGGAAGCGACAGGTTTCCATCAAATCTATCGAGCAGGACCGACCTATAACTATTCCAGGCCGGACACACCTCAATAGTGTGCCGCACAGTGTCCTCCGAGGAGTTACAATGATGGCAAGCTGGTGTCGCCTCCCTACCAACAACACGATGCAGATAGCTACCAAAACATCCGTGCCCTGAGAGTACCTGCACCAGTCGATAGGAAAGCGATCCCCACCGCCGCTCCACCCAAAGTTTTAAGAATGGACGAATAAGATCAACGGTGTGTAGACCGTAACGACACTCACTCAACTCATTCTTCCACTCCTGCAAAATTAACCTTCTATACTCCTCCTTCCAGGCCTTGATGACCTCAAGTGGAGGGTCAGTGCCATTATTATTCCTTGCTTCAGCCCTTCTCCAGAAAATTCGACCTAAGGCAATTGCTTCCAAGTGCCAAGGAGCTATGCCAGCTATAACGCAAGCCGCATCACAAGATACGGTGCGGTACGCCCTTGAAATTCTAATAGCAACCTTGCGCTGAGAATGCCGCAATATTGCTTTGTTAGAAGATGACAACTTATCTGCCCATATCGGACAACCATAAAGTGCCTTCGCACGTACTACTCCAGCATAAAGACAACGACATCCTGCGCTTGGTCCACCGATATTTGGCATTATTCGGCACAGGGCCATTGTAGTAGCCATTGTTATGCTCTTTGGATCAGGATCCATGGGGACGATCGTACAATATTGTTATGAGTAAGCTCCGCCCCTGGTCGCCACCGTTAACATCCACGTTAGAGCCGGCGTTCGTTGAGTTGGTGGTTAGAACTCTGTTTCCTCGTGATCAATCCTTTATAAATGTTGACTTCGGTTATGTAGAAGACGTTCCAGAAGTGACAGAGGGTGAGCTGGGTGCTGCTATTTTAAAGCTTCAGAGAAAGAATACCGCTCCAGGTCCTGATGGATTGCATGGAATGGTTTGGACGTATTGTCTTAATAATGGTTTATTTGATAGATTTCAGGTTCTACTTTCCAATCTTTTGAACTTCGGCATCTTTCCAGATGACTGGAAAGTAGGAAAATTAGTTTTAATTAGAAAGAGCGGCAAACCGATAGATTCTCCTTCGGCATATCGACCTATTGTTTTACTCGATGAGGCGGGTAAGCTGTTTGAGCGTATAATTGCCGCGCGCATTGAAAAGCATCTTGGGACAGTAGGTCCGAACTTATCGAATAATCAATTCGGATTTCGTCGTGCTCGTTCTACTATTGACGCCTTGGCTGAATTAAGAGACTTGTGTGAAGGGAATGTGTTTGGTGGCGGGGTAGTGTTAGCAATTTCTCTCGATATTGCTAATGCATTCAATACTATCCCTTGGCGAGCTATTATGGATGGCCTGCTTTATCATGGTGTGCCTTTATATTTACGTCGTATAGTGGGAGCGTATCTTTCTGGACGATCTGTTGTGTATCCAACCCGGGAAGGTTGGAGAAACTATCGAGTTCGATGCGGTGTTCCACAGGGGTCTGTCCTTGGTCCTCTCCTGTGGAATATTGGATATGATGTAGTCCTTCGTGGAGAATTGATGCCAGGGGTTGGCCTAATTTGTTATGCGGATGATACGCTCGTAACGGCTAAGGGACGTAATTATCAGGAGGCAGCACTGCTCGCTACTTCAGGTGTAGAAGAAGTAGTGAAACGCATCAGACGACTTGGTCTCCGAGTTGCTTTAGAAAAATCTGAAGTGATATGTTTTGCTAGGAGGTCACCACGCTTAGGGCAAGAAATTATTGTGGATGGTGTACACATGGCAGTGAAGTCAACCTATTAGCCTTACCTAACCCAAGACAGGCTTCTTCAAAAATGAATAATACTATTTTTTTTACTTTTGCAACCAAAACATTTCCGCGAAAACCAGCCCAAAAGTTACTCTGGGTGATTATGAAACAATAAGGTTTTTGAAATTAGAGAATCGTATCGCTCATTATAAATATATTTATCAGATGTTATACAAACTATTGGATTATCCTCGTTTGATAAAAAGTCGGTTGTTGTCCTCAAAATTGTTTATAAATAAATAAAAAAAACTAAAATTAACAATAAATCCATACAAAGAATCATAATAAAAATCTTAAACGCATTAAAAATAATACAAAAACTTCATAGTTAGGCTTTAGATTTACCTGAAAAATAACACTCATTTTAAAAACCATTTTTCGGTATTTTTTTGCAAAAGTTCAATATCGTTTATATGTAATATAACCATAGGGACATAATATTCATGCCGAAGGGCTGACACTTGCCTACATCAAACTTTCAGATAGACTAAGATTTACTGGACTGTGGCTCCCGCGAGAGGTATATTTTTAAATAATTTTGCGATTACCCTTTTTATCCATGGTCCTTAGAAAACGCACTGCTGGATAATTCTTACTAGTATTAGTAGAACTGGAATGGTTCAACTTCCGACTGGATTTAAGAGAGTCCAAACTTCGATGTGACGCCTTACTGGTTGCCGTGGGTGAATCATCTGGTACAAACTGAAATGGGGATCACAGGTTTGGTCTAATAGTCTGTTTTACGTTATTATCATGCGTATAACTATTTATTATTTAATTTTTTCGAGGACAGTATGATCAGTGGTAAAAAACGAACGCTATTCGTAGAGGCAGCAGCCCGAGAATGCTCCGGTGTCGGGGTGAAAGATGCGTCGAGTGTTTGAGGGTTTTATAGCGGAGTATCGCAATAGAATTTTATAGAATGGACGACGGAATTAAAGCTAGATTTTCTGTAGATCAGTAGATTACAATTAGGTTTATTATATGATTGAGCTACGCAAAAAATATTGTACTGATTGAAAATTTTAAATTTACATACAAAATAAGTTTATAAACAAAAATAAATAATCAACTTTAATGTGCTCATTGGTTCCAATTTGGCTCGTTTGCAAAATTAACATTCAACAATTTAAGATTAATTCTGCGGAAGCTATCTGCTTCATGAACGATTAATTCGCATTGTATTGCAATGAGGTACAAAAATTTCGTAGCATTCAAAATGTTTAATAGCAAACATTATTTGATCTATGTTGTCCGATCAGAAATTCAGCTTCAACGGTTTTGTCAAAATGAAATTATCGTTAAGATAACACTAATAAAGAACTTATGTTTACTCACAGGTGGTTCCAAAAATCTATCTATCTCTGGCGACTGATCGACGAGGTTCCAGAACTTCTGCACTTTCCTCTGTACTTCGATGGAGTCATCGCGGCCTGGTGCAAAATTAATCACCAGGTGCTGCTCCTTCAGTGGCTCGCCACATGCTCGGCCTGTGTCAAGCTTTTGATCTGCCTTAAAATAGATATTAACTATCATTCATAATTTAGTCTATTTCTACGCGACAACGTTTCCGAACACTGCAATAATCGATCTTGATCAATCGGTTATAAATTGTCGTTACCGGTATGGGGAGATTAGCGTATAGCAGCAATTCGTCATCACGGCCCGTGATTTAGACGATATGCTCATGGATTTGACTATGACTTATGCATATTGCGATAAATACTAAGCGTAGAACCACCACAGTGCAGATAGATAACAAATTATATCGACCTTTTTTTGGAATTCGACTCAAGAACGCCTTCGCCGATAATGTGCTACGAATAAGTCCTCTATTTAAATATTAAGATGCAATGTACTCACATTGGCCTTAGTGTAAAAGGTGCACCCATCAGAGGACTGCGAAAGCGGCATCGGCTCCCAACATTGACAGCACAGACAAGACAGAAGGAAGGTTACACAATCGGTCAAAGCTTGCATGTACCCATAAGCCACCATGAAGCGATGAACAATCGGTTGAAAATTGTATGGGGTTAAACTGATCATGGGGTTATTGCGCTTAAGAAAGTATTTTTGACAAGCCTGTCAAGTCGGAATGAAATGTAGAGGTTGAGATTTTGAACACTAAAAAGGTTTGACAACAAGATCAATAAATACGTATTTTATTTTATATATGTATACCGTTTTAAAAACAAGCATACATATATAATGTATGATGAAAAAGTTTATGTTTAATAGCCCTATAAAAATACTCACAAAAGAATATATCTTATGAGTCATAACTGCAATTAAAATTGATAATTTATTTCAAATTCACATTTGATAGTAATACATTGAGAGTCTGTATCATCTCAATATTGTTTGCTGAGCTAATGTGAGCTATTCGAAATCCTGCGATGCAGAAGTCGCGGGCACGATCAAATCAATCATATAAACATTATTACTGAATCAAAAAATTATGGGAATCGACTTGGAAAAGAACTTTGCTTCATTTCGTAAAAGCAAATAATTGAAAGGTGAAAATAAGAATTTTGCGAGTGGGCGTCCTTGGGCCTTGAATATAACTTTAGAATTATTTAAATCAGTTTTTAAAGAATATTATTCTCGTCTTTGCGTATGCCAAAGTAAAAAGAAAAGTTGGACGAACGAAACCAGAGTTTCATTCGTTTATTTAGGTTTCATTTTGATATAGAAAAATGACCGAATGAAAAACAGATGCGCGACACGTCATTCGTTAGTCACAATCAAACGAAAAGCACGAAATATGAAGCTTTGTAGAATATTTCGGGGGAAAAAAAAAAAAAAAAAAAAAAAAAAAAAAAAAAAAAAAAAAAAAAAAAAAATAAAATTGGAAAAAAAAAAAAAAATTTTAAAAAAAAAAAAAAAAAAAAAAAAAAAATTTTTTAAAAAGCCGCAAAATGTTAAATTTGAAAAAAAAAGGAATGAAAAAATTTTATAAAACAATAACGTAGAAAAAACCTGAAGATTTTATTTGTATGGTTGTCCGCGCTTATCTCTAATAGCTAATGGTTCGATTAAAAAATGCTTTTATAATAAATAAAAAAAGGCTTTTATAATTTCATATAAACAATATAATATGTTTTTGTATATATGAGTTAGTGTTTGTTGTGTTACGTTTATATATTTATAATCTAAAATAGAACCAGATCAAAGTAATATTAAGATATTTCAATTTTTTTTTGTAGAAGACGTCATATTAAGGTATATAAATTAATAGTACCTACATATTCCGGGCTCAAATCACGAACGGTCGAGAATTACACGATTCACCAGTAAGCCTTAAATATTTCATTTATCAATAAAATACCTCCTGAATAAAATATCAGTTGTCAACTTTCCTAATATTAATTTCAGTACAAAGTCTAGGTCGATAAACTTGGTATTAGAGACATTTTAATATTCTAGACATTTCAACTTTTGCCTTTGTCTAGGTGAGCCATTATTCAATTGTTTCATATCTGGTCAAAAATATAAGCGGTGAAGGTTTGACGAGGGTTTCGATTAGGTATGCGAGATATCACTGAATATTTAATACATCTCAAATAGTATGCTTTAACTGAATAAGAAGAAAGTGTTCATTAAGTACTGGCTTTTAGGTTCTACTTACAGCAGAAAAAAAACAAATTAAAATTTAAAAATAAAAATTAAAAATAAATTTTTGGTCTAGCCTCGTCACACTACGGCACAAATCTACATATATTTTCTTATAAACTTGAAATCCCTACATAAATACTTGCAACGATACTTGTTTTGTATTACCATTTTTATAATATGTTATTAAGGGATTTTATATATATCAGTGTTTATTTATTCATATTATAGTTACTCACCATTCCGTTTTCGAGAAATTTTTAGCAAATTATGCACTTTTCATCAAAATTCTATCTGAGAGTAATGTTTGATATTCACAATACAATCAAATTTAACCATGCATGGGTTAAAATTACCCGTGTAAAATGAAATTAACATTATATCATCATCATCATCATCATCAGCCTACATTCGCCCACTGTGAATAGCCTCTCCCAAGGAACGCCACAAACTCGGTCCTGGCCTTCCTCATCCAGCCATACCGGCTACCTTCCTAAGGTCTCTCCAGGGGAGGAGGGCTCCCAGCTGGTCTGCCTTTGGTTCATCGAGAATCTCTACCCAGTATGTTTGGAGGTATGAAACTGACTTATTGATATTTTATATGTTACTTCTGAGATAACTCATTTCTGATAGATATAGAAAACCAGACCAATAAAATGATGAGACTGAACTGAAGTTTAAACCTCATTTAAATCTCTATAAAATTGCGCGATTAGAATCTAACTTTGATTGTTTGTTATGATCTCCTATTCACTTACACCAAATATACACACATAACTTATTGTTTTAATAGATAGTTTTGTCGACAAAGCTATGAAACTCTTTCATCATGTTATTGCAATATACAAAATATATATAACAACTATTAATTCCATCATGTCATTACAATATTCATTTTAATACATATATAAACAAATTATATTTAAATATAAAATAATGTAAATATATTTAAATTTTGCAAAAATACATAACTTAAATCTGTTAATAAAGTGTTTTTCTTTAAATGAGTAATAGTTATGTTATTAAAATACAATATTATGAACAAATTATATTTTTATTAAAAGTAAATTTAAAAAAATCTTCGCGTCAGCGCGAAAAATTCAAAATAAAGTATGTCTATAATTGAATTTAATTCTATAAGGCGTATACATAATGTGGCGTAAAAGTAAAGTAATATTTATATGATATTTTGATTCTAATTCGAATCAGTTCGTTTTATTAAAAAAAAATACAGGACAAAGAAAGGGAACTTCTATTTCTCTCATTTAATCTTATATCTTAAAAATAGTGTATGAAAATTATGAATTTTATTTATATTTAAGATCTTCACTTGCCAAGGACATTCAAATGAGATATTACTCGTAATAAACATGATTTACTAACAATCTTCTAATAAATCCTATTATGTACGTCATTTAATCTGTTGTCTTATTTTTGAAAACTAAGAGTCTAATGAATTTTGTCTATCACAGGCACCTAGGGATTCGGCAAGCCCAATAAAGGGGAACTTGGAAGGGATTTTAGGAGACCTATGGCCAGAATTGAATATCTCACACATAACACGATATATATTGAAAAAAAATACATAAATATAATGTAATCACGACTGTTTTAAAATTGTAAATATATTTAATGTATGCATATTGCTTATATAATTAATTATGAGAAATAAATGTTTTTGTATTGTATTGTATCAAAGCCACCATGCCTAAGACACATTATAAATATTAATATAGCATTAAGGCTTTACGGGTGCGATGAATTAACAGCGCAGGTGGCTTTGCTCTGCTAGGGAGAAATAATTTTATTATGACATTTTCATAAAAACCTTTCTTATACTGTTTATTACTCTATTTAATAGTTAAATAATTATTAAGGGTTAAAATAGGAGAGCCTCATGCTGAGACTTCATTCTAAGATCCACGAACTCCACGAACCTCATGACCCACGATAGACAGCTGAAATTTTCACAGGTTATATATATATTTCTATTGCCCCTATAAAGAAACAGAACAGAACACACAACACAGAACAGAATAAATTTTTAAGGGCCTATACAGAAAAAGAGACGTAATTTTTCCGACCACTCCATTGTGAATGCAATATAAGATGCAGGGAGGCCCCATATCTCGCAGCGCAATAGGATCGAGCCGCTCGGACCCCTTCGACATCGTTCGATATGTCAACGTCCTGAATTTCGATTCTGGCTGAGGCATTAGGTGTAGTGTCATAGAAGAGAGGAGAAACGACAAAGGGAAATTTTTAAGGGGAGAACGAACAGTTCTTTATCTTCTTGGAATTAAATTCAAGACATTACAAAGTAATGCCTATATATAAGTAAGTATATTTAAGTAGTAATGCCTATGATGTATATTTATTTATATAACATATTTCAAACGCTTAAACTTATATTGAAAAATACTTGATTTCATGTTTGGCATACAACGACGCACGAGAAGAAACCGGCAAGAAACTCCGCTAATTACTCTTTCAAAAATTTAATACTATCGTTACAGTAGATAATCACAAGCTTTCTTTAAAAGTTTCTTTTTAAAAGTGCTTTCAAACTTTGTACATTAACAGGGATCTTGTTGTACTTTGACTCATAAATGCTAAGCTTACCCTATTAACCTAATATTATTCAAACATGCTTTTTATGTAATATTGACCCATCGTTAAATTTTGCTTGAAAAACAAGTTTTTGACTGAATGACCCCAAAAGTATAAACGAGGAACTACAATTCGTATATTTACTTAAATAATTTTCTCAGTGTAATTAAAATTAAAAATTAAAGAATAGCACTATATCATCATACATTTAGTAATATATCATATTGTAAATAAGTTTTATAAACCCACAAAAATAAGTTTTGTTAAATATTACCAAGGTATTGTTTTTTTATCCACACAATTAATAAAGTAATTGGGTCTTACAGTTACAAGCCAATGTGCCAATAAATTAATATAAAATAACAATACAATAATAATACAATAATAATACAAAAAATTTTTATACTCCTACAAGAGAAGTGTCATTTCTTATCATTATTACATAGTGTTATGAATAACCGTTTTCCGTTAAGACTTGATAACGATATTATTATTAACACAGCAAATTCATGACACGTAAAACCCACAAATTGATTTCAATAAAAGGGTTTTCCCAACAGCTTTTAAATAGATTACGTTTATTATCAACCCAAAAAGACAGTATAATAATATTCTATTTAAGTTATATATAAAAGTTAAAGAATAGATTTATATATATAAAAATAATTTTAACAGTCATAAGTTATATTTCAATGAAAAATCTGTCATAAATAAATACTTAAGATATGACTTCATTCCTCGAGATATAGATATATATATTAGTTGTATACTTTGTATTGTATACTTGTATGTATTTACGATATTTTGTCGAATAGGCAAAGAAATACAATTCTTTCAAATTCAAGATGATTTAACGCAATAGAGCGTCTTCCAGCTGAGCGGCTCTCAGGCACTTTTAAAGGAGTCGGGTGACCATCTTTTGCAATAAAATCTTAACAATCTTATCTACCAGTCTGGGTCACGAGGTCACTTTCGCAAAATCTCCACACTCAAAAATTGTTGTATCACACATTATCACGTTAAAAAAATAAGATTTTTATTACGTAAATCTATCAGAAAATATTATATGGCATCAACTGCTACTAATTTAGTCGTTAGTAGCTAATGTAAAACTTCATAATGCGGGTCGAGGAGACTATCTTACCGAAAAACGTCAGCGTAAAAATTTTAAAAATAATTCAATATATAAAACTATCCAGCCATTATAATCTAGGTATGGACCGCCCTGATCTTACATAATTAGCGGTCATAGGATTTCGTTAGAATTATTATAGATTGTTGGGTTAAATGGAAGTAAAGCTATATGTACTTGATGGATCAGATATACAAAGGAAACGTTTACTTGTTACTGAAATATGGTAACCGTTTGTTACCCGCATCTCTTGACCATTCTGATATCATTTCAAGCGGAAAGAATTCTTGTTGAGCCCGACTCAAATATAAATATCAAACCAATATGACACCTAAGTTCTAGATATTATGGTCTATTTTAGCGCATACAATGTTGGAGTTTGACGAATTGCAAAAACGTTTGTGTTATGGGTGATTTGCCAGCAGTCTTATTTAAGATTAGCTGTTTTGGGTTCAAAGTATTGGTCAAAGAATTCAGTCAAGGGAAATTTTAAGGGTTGACCCGCTCGTATACTAAATATAAGTTTTTCTACATTTTCATATTTACCTGACATAATTACTTGTATACGCATTTTTATCATGGCTGCCAAGCTCTCATAACAAACAATAATCTCGCGCGGCCCGAAAAAACATCGTTTGTGTTGGTTAAATTTGAATTTCAGATATCAGGCTGAAAGCGGCACACTTTTTCATGATATTTGATGGAAATTTAATGTAATTTTGATCTTTGTGTACAATAGAGTTGGCATATGAAAATGGTCTCCACATGATGCAGTCATGGGCAAATGATGTACGTAAAAAAAGAAAAATAATTAGCCGCTTCCTATTGTTTAAAGATACTTTAAATCTTTAAACTTACCCATCTGATTCACTCTTTCAACTAAAATAGTAGGAAGAAATATATTCTCAAAATTTTCAGAAAAATACAAAGGTACGCCGTGGTATCGGACACCTTAGTCATAGCTTAAAGTTGTCATAGTCAAAATAGAGTTTTACTTTCATTGATTGTTATCATATAGAGCATCAACTAGACCATACTATCTTTAAAACTGCAAGCAAATTGTGATTTTATGCTTCAAATGTTTCATAGAAAAGTTATCAAAACAAACGGAACTTAGATGAATTTCAGAGTTTTCGTTTGAATTGCTGACGATTCAAAGAGTTTGCTTGTTCAGGACCTTGCTTTTTATAGCTTTTTAATTGGGTTTCCCGAAGGACTTACACTCCCGTTACTTACAAAGAAAAAAAAAAAAAAAAAAAAAAAAAAAGGGGGGGGGGGGGGGGGGGGGGGGGGGGGGGGGGGGGGGGGGGGGGGGGGGGGGGGGGGGGGGGGGGGGGGGGGGGGGGGGGGGGGGGGGGGGGGGGGGGGGGGGGGGGGGGGGGGGGGGGGGGGGGGGGGGGGGGGGGGGGGGGGGGGGGGGGGGGGGGGGGGGGGGGGGGGGGGGGGGGGGGGGGGGGGGGGGGGGGGGGGGGGGGGGGGGGGGGGGGGGGGGGGGGGGGGGGGGGGGGGGGGGGGGGGGGGGGGGGGGGGGGGGGGGGGGGGGGGGGGGGGGGGGGGGGGGGGGGGGGGGGGGGGGGGGGGGAAAAAAAAAAAAAAAAAAAAAAAAAAAAAAAAAAAAAAAAAAAAAAAAAAAAAAAAAAAAAAAAAAAAAAAAAAAAAAAAAAAAAAAAAAAGGGGGGGGGGGGGGGGGGGGGGGGGGGGGGGGGGGGGGGGGGGGGGGGGGGGGGGGGGGGGGGGGGGGGGGGGGGGGGGGGGGGGGGGGGGGGGGGGGGGGGGGGGAAAGAAAAAAAAAAAAAAAAAAAAAAAAAAAAAAAAAAAAAAAAAAAAAAAAAAAAGAGGGGGGGGGGGGGGGGGGGGGAGGGGGGGGGGGGGGGGGGGGGGGGGGGGGGGGGGGGGGGGGGGGGGGGGGGGGGGGGGGGGGGGGGGGGGGGGGGGGGGGGGGGGGGGGGGGGGGGGGGGGGGGGGGGGGGGGGGGGGGGGGGGGGGGGGGGGGGGGGGGGGGGGGGGGGGGGGGGGGGGGGGGGGGGGGGGGGGGGGGGGGGGGGGGGGGGGGGGGGGGGGGGGGGGGGGGGGGGGGGGGGGGGGGGGGGGGGGGGGGGGGGGGGGGGGGGGGGGGGGGGGGGGGGGGGGGGGGGGGGGGGGGGGGGGGGGGGGGGGGGGGGGGGGGGGGGGGGGGGGGGGGGGGGGGGGGGGGGGGGGGGGGGGGGGGGGGGGGGGGGGGGGGGGGGGGGGGGGGGGGGGGGGGGGGGGGGGGGGGGGGGGGGGGGGGGGGGGGGGGGGGGGGGGGGGGGGGGGGGGGGGGGGGGGGGGGGGGGGGGGGGGGGGGGGGGGGGGGGGGGGGGGGGGGGGGGGGGGGGGGGGGGGGGGGGGGGGGGGGGGGGGGGGGGGGGGGGGGGGGGGGGGGGGGGGGGGGGGGGGGGGGGGGGGGGGGGGGGGGGGGGGGGGGGGGGGGGGGGGGGGGGGGGGGGGGGGGGGGGGGGGGGGGGGGGGGGGGGGGGGGGGGGGGGGGGGGGGGGGGGGGGGGGGGGGGGGGGGGGGGGGGGGGGGGGGGGGGGGGGGGGGGGGGGGGGGGGGGGGGGGGGGGGGGGGGGGGGGGGGGGGGGGGGGGGGGGGGGGGGGGGGGGGGGGGGGGGGGGGGGGGGGGGGGGGGGGGGGGGGGGGGGGGGGGGGGGGGGGGGGGGGGGGGGGGGGGGGGGGGGGGGGGGGGGGGGGGGGGGGGGGGGGGGGGGGGGGGGGGGGGGGGGGGGGGGGGGGGGGGGGGGGGGGGGGGGGGGGGGGGGGGGGGGGGGGGGGGGGGGGGGGGGGGGGGGGGGGGGGGGGGGGGGGGGGGGGGGGGGGGGGGGGGGGGGGGGGGGGGGGGGGGGGGGGGGGGGGGGGGGGGGGGGGGGGGGGGGGGGGGGGGGGGGGGGGGGGGGGGGGGGGGGGGGGGGGGGGGGGGGGGGGGGGGGGGGGGGGGGGGGGGGGGGGGGGGGGGGGGGGGGGGGGGGGGGGGGGGGGGGGGGGGGGGGGGGGGGGGGGGGGGGGGGGGGGGGGGGGGGGGGGGGGGGGGGGGGGGGGGGGGGGGGGGGGGGGGGGGGGGGGGGGGGGGGGGGGGGGGGGGGGGGGGGGGGGGGGGGGGGGGGGGGGGGGGGGGGGGGGGGGGGGGGGGGGGGGGGGGGGGGGGGGGGGGGGGGGGGGGGGGGGGGGGGGGGGGGGGGGGGGGGGGGGGGGGGGGGGGGGGGGGGGGGGGGGGGGGGGGGGGGGGGGGGGGGGGGGGGGGGGGGGGGGGGGGGGGGGGGGGGGGGGGGGGGGGGGGGGGGGGGGGGGGGGGGGGGGGGGGGGGGGGGGGGGGGGGGGGGGGGGGGGGGGGGGGGGGGGGGGGGGGGGGGGGGGGGGGGGGGGGGGGGGGGGGGGGGAAAAAAAGGGGAAAGGGGGAGGGGGGGGGGGGGGGAAAAAGGGGGGGGGGGGGGGGGGGGGGGGGGGGGGGGGGGGGGGGGGGGGGGGGGGGGGGGGGGGGGGGGGGGGGGGGGGGGGGGGGGGGGGGGGGGGGGGGGGGGGGGGGGGGGGGGGGGGGGGGGGGGGGGGGGGGGGGGGGGGGGGGGGGGGGGGGGGGGGGGGGGGGGGGGGGGGGGGGGGGGGGGGGGGGGGGGGGGGGGGGGGGGGGGGGGGGGGGGGGGGGGGGGGGGGGGGGGGGGGGGGGGGGGGGGGGGGGGGGGGGGGGGGGGGGGGGGGGGGGGGGGGGGGGGGGGGGGGGGGGGGGGGGGGGGGGGGGGGGGGGGGGGGGGGGGGGGGGGGGGGGGGGGGGGGGGGGGGGGGGGGGGGGGGGGGGGGGGGGGGGGGGGGGGGGGGGGGGGGGGGGGGGGGGGGGGGGGGGGGGGGGGGGGGGGGGGGGGGGGGGGGGGGGGGGGGGGGGGGGGGGGGGGGGGGGGGGGGGGGGGGGGGGGGGGGGGGGGGGGGGGGGGGGGGGGGGGGGGGGGGGGGGGGGGGGGGGGGGGGGGGGGGGGGGGGGGGGGGGGGGGGGGGGGGGGGGGGGGGGGGGGGGGGGGGGGGGGGGGGGGGGGGGGGGGGGGGGGGGGGGGGGGGGGGGGGGGGGGGGGGGGGGGGGGGGGGGGGGGGGGGGGGGGGGGGGGGGGGGGGGGGGGGGGGGGGGGGGGGGGGGGGGGGGGGGGGGGGGGGGGGGGGGGGGGGGGGGGGGGGGGGGGGGGGGGGGGGGGGGGGGGGGGGGGGGGGGGGGGGGGGGGGGGGGGGGGGGGGGGGGGGGGGGGGGGGGGGGGGGGGGGGGGGGGGGGGGGGGGGGGGGGGGGGGGGGGGGGGGGGGGGGGGGGGGGGGGGGGGGGGGGGGGGGGGGGGGGGGGGGGGGGGGGGGGGGGGGGGGGGGGGGGGGGGGGGGGGGGGGGGGGGGGGGGGGGGGGGGGGGGGGGGGGGGGGGGGGGGGGGGGGGGGGGGGGGGGGGGGGGGGGGGGGGGGGGGGGGGGGGGGGGGGGGGGGGGGGGGGGGGGGGGGGGGGGGGGGGGGGGGGGGGGGGGGGGGGGGGGGGGGGGGGGGGGGGGGGGGGGGGGGGGGGGGGGGGGGGGGGGGGGGGGGGGGGGGGGGGGGGGGGGGGGGGGGGGGGGGGGGGGGGGGGGGGGGGGGGGGGGGGGGGGGGGGGGGGGGGGGGGGGGGGGGGGGGGGGGGGGGGGGGGGGGGGGGGGGGGGGGGGGGGGGGGGGGGGGGGGGGGGGGGGGGGGGGGGGGGGGGGGGGGGGGGGGGGGGGGGGGGGGGGGGGGGGGGGGGGGGGGGGGGGGGGGGGGGGGGGGGGGGGGGGGGGGGGGGGGGGGGGGGGGGGGGGGGGGGGGGGGGGGGGGGGGGGGGGGGGGGGGGGGGGGGGGGGGGGGGGGGGGGGGGGGGGGGGGGGGGGGGGGGGGGGGGGGGGGGGGGGGGGGGGGGGGGGGGGGGGGGGGGGGGGGGGGGGGGGGGGGGGGGGGGGGGGGGGGGGGGGGGGGGGGGGGGGGGGGGGGGGGGGGGGGGGGGGGGGGGGGGGGGGGGGGGGGGGGGGGGGGGGGGGGGGGGGGGGGGGGGGGGGGGGGGGGGGGGGGGGGGGGGGGGGGGGGGGGGGGGGGGGGGGGGGGGGGGGGGGGGGGGGGGGGGGGGGGGGGGGGGGGGGGGGGGGGGGGGGGGGGGGGGGGGGGGGGGGGGGGGGGGGGGGGGGGGGGGGGGGGGGGGGGGGGGGGGGGGGGGGGGGGGGGGGGGGGGGGGGGGGGGGGGGGGGGGGGGGGGGGGGGGGGGGGGGGGGGGGGGGGGGGGGGGGGGGGGGGGGGGGGGGGGGGGGGGGGGGGGGGGGGGGGGGGGGGGGGGGGGGGGGGGGGGGGGGGGGGGGGGGGGGGGGGGGGGGGGGGGGGGGGGGGGGGGGGGGGGGGGGGGGGGGGGGGGGGGGGGGGGGGGGGGGGGGGGGGGGGGGGGGGGGGGGGGGGGGGGGGGGGGGGGGGGGGGGGGGGGGGGGGGGGGGGGGGGGGGGGGGGGGGGGGGGGGGGGGGGGGGGGGGGGGGGGGGGGGGGGGGGGGGGGGGGGGGGGGGGGGGGGGGGGGGGGGGGGGGGGGGGGGGGGGGGGGGGGGGGGGGGGGGGGGGGGGGGGGGGGGGGGGGGGGGGGGGGGGGGGGGGGGGGGGGGGGGGGGGGGGGGGGGGGGGGGGGGGGGGGGGGGGGGGGGGGGGGGGGGGGGGGGGGGGGGGGGGGGGGGGGGGGGGGGGGGGGGGGGGGGGGGGGGGGGGGGGGGGGGGGGGGGGGGGGGGGGGGGGGGGGGGGGGGGGGGGGGGGGGGGGGGGGGGGGGGGGGGGGGGGGGGGGGGGGGGGGGGGGGGGGGGGGGGGGGGGGGGGGGGGGAGGGGGGGGGGGGGGGGGGGGGGGGGGGGGGGGGGGGGGGGGGGGGGGGGGGGGGGGGGGGGGGGGGGGGGGGGGGGGGGGGGGGGGGGGGGGGGGGGGGGGGGGGGGGGGGGGGGGGGGGGGGGGGGGGGGGGGGGGGGGGGGGGGGGGGGGGGGGGGGGGGGGGGGGGGGGGGGGGGGGGGGGGGGGGGGGGGGGGGGGGGGGGGGGGGGGGGGGGGGGGGGGGGGGGGGGGGGGGGGGGGGGGGGGGGGGGGGGGGGGGGGGGGGGGGGGGGGGGGGGGGGGGGGGGGGGGGGGGGGGGGGGGGGGGGGGGGGGGGGGGGGGGGGGGGGGGGGGGGGGGGGGGGGGGGAGGGGGGGGGGGGGGGGGGGAGGGGGGGGGGGGGGGGGGGGGGGGGGGGGGGGGGGGGGGGGGGGGGGGGGGGGGGGGGGGGGGGGGGGGGGGGGGGGGGGGGGGGGGGGGGGGGGGGGGGGGGGGGGGGGGGGGGGGGGGGGGGGGGGGGGGGGGGGGGGGGGGGGGGGGGGGGGGGGGGGGGGGGGGGGGGGGGGGGGGGGGGGGGGGGGGGGGGGGGGGGGGGGGGGGGGGGGGGGGGGGGGGGGGGGGGGGGGGGGGGGGGGGGGGGGGGGGGGGGGGGGGGGGGGGGGGGGGGGGGGGGGGGGGGGGGGGGGGGGGGGGGGAAAAAAAATTTTAAATAAAAAAAAAAAAAAAAAAAAAAAAAAAAAAAGGGGGAAATAAAAAAAAAAAAAAAAATGTGGGGGGGGGGGAAAAAAAGGGGGGGGGCATGGGGGGGGGGGGGGGGAAAGGGGGGGGGAAAAGGGGGGGGGGGGGGGGGGGGGGGCGGAGGGGGGGGGGGGGGGGGGGGGTTTTTTTAATAGGGGGTTTTTTGGGAAAAAAAAAAAAAATTTTTAAAAAAAAAAAATTTATTAAATATTATTTTAAAATTGAGTTTGGGAAAAAATGGAAAACTTATCCCTAATTTTCCCGCACACAAAGATTGGTTAATTTTAGTTAAGAGAAAACATTTTTTCCGTTCACAGCTGTTGTTATTATTGATGTACTATTTGACAAAATTTTCCTCATAGCTCGGCATGTTTTACATAATAAGCTCTTGGGTAAGTTTATATATTGGTTTCTTACTTCTTGTCTTCATGACTGACGTCACATTGTGTGATCTAGCAGGGAGCGTCAGTAATACAACAAAATGGAGAATCCAAAGTTTTTCACTTTTCCATCGGAATTAACTTATTTATAATCCATTTAAATGAAAATGTGTAGGATTAAAAGGTTTCCACGGAACAAAAAGAATTTAATTAAAAATTATACTCAACTCCGATAATGGAAAGTGAGGAAAACCGCTCAAATTGTTTCGATTTCCCCTGAAATTGTCAAAGTAGGAAATATCTGGAAAATCGTTGCTGTCAAAGAACTTTGCTCTAATGGTTTTGTGTGAAATCTTTCAATTGTACTTCAATTAATTGAAATGGGTTATATTAAAGATTTTGATGTATATTTTTGTCATTAACAGCGAAAACCTTTTAAAATTTCATATCTCACTGTATTCATATCTAACCTCAGCCTCGCAACGCGTCACAGAGTTTATTGGAACCAATTCGAATTCAATATTCATAGTCATAACGTACCCATAAATTTGTCAAACGTAGGAGACGGTCTTGAGGAGAATAAGTCCGTAAACAAGATTTGGTATTCAATAAAAAGGGACTATTGCATCAAACCTATGGAACCTTTTTACACACTCTTATAGAAGAGCTTATTTGCAGTACAATACAGGAGTGTCTACTCCACGTGGACATATCCTTACATGTAAATTACATTATTACGCGATGCAACAATTAAGGTGAACACAATATTACATATTATGCGGAGATCATATTTTTTTCATATTGTCTTATATCTGGTTCCACAAAAGAAAATTTACATATTTTTACAGTATGTTTGTCTATTCTGCGCACAGTATTACATTAGATGCTATTAGCCATGTTATTAAAGAAAAAATATTTTGTATACTTAATGACATCTACTATAACCAAAATAGACTAAAACCGCCTTCTGTTACATTTTAGATAAATTCTAAGATAGTTACTTGTCTGTGTAAACCTGCCCCGTACTTGAGCAATGAGGGCTTTATGTTTATTTTACTAATTAACTGGCGTTTTAAAATACATACCAATGTACTACGAGTACTGGCGTGGCGAGAAAAACAAAGGATTTCACTTCAATTGTTTGCGATGCAGTGTTTGTTGTATTTCCCTTTTGAAGTTCCTTTATATTTTATTAACTAACACGTATTTATTTACGATTAAACAACACTCTCTCATATATTCAATAATTATAAACAAACTAGCTGATCCGGCAAACGTTGTTTTTCCAAACATGTGATATCACTTTTCAATAAATGAATAAAAAATAGGAGTTGAGTGTAGGGGGGTAAAAATTTAGGGTTATATATATTTTTGCATGTTGTATGATAAAAAAATGGAAAATAAAAATGTTGTCTAAAAAATAATAAAAAAAAATTGGGGTGGACACTACCCCTAACATTTAGGGGGATGAATAATAGATGTTAGCCAATTCTCAGACCTACTCAATACGCTCACAAAGTTTCATGAGAATCAGTCAAACCGTTTCGGAGTATGGGAACGAAAACTGTGACGCGAGAATTTTATATAATATTGTGAATCTAAACCATTCCCAGATCCCCTTGAACACACACAAAAAATTTCATCAAAATCGGTCCAGTCGTTTGAGAGAAGTTCAGTGACATACACACTCACAAGAATTATATTTGTTTAGACCCAAGTAAGGTTTTTAAAAATAGTGACGTCAGTAGACTCATTTTCTTCAATTTATTGAAGATTCCTTTTTTTGAGAACACACACACAATAAAATCACCACTTAACAAATAATCACTTTTATTCGTAAACAATAATAGTTTTACATCATAAATAAGCGAAGTCCTTCTGTTCTGTCTTTTAAACAAGTTATGGGTGTAGTAGTAGAGGGGAACCATAGAGGGGCGACCCCAATACGCGCAGCAATGTTGCCATTTTACGCCGGTATGCTGTTGCTCCTATATATATATATATATATATATATATATATATATATATAATAAGGACAATAAATATACTCCTATATATATATATATATAGAATAATAAAAAATGAGATATATATAAAGAAGGTTCAAATTATGTAATACATTTTATGTAATAATAGAATGACGTTATTTAAAAAAAAATATTTTGTCAAAGTCAGTGACAATGGTAATCAACAGTGTAAGTATATCTTTTAACTCTAAATATAAATTGTGGTTCAAATGTCGAACATGTCGACCGGAAATGTCCACCCTTTCATTTCCGCTGGCGCTATCTCAATTCCTTTGTTTGGTTACCTTTGATGTAATGGTCAGAACAATGATTACACAGAATTCACTTATATATACAACACTTTAATTAATAGAAAAATTGTGGAAACATAACTGATATTTATAACCTTTTCAACCGTATTTTATATTGTATTACTTTCTAACATTAATTTCTAAATGGGCTAAGTTAAAATAAGAAGTTTCAAAGGATCGTGGCTTCATCCCAACTGGCAAGATATAATAATGTTAATTAGATTTTTTTTTATAAATCCCAATGTTTTGTGGAAACTAGTTCTTTGTGGAATCAAGCATTTTGATTAATAGTTGAAATTCCTAGAATGGAAGCAAGCAAACCAATAACAAGCGGTTATTGGTTTTCATCTAATTAAAGTAAAAAAAAATAAGAATTCTTAGACAAACAAAAAACATTTTGTTTTGATATAGCCAGAACTGCAGAACGGCAATTTAATAGCATATTAAATTATTTTAACTATATAACTTTTTGAAACACACTAAAAATAACACCTCATTAAAAACACTTTTTAACAGATTTATGTTATGTATTTTTTGCAAAATTTAAATATAATTATATTATTTAAAAAAAATTCCCTACGTTTCGCGTGCTTTACAGCGTGCGTGGTCACGATAGTTTACCGTGACCACATGTTTTTCTTTAAATGAGTAACAGTTATGTTAATAAAAGACAAAACTATATAACTGTATAGAAGTAAGGTTACATAAAGGATGTCTCTGTATAAAACAAATTAATGAAACATTTCATGCATTGTTGCAATTTTTTTCACGATAAAAGGAAACTTGGAAATGGCTGCTCCCGGCACTAAAAGTAAATGGACTGGACAACAGAGTCGTAGGCCTCTTTGTAGAACAATGCTTCGTAATTATGCGCCTTAATTCTATATTTTGGTTTTTAAATTTGTATATATTGGAATAGTATTATACTATTTACAGGCTGTAAAATGTTGCGTAATCAATTACATCAAAGAATAATAGGTATTCTTTAGAGTTTTGGTAACTGTGGCTTCTAACTCCGAAGATTTCATTAAAAGATATTTGTCTAACTATCCCAACGTGATTGGTTTATCTGGACTTGACTGTGATGTTAACTGAAGCCCTAAGATAAACTTATCACATTATATTTGGGACTCCGTTTGTGAATACTGATGGATAGATTATGTTCATTTAGAATTGAATGTTACCGTAAACGCTTATATGCCTCGTTTTATCTTCGTAACACCGCGTCTTTTATTTATTGACACGCTGAATTTTAATTTTCATATCGTATAACTTTTTTAGTCAATTTAATCTGTCCCAGAATATACTATTGTAGTCTGAACAATAGAAAAATAATTCCGAGAAATGAATAAGCAAAAAGTAGACGTAATTCCAAATTGTATCCAATTTAGAAAATATATATGTATGTTATCTTGATGTAAAATCCATAGCATTTATTTTGTTATCGTTAAAAATCCCTAAAACGTGAACAGATCCTTCATTTGCATATTCCGATGGTTTTTCATTGAAACGAGCGGAGTTCTTTTTGCCTAATGCTAAAGGCTGTAATTCTTTTACACTGCAGGTGCAATTCTCTTTTACAGAAGCAGTGCTGAAAGCACATTTTCAGCGATTTGTAGCATTTTTAAATGGTTTATTTTACTGTATTCATGATCCAGTGATGCTACCATTCTAAATTAAGATTTTTAATAGTTAGCTAAGAAACCAAGGTAAGGTATTCAAATTCTCGGCAATTAGGTAACCAAATTTCTGAAGTTATTTTTGTTTTTTTTTTAATTAACTAACGACATAATTAAGTTCTAACTGTGTATTTAAAAAGTAAATAAAAATATTAAGTGAAGGAATGCATGCTCATGAAACATTGTTATTACGAATCGTCGCCTCGCTTAAAGCCACGAGATTGGGCAATAAATTGGAGGATTCCGGGTGAAGTCAAGTAAATAAAATAGTTAATTTTACAGGGAGATAGGTACTCAGTGACAGCGTTGAGCCTCGTTCTAAGATTTACGCATATAATATTACCTCTTTACAGCCTGAATAGCAATTCTCACTTTCTGTTTACGATGACAATTTTAGTTAGAAGTAAGCGGGAAATAGTATTTCAAAGGAGAAGCTTTATAACTATATGTCGATATTAGAATATCACAATATATTTATAAAAAAAAACTTTCATCTAAAAACTATTACAACAAGAAGTCATGCAAAATATTAAAAATGTTTCGTGACAGGCTTTTGACAGATTATAAAACGTTTAGAAACTGCAAGAAATATAATCATATTTTATTTACGTTATCTTACTTGAATATTACAAAACTCAAGAAAATCTTTGGGTCAAACCGAACCATGTAGATACCAACCCTCGAGATAAGGTAATTGAAAGTTGTATGTTCTCTAAGTATTAAGTAACCTCAATGTATATGATCAAACTTCTATAATTGATGGAGGAACATTTCACTTAATGCTACCCCAGATTCATCTAATATTAGTTAATTAACAAGATACACGTGATTAAAACCTCACTCGCAAATCTAAGATAACTCTATTTAGGAACCAGCATCCAATACTCATGATAAATTATACACACTACATTCATTAGCTCCCTTTATCCATAAGCATACTATAAATATTAACTAGTTTTTAAATGTTTCACAAATATACGGCAATAACTTTCTTACAGAGAGACATATTTGAAATATCGTATAATAGAGATTGGATTGTCACACCTTGATGTTTTACAGAATGGTGTTTCTTGGTATGCAGCTATATAAGACAGAGCAAGCAGATGTACAAAATGATGTGTAGTAAAAAATTATGCAAAAGATCGCATGTACTCCACTATGTGTGACTCCTGTTGGTGTTCAACACTTCCGGAAAAGTCCAAAAAGCTCAAAATTTAATGTCCAACATGAGTGGTATTTTCTATATAGTTAATGATAAATGTAAGTTAAGGATATGAGTTTTTCATTTCAGCTACGTATCGCTGTTTTATCCGTTGACATTTTTAGTATTTGTCACTTTGGATAATGTAAGACATATTTGAGGTCTAAAGAACTTAAGTTAGCTTTTTAATATGAATCTTCTAATCCACCACAGTAAGGCGTTTCGCATATCGACAAGAGAAAATTACGAATACCTAATTAGGATATTCAGTTGCGCTTAGACTAACTTTGCGCATGTGCGAGGACCTGTTTTCTAATGATGTCACTCATTCAGATATTTGTTTGCTCAGTAAACTTTTATGAGGCCATGTTTGCTAGATGTAGTGTAGGCCTCGAACGAGAAAGGAGAAATGTACGTCACAAACACAAACTCAAATTATGTACACTTAAACAAATCTAAAGAGGTTATAGAGGTGTTGCACCATCACGACAAACTGTAGCCTTCCACCATACCCTCATATGGGAGAAGCATATTCAACATGTTTTCGTATAGCCTTTGACTATTGTTTCCATGAATTTAATTGACGACATCTTAGTTCCTTAATTATTTTCTGAAATTATTAGTCTCAAAAAAATAAAGTGATCTCAAAGCTATCCTCATATCACTCATATCACTTATCTCGTAAAATCTTCAACTCAAATAACGAATAAAGTGAACCTCACAAACTGGAAAAAGTTTTCCCTGAAATAAAACGAAAAATCAACTTATGGCGGAGGCATAAAGCAAATATTTTTCTTTTATGGTTCAGGGTGTCGTTTGAGATGAAGTGCGGACGGCCACCTAAACACCTGCAATGCGGTTTTACAAGAACGATTTGTATGCTCTTTTCTAATGGGAATGTCGCACTTTCTATTACACTTAAACTTCGCGTTCGTCTATAGCGAATCATCGTGATCACATAGTGAGGTATGTCGTGGTATTAGAGGGTTTTTAAAACAGAATAAACAAACAAAGGCCTCGTATTGTATGTCGTATCGCGATTCTATTTTAACTTAAAATTATTTATATGGGTTTTAGTCCAAATTAGTCCAAGTCCAATTCAACTGACATTTATATAACACAATAACTATTATTTATATATTTTCGAATGTAAGTATTTCGAATTGTTGAATAAGTAAGAAAAGGTTTACTCAAAGAGAGATTAAAATAATAATGGCAATAATTAACTATTAACCTTTATTATATCTACAAAAAAGAGCTTCCATTTGAGTTTAAAACACATTTATGCTAATAGGAAAAAACAAGAGATAGATACCCCATCCTATTATATTAAAATTTGCATGTTGTGAGCAATATTTATAAGACAAAGATAAGGTAAACTGAAGCGTCGTAAAATTTAATATACAATACAAAACATAATTTAAAACTCAAAGCTGACTTGCTTCAGGATGAGAAATTCTTCAACAATGTCAAGGGCAGTGTTTTATTAAACATTCTCTCCTGTTTTGAATTATGGGCCTTTAGATAACTTATTTATATTTAGCAAGCTTTCTAACAAATATTAAATATAACTCACCAGTGATTCATACGCTTTTTTTATAAAGTAACCGGGTAGAAGGCTCACCCGATCCTTATACCGCCGCCCCTGGACACTCACAATACCCACATAGTGCTGGTACGCGGCAGAAAATTCTTTCTGAAGCGCTCAGTTGTGAAACGGAGTACATCCAAGTTATACGATGTATGACCTCGATGGTCCTCAAAATGTATACAGTGTTCTAAACGCAGCGTACAAATTATAGCGCCTTCAAAATAGTAAACGAATTATGCTTGAAGAGGTTTCCTTTTAGCGTTGAAATGGGCCAAATTACAAGGCGAGTGGACGTCCGGAATTTTAGGCCAAAATTACTGGAATTTAAACATTCGATGTTTCCAGTTTTCCACTTGAAATACGACATTTTAAAATCCTCGTAGTCGATTGAATTGTTAAGCAAGGCAAATTATGGCTGGCCCGATTTTCGATTTCCCCTTTTTGTCAGAAACATTCCAATCTGTTTTCTAGGAAGCGAAAGGATTGATATGAAAAAGACCCTAAATGTATAGCTTAATTTCAATTTTATTTAAATATAGAAATATATCTCTTTATATTACGATTTAGACTTAGCGTTAATTACGAATCCTGTATCTCAAAAAAAAACTACATTAGGAGTCATAGTTGCTCTCCAAAATCAAGAAATAAATTAAATAATAAAGTAATCTTACATTCCTCTTTGCTTTACGTAACATATCCCTGATACAATCACAATACTCCTCTCTTTCTAGGTTCTCATGCTGACTGTAGCCACATCTGACGTACACAATAATGATAAACAGCCGTTTTTTAGATTAGCCTACTTCGTTTCTAACCCTTCGCAGTCTCGAATTTGAGTTCTCAAAATCACTAACAATAGTAATTAATATTTTCGGACAGCAAAATACCCACAGGAACCATTGAGTTGTACCCTTAACCAGTAAGCAATAAAAGGACAGTGCTTAGTAGACTCGAACCCTTTCAGTTGCCTTGTTGACATACATCACGTCGAAACGTGTTTTGTACAGCTTATGTAATATTAACACACTTTCAACGTAGCAAAGCGTGTCCGTATATCTATATAATGTTTGTGGATAAAATCTCAAGCCCGCGAGTAGAAAGGGAAATTTGAGGACCGTCCCATCAGAGCCCCGCATGGTAGGATAAGGCGAACTAGGTGGTGTCCAACCCCAACTGGTTGCTCCTATCACACTGCTCCTATCCACGCAAACCTTGAGTTTGCCGTGCCGAAGAATAGTATAACATATTTATTTCATATATTTATTTATGTTTTATATTAGTTATTACTGGCTTGAATACTATATAATCGCGAATTTGCATTTGTATTGTATATAGCAAAGGTACTACGCGGTATCGCACATAACCCGGGAGTGCTGCAGTACCTGACACTCAGTGTACCGGATAGATATGTCTGGCGGAGGCGCCGCCCGCAACTGCTACATGTCCCCGCGGCGAGAACTAACCTGCTCGATAAGACGCCTCTCACTAGGGCTATACATGTTTTAAACGGGGTTCACGAAAAAGTGGACATCTTCTCGTGTTCTTTGAGTGAATTCGCAAGAGTCACGTTATTAGTTTTAAGCAACTCACTATTGAATTAGGTTAAGTTCCTGTGATAATAGTAGTTTAATGATGAATAAATAAATAAATAAATAATATTATAACAAAATAACACCACTAAGAAATACATATGTATCCAATTGTCAATAATTGAGATATACATCAATTATTGACACATTTGGAATACCGTACATTTTATTTACCTATAAAAATTTCAGTAATATAAGCACATAACGCACCTCAAAAAATACAATGCATAGTGCAGTTTAACTTGCACCATTAACGTAAGCATGAAGAACTAAATAGATTTTAATGTTTAAAATTCTTATTTTAAATTATTCAAGTGGAAGATATAAGAAAAACGCCAACAGATGGCGCTGGTAGTTTTTTTTACTGTTTATAATATTCAGGGCCACTAGTTATAAGAAGTATTATTTATTAACATCTATGACAGCAGCAATTTAAAAAGCTCTTGGAAGCTATCTATCCACAATAGTTTGCTGCCCAGACTTTTAATTATATATAATATGTTAACTAACTCCAGATTCAACCAGAGCGAGAGATGTAGGGATGTTGTGTCGGGACTGAGGATTCAGTCAAGCTCGGCTCGTCGCGGAAACTCGACGCCTCCTGCCGCCCAAAGTTCATGAGCGTATTGCTATTTCAAAGAAACTGAAAACTTTCTTTTAATTCTTATTATATTAATGATTGAGGTGATATTGAGTTTTTAAGTGAAGTGTCGAGAGTTTTGTGACATTCACGCGAGGGATGTAAGTATTGAGAATAATTTCGGTAAAATCGGAATTATAATTTAACTTCCCGTTTGATAATTATTGCCACGTTTTACCTTACCATTACAAACATTTTTATTAATTACAATACAGTTATTATTATTACTATAATTAATATAATATATATCTTTTATTAATATTATTTATCTTTCATGTGATTTCTTTTGTGATTTTTGCATAAAGCGTCACCTGTTGAATTACTAGCCAAGAGATACATTCAAACTTTGATTACAAAAGCAATGTTATAGTAAATCTTATTTACGTTATACTTTTTATAGGAATTATGTAATAGAAAATATTTTTATCACACATAATAGAAATTAAACAATAGTTTGCAACAAATATTACCCAGCTCAATATGTAATAAGTACCGCTCCACACGGTTTTAGTACCAGATCCGACCACAGAACGACATATACCGATCGAACCGGCCGAATTAATATTAAATTTAGTTAATTTTTATTTTCAAATGATCAACCTACTTATTAGATGTAATTAACCAAAAGTAAGAGGAACAATTTTTTATTCAACAAGTTAATATTTTTAAGTTAATGGTTGATCCTACTCTTAATCTTATTATTCCATTAAAAAACGAAGATATGTTTTTTTTTAATAATTACACTTTAACACAAACGATACTCCACACTATGATAGTTTGATTGTTTGAATGATTGAAAAAATATACAGTTTCTTTTTATACATCTTATGTAGAATGACGACAATAGCTCTTAATATGTTTCAGTAAAGTTTTAATTACGAAAGTACATTTTGATTTGCAAAAATACCAATTCAATTTAGTTGTACACAATAATATTATGCGAATTGTGTTAATTAATGAAAACAAAAGATATTTTCGAGTGCCCTTTGTATTGTAATATGTATCGGTGCTATTTTTGTTTGCAGCTCATTATTAACTTTAAAATATTATTCGTTATAGTAGACAATTTTAATTACAAATATGAATCTAGAGTAGATGTCGTGCAATTAAAATAAACGGTACGTCTTGCGTGTTTTTCGTTTAAATTTCATCTCGCCAAAACAACCGCTGCGATTTTAAATTTTAAACAGTTTAGTTTTATCACATCATTGTTGAATTTTATAGGAAACGTAAGATTAGCCGACGAGTGAGAGATGATACATTTTACGATAAAGAATCATGGGCTGGAGATATACCGGTCATTTGAATCAACAATGGAAAATACACAGTATTATTAATATTAATTAAAATAATCATTTTCAAAGGAAAGGCTTTGTGCACGTGTTTTATAATTTTAGCATATCAAATGCCAAAATGAATATGCAAAGCTTCCAAGCATCCGCGTTGAACTTGATAACTTACCACATAATTCCCGCAAATTTGACAACTTCATTTGCTTAGTTTGAATCCATGTAGGTTAAAAGTTAGGTTATCCGTCTGATATATTTCAATGAAGATTGTCGTTTACCTAACTAATTAGCAAAAATATAGACTATTTTCCATTTGGTTATCATAAACATACAAAGGGATTAATAAAAATTGATAAATTATAGATAACGATAGAGTGTAACGCTAATGGAAAAGAGTTAAAAGGCTGAAAGTTGCTTCGTATTTGTACTTTGTAGTTAAAACCTTTATAATTTGTAATTGTAAATGCTAGGAGTAAACTATGGACGTCTTGGCTTATAAATCAAACTACATATTTCCATTTAAAATACAATACATGTTATAACTGCAAAGGAGTTTCCACAGATTATGTAGAAAGACCAAAATTAAAGACTAGAATGTACACGGAATTTTGTTATATTTAACGAATAAATATGCATTAAAGTTCAAGGTAATAAATATTCAAATGTATGTGAAAGTTGTTGTATACAGTCTTTGTGGAAAAAGGCAAAGTTTTACAAATGATATTGCTCTTGGGATATTTATCATTTCCCCAACAACATTTCTATTTATACGAGCGGGACACACATTTCCCAATCACGAAATACACTCAGTAAATGGTGTCCCAAATGGCCTATTTGGACATTACAGATGGCGTGGATTCCCTTACAATTTGATTCAGAGTTTTCAATATATTGCTATAGATCAAAAGACATTAAAAACAAATGTTACTCCATAAAACGAAACGTTAATGACGTCATAATTAAAGCGTCATAGATTTTATGAGTGGTAATGAATTGTTATTTGTTCGAAGCAATAAATTCGCAACGATCGACAGTTAGGGCTTATACAAACACTTCAAAGTAGTTTACTAAGCAAAGCTCCTAATCCTCACTCAAATGTTTTGAGAGTTGAAAACACCTGTTTTGTTTAATGCAGCACGGCTTCATGAAAATACAATTACATTAGGCATGATTGACTTTTGGGACTTGTTGAGAGAAAGACAAAGAAAAAACTATATTATACAGCTAATAATTAAGTAACCTTGCAATATTTGGGTTCTGATACCTTATATACCCCACTTATTATACTTATTACCTCACAAACGAAAATTTATCATCTCTTAAGATATCGGGATCTCGTGGGAAATTATAAATTACAAAAATGATAAAAAACGTCTTTTTGTCTTAGAAGAAAATGCCTTCCAAAACACAATTAGTTTAAAATGTATGTTGTAGTGGGCACGGTATGGAATAGTTATATAAAAAACCCATAAATCGTGGTGCTAGCTTTAGAGAGGATTTCAAAAGTTGTAATTATATATAAATCACCTAATTACTCGGCAAGGTAGCATGAACTAAATAAATTTTGTTGTTTTGTTTTTTTGTTAAATTTCTTTACCAAGAGTGTGAAGTCTACGCGGACAGAGTCGCGAGCTCCAGCTTGTGTTTGACTAAAGTATATAATTAACAAGTGAGCCATTTCATTGAAATGTACTTGTCATAAAATGTAATGGCATAGAACAAACAGACTGTTTGAGAGAGGCTTAACCGCGAATTTTACGAGGAGACAATTTTAAGAGGAGCCAGTAATGAGCTTCGAGTTACTGCTGGGACAGTCTCCAGGTTACTTTTAGGACGTAATGCTTGCCTGAAGATTTTATGACATGATGGGGATATATTCTGAAGAATAATAGTCGAAAGTAAATCGTTATGATAGTCTGAACGTTAATATTGTCTTTATTAACATAGGTTATAGAAACTTATAATTTTATGAATATCGAATTGATTAGGCAGTAATATGCCATTTTTATGATAATTTCCAATCTGACACGATTGCTGAAAAGCATTCGAAACGTCGACAAAAATAATTTCTCGCGTTTTAATCCGTAAAACAGTATTTAATTTAGAACTCTCAACGCTATATATATGTGTTAATCACGTGATTTATTTGAAATGGTTCTGGTTTTACGCCTCGACAATTTCACCAATCATTCACTTTGGTTTACATCGATATAGAATATTGCCACTCCATACGACGCACTAAGAGGGAATCAGAAAATATTTTTAGTGCTTTTTTAAATACGATTATAATGCGACGCACAAAGTTTTCCATTTGGATATCATAACGTCTCTGTGCTTGAGTCATCCATCAAATTGTCTGAACTGAAATATGCCGGTTTTTTCAATCTTCAATTATCTTGCAGAGCTTCAAATGCAATACCTTGTGGTTGAGAATACTGCTGTTACCACGTAATTTAATTGACAAAAACCACAGGTTGGTGCAAAAAAAGCAGCCCTGAATTTTCAGAATTTCTCGTTGTACTCTCTTAGCTTCTATAAACTAGTCAAGTAATAACAAACTGACTACTTTAACTTAAAATAGTTTCAAACAAGACGAGCGAGAAATAGGTGCATCGTTTATAAAATAAATTAATATATTATTAAATAAGAAAAGGGTATAGATACATGTATTCGAAGGGGATATATTCAGTTGGAATCATACGTGTCATACAAGACGTATTTCTTTAAAAATAATAAAACCTGGGTACGATCCTACCTAATATAATTGTTTGGGTGAAGGAATTGAAAATTATATCGAGTCTTGCCATCAATAAGAAGTATACGAGCCAATCAGCGACGCCGACCGACAATAGCCCTGAGATGACTGATCAAACACATTCAGAGCAAATTATAGGTACTCCTCTGTGATTTTCTTTTGATGCCTCATTCAGCGATATTTGATTGTATAAAGTGTTTCAGTAGGTTTCGTCTGGTATTAGTTCTCTCTGATATTAATTTATGTTTTAATAAGGCTTCATTTTGCAACATAATTCAATGTTCATGCACATGCATGCATGAATTTTTATCCGAAAATCGTATATTTACAGCGATGTGAATATGCCTTATAAAATTGGTAGTATTTGGGGTATAAACGACTTAACTAATGACGATATGGTTTAATTTTATCATATGGGATACACATCTCTACACAAAGATTTAGACATAATATTTTTGTGTAAAGGGTATATGGTCCCTCTGATTTTTGCCATATATATTGGGAAGTGCACTTCTTAAGTGGCGTTCCACAACAGTGAGGTTTTTAAAACATTTTCTACCGCTCCCTACTATTTTGTGGAACCAGCTGCCGGAGGACGTATATCCGAGCTGATTCGATTTGGGAGGCCTCAAAAGAAGAGCGTACCAATCCCTTATAGGGCGGCAACACATCGGTAAGGCATTCCAAGTATCCATGGGCAGAGGTTAGCACCTCTCTAAGTAACTCTCCTGCTTCTTTGATCCGTATCGTGATCCATATCCGTAAGGCTACATTGATAGTTAGACATTTGAAATTTACATTGGTGTGTCTGGTACCACTGTACGAAATACTATAATTAAAATAATTATTTAAGAGAGCTCATAGCATATAAATTTTTTGCTCACTTTTGCTGAAGTAATGGTGTAGCAACCTTCGTGCACGAGTCCAACTCACGTGCCTGCTGAAGCTTTACCTAAGTAATTAATTCCTTAATATTACTAATATAATACATATTTACCGAACAAATTTTCCATTAATAAGGTATCCGCTTAACATATGTCAATCAAGGCGATTGTAAAGTAACGGCAGTCGATAAACACTACTTGCAGGTGTCAATAATGGTTATCCACCTGATTATCATTATTGACACCTGCAAGGTCTGTTAATGGATCTGAGCGGTTATCGCGATTTATTTATCAGAATTATATACCTATTTTTGAAGACACTAATGAAATGCTGTCCTCAATTGGTGTAAGAAAACGCGAAATTTTCTTACGTCTTCACAGGCCGTTGGACCAATTTTCAAATTCGGTATGAGCAGCTGAGACCCTGGATAAAAACACATACCTCACCTGAATACATTTACTGCTATGTATAATTAAGACATATAATGTAACTACCTGTAATGGGTATTATACATGTATCGATGATGTATAATGTATATATGTAAATGCTGTAGAAATGAAGAAAGCTATGTCGAGTGGAAGCAGATGTCGTGATAAAGATACGAAAGGGCATGCTGAGGTGATTCGGTCAGGTGGAAAGAACTGTAAACTGAAAAAAGTTGTAAGAGGTTTACTGAAGCTATTGTTATAGTAAAAAAATAGTCTTCTATACAAAAAAGTCTTAACTTTGAAAATCTTTTGTTTGCAATGAAATGTCACTCGGAGGTGAACAACATGTGTTACCCTTTTAAACTAACTAAAGGTAAAGAATTATAAATAGTCAACGAATTGACCTGACCCTCACTGAAATTTCAAAGGGACACGTCAAAGGACACGATTTAAAGTTTATCCTTTCATATTTAAATTATAGGCAGATTATAAATGTATTGTATATAAGACAGCAAAATTGTACAAAGACTAGATCCTGATATACTTTCATATGACCTGATTTATATATATATATATATATCAAAGCAAATTTTGAAAACTGCAAACGCTCTACGCTAAAAGTCGGAGGCTTGACGTTCGTGATCAAATTTATGGAACAAAGTTTGTACTCGGAGATAAACAGTCACTTGTCAGGTAGGCTATACTTTAAATTTACCGTCTCAAAAACTTGAAAGCGTATAATGTCGTGCAGGGTAATTGCGCGAACGGAAATCAGAAAATTAGCTTTAGCCGGCGCAGCATTACGTGATCGTCTCTCTCTTGTGACCGGCGATTACATGCATGCTATAATGTGATCATCACAGTTATAATTTACATTATTTTTATTTATTTTCATAACCAATCATAGTTATAAGTAATGCGTCTTTATTGATTAGATCTAATTGTTTATTTTTCTTAAGCTTATTATTATTAATTACGTCTTATGATAGTTTGAGATTTGTACCGAGGTTCGGACCTACGATCACAATCGATTGTTTGAATACATTGATATTAATAATAATGATTTTTTAATTTAATTGAAGTGGCGAAGCTTTAACTTAACAATACGTAGTAAAACTATGTATATATACATTGCATGGCAAAATATGCTTTGATGAACACACATTGAAATTGCTTACATTTAAATTATCATACAGTTTCAATATGATCAATTGCGTGATCAAAACATACACAAATCCAGAGTTAATACGATCCCCTTATAATAGCTCTATACGGCACAGGGGACGTCTCCCATTGTTAATAACAACTGTACCATTTCAATATCTTATTGAATAGTCAATTGGTAGAGCTCGCCCGGAAAACATCTATTTACAATAATAAATCGACCTTCTTTTGCATATTGTATTCATAACTTAATATCCTGAAGTGATTCTGTTAAAAATATTTACAATAAATTTAGGATACGCTTTGCACGATGCTTCAAAACAGACATGTATATAATTTACATAAGATTTATTTTGTTATTTTTTTGTACTCGTCCTCATTTCTTTAACACCGCACTAGCTGCAATTTCATTAGATTTTTTCATACCCGGAAAACCTTTATGTAATTGTTTAAGCATACTATGCATTTGGATCTTTTAAGTTCATAACAATACAAAACACTTTTCAACTGCATTTGACGGATCCTGTATATTGATTGCAATACCATTACGATAAAATGAAAATAAAACAAAAATTATATTTTATACTTCTTAGTCACTTCAATAGCGTTACATTAATTGACCATATTAATTAATTATATATAATTATTAATTATAACTTGTTGTAAATTAATGCATGTATATCTTTCTTTTGTATATTTATATTTTGTAGTACAACATAGGTCCACTTCCTAGAGTTGATTTATACCGAATTATGAACAATGTGTGACGACTATCAAGTATAGAATCATAAATATAGACGCAGTTTTATACATATATATAAATCACTATCAATTAATTGATTTTTGTCGTAAATCCCCTACTCATTATTTCTCTATTCGCCAAATCTCTTTTATCAGGCTTGCTGGTGATTGTACTTTTAATTAAAACTGACGGACAGGACTTTTGGCTGCCTTTTATTAGTTTATTAAGCTCGATTCCTTTTAATCTGAATTGTGTGATAAATTTCATATAAAATTGGTCGCTTTTGTAATAATTTTGAAGGATAAATAAGTGAAACCATAAACATGGCGATTAACAGAGCGATCATGCGTACAATGACGTCACGGCCGACGAGAGGCCACTAATTATGCGTAAGCGATGTGCTTGACATATGTCACGCCCATAAACCGCTACACATCATTGAACTAGCTGCCGATGAGGAATCTGCATGTACCGAACGTGATATAGAGACTCTCGCATGGTTTGGTTGTAAAATTAAATAAAAAATTAAGTATTTTATTAGATTAGATTGGTTAAAATATTTATAGTGGACGAAACGCAAAGGATCCAGTCTGTACAATAGCTGTCAGGTTTTACGGAATTGTAAATAAGACACAGTTTGTATTAGAAACGACCGCATTGACTTTTTCCCAAGATTTCCCCGAAGCCAATTTGGTCCTGATGGGTTTATACCTAACGGCCAAAAATAATAAACCTTTGTTAGTGATTAATCAAACAATTGTTTTGTTCTCGATAATTGGAAGGCAGAATTGTTCAGTCTGTTTGATATTGCTTGTTAAACACAAAGTGTCAGTCAACATAATAAAGATAATATTATTCCTTATTGATTACTTTCATTGATTTGACAATATTGGAATACAATAAATTATACGAATTCCGAATGTTACTATTATATAGATTTAACTGCGCATCTTCATTCCTTTTTCATAAGGAATGGAGTAAAGAACTAACAATAATTTTAATACGAGGTGCAAAGCAGCTTTAGGTTTAAGTGTTGTTTTGATAGGAATGTAAACGTATTTCAGGTGATTCTGGACTGAAGCAATCCACGAAGCTTTGAGGAGTTATTTAATAGCTACTGATAAAGTTTCCCAGCCACGTATCTCTTGAAGGCTCTTCCTAACAATTGCATTTTCTCCTACGATGACAATAGTCGACTTCGAAGGAATGTTTACGGGAAAATTGCCACTTATATAACTGCTTTATTTCGCTCGGGGTTTTACAATATGCTTAGAGACAGCTTTCCGTTCGGATATGAAGAAATATTTTGAGGAATATGGATTATATTTCTATATGATTATTTGAATTGCATTTTGAAATAAGCTAATTTGCCGACAATATTGGATGGATTAATAATGATAATTAAAACCTATTATATATATTTCTTAGTTTCTCTATCCAATAAAAAACATCTTATTGATTGCTCACAATAAAAGATAATGTTAATAATGTTAACCGAATTAATCTTGACTATGATTGTTTCCAAGAATAATACTAGTATATACTTCCTAATGGAAAAGATCTTAAGCTCATTAATTATTTTGCTCTCTGTTATGGAGTACATTTTGTGAAAACTTTTTGGTTCTTGAACATTTATAATGAGATGCCAAGAGTTCATTATTTTATATATGTAGACATGTCTGCTTTTCTCTCGCCTCCATATATACATCAAAAATATTTTTATGACCCTCATTAAAGCACTTGCTTTCCTAATTTACATCGTGTATACCTGACTTAAAGTCGATTTTAACTTACTTTAGTTAATATTTCGTAGAAGCACATAAGTTTTACGAGTAGATGTCTCACTTAAGTGACACGGACGCAAAGGTTTTACGCGGAGTGTGCCTCCGTAATCCATTAAAGTGTTTTTGACTTTAATTATAACGAATCATAATTTATTTAAACAAAGTATTTCCGCCGTGATATTTTGGAGCTTTAAAACAGTAAAACCTCCTTAGAATATTGTGCAATTGTAAGAAGGTTACCGGGATAAACATTGTTTTGAGTTGAATGATAACTCATTTTAGTTTAATGTTTTATTTAACTTAATAAATAACCCTTCTTTATGCTCAATTTGATGCAACCAATGATGGTTCTGTTAATGGGTTGGCTTAATAAACATGTTTAACCCGGAGGTTAAAAATCCGCCGAAACATTAAATATTTATTTTTTAAAAAAAAAAACCCCCCCAGCAAAGCATCCCTGCCGGGGGGGGGGGGGGGGGGGGGGGCCCTTTGGAAAAAAAAGGGGGGGGGGGGGAAAAAAAAACCTTCAAAGGGGGTTTTTTTTGCCTCCTTTTCCCGCTAAAACTTGTCCAAATTTTGAATAATATTAAATGTGGGGACAGCAGCACAAACAGCTATTTTTGAATACACCGAGACAGCTGGTTAGACGCACTGGATCTGTTTTGGTTTTAATATGGCTATGAACTATAGTATATGTATATTTCACGCCCAATAAAAATTATTAATTTCAATTTCATTCTCAATTTTTCAACTAGGTTATTTCAACCATTCTTATTTAAATAGAGTAAGTTGCTTCAGTTTCGGTAGCTGTGACACAAACAAAATCATTTTGAAAAGTACTTTAAAGAATAGATACTTTTGATGTATTGCCATAAATCCTGTACTTTTACTGAAGTTATAGAAGTATATAAAAGAAATGAAGCAGTTCAGAGAATATTATATATGCATAGTACATACAATTTGTCTGTACATTTTATATTTACACACGTATTCACTTCCCCCAAATTAATTTATGTATAATAATATCGGGGCACATTTCCAAAGTCTTTAGGCTTTTTGCTCAACGTTTGTTAGCAGACCAGTTCAGAGAATATGCTTCATTTAAAAGCTTGCTCGTTGTAATAATTAATATATGACTATATAATTCTGTATAACTCTTGGACACCCACAATCCTATAGGACTAGCAATTGCTTTGCCGGACTATCGTTTGGCTAGCTCTTTAACGTATTATGTTAATAGACGTGCATAAAATAAAACTGCAAATTAAATTTTATGTACCCACATGTATGCACATGCAAGGTAAATTACGGTGGCGCGGCGTAGGGCTTATTCATTGTACGCTAGATTTCATCTCGCGCAGGGTTTTCTTAATTGATGTACAAATAAATTAGTAAATAAGGGTGACATGATTAATTTAGGTTTTCTGTATCTAAATGGAAATTTAGTATATGCTATGCGCTATATCAAAACATTTTACGAACGATTTTGTGATTATTTTAATACATAATACTCATGACCATTCATGGAGGAATAAAAGATCTAAAGGGTTACACTTTAGTAGTAAAACCCAGAGCCTACCCAACCTTCAACTGATGCAAACTATTATCACAAAGACGACTCCAAACTTTAAGCCACTACAAAAGCTTTTAACCGAATTTCAAGTCATGAATTTCCATGAAAAGCTTGTAAATTTCCTGTTGAAAATTTTTACCGTGAACACCGTTTACTGGTCACGAGGGAGCTTTTATCCCAGCTAAGCTTAGTTTTAGATTTTATTCCCATTGATAAGATTGAATTTTATTGCTATTCAAGATTGTACATAATAAATTACAATTATTATTTACATTGTAATGTGTGAATCAAAGTTATATAATATATACGAGTCTTAATTTTTTGGTGATACGATTCGTTCGGGGTCCAGGAACAACATGTTATAAACATAGACTATGCAATGATAGAAGTAATTCATTTCTATACTGAATTTCCGACGTAAACAAAAGTATTGCGCTGACTTCAATAGTCATATAGCGTTTTGTTTAATGTTCGCGTCATTTCAGTTAATTTCCGCACTTTGATTGATTGAAGTAGCGTGATTATTACTATTTTAGTGTAACACGGTCTCTTCTATCAAGGTATTTTAAACTACCATCTAATATAGTTTAAAGATGTGGATTTGATGACTTTGCAGCGCGTCCTTTGATATCAAAGCTTTCTGTTTTCTTCTAATTAGTAAGTTTCTTTAGGAAGTTTAAATTCAACTTTAAGGTCACCTTAATGATGTCAGATAGGGTGTCCATGCTTTATTCTCCAAATTATAAACTCGTTGTTGAATAAATCAAATAAAATTATAAAAACTCACAACACCAGTTAAAACTATTTAAGGCCTCCTTCAATGGTTGCTGTCTTTTTTTCATTGATAATTGCTAACACAATTTTTAAAAAAATTTAATGTCAAATCGATTAGCAACTTATTTCAAAATTCTCAGCCGTAACGGTGAATCTATAACAATTATTGTAACTACAATATATTTTTGGCATTCATAGCCACATCGCTATATCGCTCTATGTACTGATTTTTTTCTATTATCTAAAAATTCCCCGCGGTCTGACTTTAATGCAAAGATACATAATAACATACACTATCATTGACAAGGATTGTTTCTTGCAACGACTTGAACAAAGAAACGAACGAACTACTGTCTCGATAATTTCGAAATGGCCACCTCGTCTGCGAATTCATCACCAAACGTAAAAATAACATCACGACCATCAGTATTCAGGAAAACGAAGAAGATCAAAATTCGTGAATGTTTACATAAAACACGTATTAAAATGTAAAAAATGTCCTATCTCTATTAAGCACGAAAATATATTATGCATGAAATGAAAGGCAAATTCTAAAACTTTTACTATGTTAATGAGGGAAACTCCTACGGTTGGAAATGCCTGAAATTCGGCATGTTTTTCACATTTTATTTACGACTTTTATCACAGTTCTGGTAAACAATATTGTTGTAAGTAAATAAATCTGTTAGTTTTTATATGAATGAGTATTTGTTTAGTTTTTTCGTAAATATTTTGCTGATTTGGATTTTATTGGATACACGGAAAATTCAGTAAAAGGAGTAGCAAAAATGCGCTAAGATCTATCTATCAGTCTCAAATTCTAGTCAAACCAATAGTAAGTCAAAATAATATTTATAGCTAATTAGTATACTTTTTAGTCACATTAATTAAATTTCGTGTCAACTAAATGAAAAAAGGTAGATTTCGTCTCATATTTTGTCTCGTACTTTGTTTACAGAACGAACTCATAATTTAATTATTTTTAATTTCCCTTCTTTGTGCCGAAAAGTCTTTATCATGATTAATTAAGGACATTTATCTTTCGTTGAAATCTTTATTTACAAAAGTTAAGCTCGTTAAAATACGAAATGGCAATTGACCGTTAAATTTAAACGGCTGATAAGTTTATATATATTATAATTTAGAATACTTTACGTACCCAGATGCTGTATCGATTTGATCGCATCGTATGTACGTATTATGTAGTTATAAGAACTTTTATACACTTTCGTACTACTACAAATCTTTGCTTCTGAAGATTATATCACTTAATGAAAAATTTCACATGCACGTCCATTTAAATAGAATTCGTATCATATCTTATTCATATTGGTTATCATAGCTAGTATTATATAGAATCACGTACAATATTTCCTATTTAAAGTTTACCTGGAGCGGAACTTACTGTTTTACATGCAAAGTAGTATCAAAAGCGCAGTCGTTAATAAGGTCCAGTGATATATTACCTCCCTAAAGGGGGGAGAGGGGGAGTAGATGTGTGCGACGGATGATTAATCATACTCGCTGCCGAGAAATAAATTCTTAAAGATTTACTACGAATCAGTTTTACTAACTCCCGCACGCAATTTTGTCGTAATATCATTAAAGTTTGGAAATACTGTGAAGCGTAAGGTGTTAATGATATAAATGTACTTTCGCATAAGCTTCTTAATAGTCCATACAAATTTTCATGAAGCTTAAATTGTACATGAATTCTCCTCCAACAATTTGTGACATGAAATATTTCGAGAGCATATACAGTGGCGATCAAACTTGAATGTTTAGGCTTCAAAGTGAGAAATAGAATCGGAGTGTAATGACGGATTTGTTTGCACACAGCGCCAAAATTAACTGCAGCCAGTTTACACACAGGATTTATATTTACCAAACAGACTAAACCATTAAACATTTAGCAATTTGTCGTAAAATAATTACAATACATTCTTTTGAAAGAATGTATTCCTAATAGCCATCGTACGACCGCGACGATAATTGAGATATTTTTTGCTCTTTTATAAGTATAACACCGATAAAATATACATTTATTGGACAAATTAATAGAATCAAGCGTTAGTTTGCGAAAGCTCATAGTATACAATGCGAATAGACCAATTTACTAGAAATAATCCGCGGCAAAAACCCTTAAATCCTCAACGCACGTGTCACCCGACACCGGAGCATCAAGAGGACGTTTGGTCAGCACCGTTCTATTACTAGTAAGTTGGTCGATTGGAATTTTATCTCGTGGAATACATTTAAATTAGGTTTCAAAGGTCAGTTAATGATGCTTTTTTTTATCCCAAATAGGAATAGTCATAGAGTGATAGTCGAATGTAATTCAATTGTTATTCATTATACCGAAACACGTCTTTCCAACTAAAAACAAATTTTCATATCAAACCCGATTTAGTAAAAAGGGTTAAAATAAATTAAATTAAACAACGTGGACGTAATATTGTGATGTGATAAATAATCTTCAAAAGCATAGATGAAACTATGCGAGGTGAGCACCATTAATAATACTTTTCCGGCCATTAGTCAAACGGTAATGCGAGGCTAACTTCGAAACACCTAGGGCGTTCTCTGCCCACTCAACTAATGATTACCTGATAATCCTACGTTTCTGTAATATGTTCGGTGAAAATATTTGAAATTCATTCTTTTTTTTCTTGTCTTTATTATGTTAATGTTGGGAAATATTCGTCATAAGCTTCGTTTCAATCGAAGTATTAAATTAAAATGACGATCAGGTGAAAATAAATCGCAAAGGCTAAGTCAAAGAGCAAACTACGAACAGTAATTAGTCGGAAAGTTGATAAATATGCGGGCTGTTGGCAACTTTATCAATTATCCTGGAAGGATGACATTTTGCAAAATAATTATATTAGTTGTTTGTCGTTCCGTTCAACTAAAGGGTGTTTAATACTGGTACAAATATCGCCTTATGTATATTACTAAGAAATTTCACCACTATATAAGGACGGTATCAGGCCGACTTTGGGCGCGAAGATTAATAGCAAAAATATAAATTTGATGGATAACAACAAAAATAACGGTAAATACTCGTTCATAATATAAAATTTTCCATTTAATTAGAACATTAAGGGCTATATGCATGACTTTGCAAGTGTTTTATTCATAAATGGTAAAGAATATATTTTATATCCAAAGCTGTTTAGCGAACGTATGTTTGTACATAGATTATGCTAGAGATCTAAAACGCCTGTTTCATCCCCGATACGATAGTTTCAAATCTACACAGTTGAAGACATACAGGTGAAGAAAAGTAGTAAACCATATTTTACAAATACATTATAAACTAATTCTTAAAATTTGCATGATGAATATCTCAAGACGTTCAAATGAATATGTATAAACTTGTAAGATGGAAATGAGGTTTTTCTTTGAATAAATTTTACGCGCAATTTCAATGAGATATTATGAACACTCTTTCGAAAAATTTCTTCAAATAACTCGACGTTGATAGATGAATATTATTTTATTTTATCCTCGATTTTCTTAGTTTATAGTTAGCCATAAATAATTATTAAATTATTCATATGAAACTTGTAATTCTTATATTCATATATAACTTTCACATATGAATAAATTGGAAACCATAGAAAATTTACGAGCAAAGTTAACGTTTTTAATCACAGGTTCCACGGAATCTTGAAGAAAGCTTTTCAAAAGCCTAGAATAGCGTGGAAGCTTCGTAGAGTACCTATTTGCGTAGCGCCTACGGCGTAGAGCAACCTTGCTACGATATTGCCGGAAGGTACTTAAGGCTTGTATTGCGCTGGAAACCTTAATACCGAAGTCGAATGATATAATTAGCTGCATTATGGTTGTTTTCAAACAAAATACACATGGATACTTCATAAGCTTGCAAAGGGTATCTGAAGTGGTAAGTGACGTAAATGGAGTTCGAGTCGATGTCCAGCGAAATATATTGTTATCTTTGGTTGCAACAAAGGACCTATTTGCGTTATTGTTGACAAATTAAATCATACGTTTACTCCATTTGGGGCCAGATGTACTGGACACTCAATATATTATTTCGTCACCATAAATATATATTATAAATTCGAAATTTGCAAGTATTCACTTATTTCGCTTACACGTATAACTTCTTATCGGCTGCAATTTATAAAGACTTTGTGTAAATTATCCAAAGAAGTCAGTAAATATACACACTGTATGTGTTTATAATTAATTTGTGAACCCGCAGGGATCATCCAGTTTGCCATGATAACTTCAGTGTTTAATATAACATTCACCATTAAAACTTTCATTATAATGAATTCATAATGAATCGACAGCTGTTTTGCAACCCTATATATTCAAAGTTGCATCATTTTCATAAAATTGACTGATATTTGAAGCTGAAATCAAATTGAAGTTTAAATGAAGTTCATTCATTAACTAAATAAGAGCTTGTTATTAGTTGAGTAATAATTAGATTATTTGTGCACGAGGCAGAGGCAAGTTGTGTCAGCATCTGTGTAGAGTATATGAAAACAGTTAGGTGGTTATATCATTTTAACCTTTATTTCATGGCTTCTATACAGACTATCAAACAAGAGTGTAAAGTAGGAAAAGCCGGCTTTAGTAATACCACTTTTGAATTAAAATAAACCGATTGATATAAAAAAATGGAATTTTTCAATTAAAATGAAGTTCAGTGAACCGACACAATAATCTCGGAGCAGATGCCAATAATTGTAAGTTTCAATTTTGCGCGCCAAATAAAGTCGAAGGCTTTGAGGGAATAAAAATAAATGAGGCGTGGGAGCCTTAGTGGCTTTTCTATTTTATTAGCAAATAGTATTGGCAACCTCCTACTGATATTGACATCACTATACACATACTATGGTTCAGTCAACCAAGATGTGACACTTGTTGGTAAGAAATTAATTTTGTGGAGATTAAATTTCACATTAAATTATATAAATTTCTTATTCAAAAATATAACAAAGCGAATCTACAATAACTCGAAAACAGACGATTCTAATTCCTATAATTTATATTAGCATATACCTGCAATCATGCCATGCAGGTCTGGACACGCATAAAATAATGCTTAATATACGAGAAAGGATCTTAAAATGTAATCTTTTATCTTTTTGTTTCGTTATAAAATAATGAGTATGTTATTACACACATTTATATATTCTAAAGTAATTGGTTCACAAACACTTAAAATTAATAAATATATTCAAACAAATGTATTTCTAGTACTTAAATCTACATAAACAACGAATTTGCATTGTCACTGAATATTAATTTAACTTTTGTACCCAAACGTTTAGACAATGGCGAAGTTTGTGTATTAATTTTCGGGAACTTATTAAAATGTGGTAACCAAAGTTATTACGTAACAACGAAGTTTACCTGTCCGCACGAATTTCTTCAGCAATTCTTACTAACGATTGGTTTACATGTATAATATAGTATCAGTATATAATATGAAAGCCGTCAGTGCCTATTCGTAAGGCTGTACGAGTATGTTTTAGTTTTAATGTTGGCGCCATATTCAACTGTACAAATAAATAATGTAAGTGTGTAAAATAATACAGAAGTACTTTAAGTAATCCAAAACTTGTAACTTAAGACAATCGTAAGTTTTTTCCCAAAGTCTAGACTAATTTTAAAACTGTAGAGTACGAATTTCTGTACTTTATTAATCGCTACTAACTGAGATGATGTAAAAAAGCAAAAGAACATCATTTATCATCCTTATTTGTTGTTATTTTATTTCTCTATCTGTTGTATTGTATGTGAAGTACGGTCGGTATGGAATAGTTTGCTCATTTAGACATGAGCCATTCACAATGTGATGACGCCATTATCTCATAATTTCTTTGTCGTTAAGCAATACTTTTATATAACATAATACCTGGTACTTAAAAGCTTATGTATAGCTAATAAAATAATATTTGTTCATAATTCAAGACTGCGTATAGGCAATTACGTTTTCATAATTTAGGTTTTTTTTACCAATAACGGGGTCTAATAAATATCAAGATACAATTATTGTGAAGAGACAGTAGAAAGATTATTTCCAATTTATGAATTGGAATAAATTTTTTCAAATATCACTTCAGAGAAACTGTAAATGTATTATTTAAAGGAAAGTATCTACCTCCTCAACGCAATCTTGTCTAAATATACTTTGAGTTAATTATTAACTGTACTGTAAAAACGAGAAAAAAGTATTATATACAGAACTTGAAAAGATTTCTATAACTAACAATACTCTAGAGAATTAAGTCGCCTCATAATTACATTTCCATGGTCCGTAGTATTTTTTCATTTTTCTCATTTTATATCTAGAAAGGTTGCTTAATTTTCATATTTAAAGCTTTAATTACCGCCATTTTGTCTGTCTTCGCGAAGCATAAATGAATAAATTAACGTGGTCCTTAAGTTGTTTGAAATATTATTGTATTATATATGATAAATATTTTGGTACTATACCTACATCATACATCATAAAAGTATTTTTGTGTAAAACTTTTGTATTTATCGAAAACATGCTTTTCCCTATCGTAATGTTATTTTATCGTTCGATGTTGCAATTTATTTCTTTGGTCTTTTGATATCAACTAAAGTTTACATACAGCCAACACTGCCAGTTAGTCAGTGAACAGTACGTGGAAGTTCTATTCAGTTTACTGAATGGGAAAAGTTTTGAGTTCTCTCTAAAGATTGAGTCCTGCGAGCGTAAGCTCAGAAAGTATTAGAGATTTAAATAATAATCAAATTATTATTATTGAGGAGTGAAGTGTTTTTTTACCATCAGATGGAAACTTTAATAAACATAGCTTTATCATTTTAACCAACTGCAACCGCACGTCCTACATAAATATTTTCTCAATTGGAACCAGTCCGTACAACTTAAGAAGCAGAATTTTGTTTGATACGATTGGCACATAACGTTGGTTTGCTTTAAGAAAAGCAAGATTCTACTCAGCAGACGTGCACTGGATGTAATTTAGTACCATAAGATCGTCACTGGGCGCCATATCAAAAAGATTGTAATTGTTTAAGTGTTGTTGTAGTAAATACCATTTAAGACACTTCATCTTCCAATCCTAATGCGATGAAATTATATATATAAAAACAAATAATTAAAAAACCTAATCCTACATTTCTAAAATAAAAATAAGTTGTAGTTGAACCAAATTGGTTATAACAAAAAATCCTCGATTCACCTATGTTACGATCGCTCATGACGCTAAAGCTGTACCGTTAATAATGTGTTCAACATTATACACTTAAGCATAAAATCCAATTTATATCCAGAAGCTCAGAGTACGTTGGTACTCCGACACCTCAATCTGGCTATATGCCAAATAATAATGACGATATTCAACAATGTCATTCAACATAAAAGAGTTGCAATAATGAGGTAACAGACTACCAAATCAAGTCTGTAATAAGGTTATAATATAGATAAGGGATAATAGAGTAGGTGATAACCCCGTGGGATTGAATCAAAACATCTTTTATCCTCACATCACTCAATTAACGCTGTTCGTGAAGGCAACCCGAGGATGCTACGGTGTTAGGGCGGAACGTGCTTCGAGTGTTTAAGGGATTTTTCGCGGAGTATTGTATATTAGTTATGGTCTATTAATTACTTCGAAGAAGGAATTATTAGAAATATGCTGGGGATTAAGTATCACTCACAAATAAAACTTATTTTAGAGAAATTGATACGGCTAGCCATCTCGGATGTCTCGATACGTCTCGGCTGAGACGGGTCCAAATATTTGTCCCGATGAGGAAATTCAATTTGCCCAATGAAGTATTTGAGTAATAAGATATTTGGAGGAAGTGACAGAACCTCCATTTTTTTTTCGCAAATATTAATAATGCTTTGTTTGCATTTTAAACAGTGTTAGCGTAGAGACCTGGAGGCCATTCGTTTGAATCTTTGTCTGTTTGTCTTTACTTCTCTTGAACCCATAAATGACCCACGATTTTTAGTACTTAAAGTAAGATGAATCGGTTGAAACATAATGATTGTTGTTACAAGTGTTTCGAAAAGTCAAGCCGTGTGGGAGGTTATTTTGAAGACTACCCCATTGAGATATAACAAAGAGCATAATGTGAGCTGGATACATAAATACACAAATATTGTTAGGCTTTTTATTCTAGAGTATTCGAAATTGTGAGTTTTTTTTGTTGGATCTATCTATGATGACTTGCTTACAATATTCAAAAAATTTTTGTATACTGCTTGAGTCTATAACTGTAGTTATTTTTGTAATTATTTAAAATAATTACAATAATGTTAATGCTGAAGTTTGCATGCAGATTGCAAGGGAAATAACCGCACTATAATTATTATAATTTATTCTGGCGCCATGAAGGGGCTACTAGATTGCCGCACAACATTCAATCAAACTTGAGATAAAATAATAAAACTGTACTGTTAAGTTTATTACAATCGTTTTGATTGCCTTAACGTTCACTTATTGTGAGTTTCCCTTTATATACTCCAAAAAAGGATTTTTTCGGACATCACATAAAATAAATAGTTTGGCCTTTACAATTATCATTCACCAGCGAATTATGTGTATATATGGAGACATATTTTGCTATGATATACTTTAAAAAATATAGAAAAAGACTCCACAGATATGCTCTTGAAACAAGTGCCGGTGACCGAAATCTTACAGTTCGGCATAAGAACGAATGTACGAATATCTATTTCATTTAACGATATTATTAGCAATAAAACAAAAACATATATTTATAAAATAAGAGATAATAATGAATTGCGAACTATTGCGGCTTTGAAGCCCCACGAAGCCCCATTCAACTCAGACAAACAAATTAAAATCTATTGAAGTTTAATATTCTTGGCGGGTATATTGAACCCGCGTAGAAAATAAATCGATTAACCTCAACTTCGTTTAATAACAATTAAGTTTACAGCGAATGCCAACTTTCTTTGTTTCGTATTTTTTTTTGGTCGTTATTAAAGTGTATTCATTTATCAGTCTACGACATTATAGCAACGTAGTGTGTTTTATTTTGTATTTCATTACATAAAAGTAATGCGACAAAAAATTGAATTTGTAATTGAATATCAGACTCATGTGGTCATATACGAGGTAGTTCTTAGTAAGTAGAAACCAAGTTATATTGAGTTTAAGCGACGTTTGTTGCTCTAGTAGAATTATTTCTGCTGAAGAGGTCGCTGCTAGTTCCTTTTTCTAAAATTAAATATTTAAAATTGTTTTCCTATTCATTATTTAAGAATAGAACGTTGAGTTTCATAGCATTGGAAACCATAGCTAGAAACAGACAAAAAATTACTTTAGCCCATAAAGAATGAAATGCTACGTTCAAGCAAGAGTAGTGAAAAATAGTTTCACTTCACAGTTTGCCACTATCTAAGAGTTATAAACTTTTTTAATCTCCTTAAACCACTTAAGATTTGAAAAAAGCTGTTTAAAATTTTCCACAGAATTGATTAGTGGTTTACTTATGAAAGAGTCACTGACAGACTTTCGCATTTTTTATGTGGACTAATCGTTATCTATCAATTCATTTAACATATAAATTCATTTAAGATATAAAATCATTATATCCTGCATTGCGTTTTGGCAACTGCATTGATGCTACATTGTGGAGTATCGCTCATCCATCCAGTGGGAATAAATCTTGATTGCTGTCGAGATTTATTTGAGTGCTTTCCTGTTACCCCAGTGAGGTATAACCCAGATTCAAGAAAGGTTTATTCTTAAAAAAAGGCATACGTTTAAAAACGCAGATATAATATAATAATATCGGGACACAAAGGCGCTATGTTCCCCATAACTAGGTCGTGAAGGGTCTGTCAAAAGTTATGACGTTAAAGTTAATCGTATTTAATAATTCAGTATACATATGAGAGCGCCTGTACGATTGCTGTCCCATAATATAATCGATATTTAGACAACTCTTTATAATAACTAACAATCTTTATGAATTGAGTGACTTGACAAATACGGCCAGTTTCAGTGACCAAATCAAGAAAATTGGACTCACTACAATACTTAATACGAGTCAACTTTTCGGAGGCAAATCCACCCCGACAATTAAAATCACTTCTATTTTCCTAACACCTTAACAATTCTAATTACCGTACAAAATGTTCATGATATCGGAAAATAAATATATAAATACCAAAAAATGTTTTATTATTATAAGGAGCAACGCTCACTTACCGAAATAGGGTGGAACATTACACCCGTGATACGATACCTTCACACTTGTTTAACCTTCAAACTTATTCGCGTCATTTAACATTCACAAAATAGTCGTCAGGGGATAAGACGTGCGAACTTTCCTGTGGGTAAAGAAGACGAAGCGCTTATAACAGCCGATAGGCAAAATATATAGTAATGAAGTTCCAAATGATATTCGAATTAATAATGATTCGTTTCAAACTTGATTTACATTATATATTGAAGTTACACAAAAATTTTGTAACTACTGATTATTACGCTCAAAACAACATGCAATATAGATGAAAGATAAAGTAAGAAGGTGATAAAATTTACAATCAGTTAATTATAAATGAGTTTGTAACGTAATAAAGACTTCTTAATTGTGTTAGTAAAAATTTATTCACTTTTTATAAAGTTTTGTCTAAGAGTCGCTAGATTATTCTAACGACTCAAAATTTTACTGTTAAAAAAATTGCCTTCCGTCATTATAGAACATGTTCTCCATATCATTTTTGGAATGAAATATTATTCATTGAATTTGTGTTGTCACCGCATAAGCGAAAACTATAATAATGTCACTATATAAAAGCACAGGTGTTGTGCATCTCGGGAACACGTCTTTGTCGCTATTCTTGATATTTTACACTGATCACGTCGTACATAGGGAACTTTTTGAAGACATTTACCAAATACCAACATTATAGGGAAGGTCGAATTAAACAAAAATTATTATATCCGTCAAATATATATACGGATATATTGGTCAACTTATATGTATAGTATAACTTCATACACATATATTTTTATTATTAAATGAAGTATTCAATTACTCTTTAATGCTATTTTGAAATGTATTGAAAGTTCAGGCATATTTTTGGGATATTTATTATTGGGTCTTGAAGATAATTAAATGTGTTTAAGACGTAAAACGTTGCTTTTTGTACAACTATAATTAGTGTGGTAAAGGATATATTTAATAGTTATAGTATAATATTTGTTTGCTATAGATTTGTAAAGGAACAAAATACTTGTTTCTTAACCAAAAAAATATGAATCACAGACGAAGTCGTGGGCTAGTATTAAATAAATCAATATCACGACACTATACATTCATAGTCGATGAGCCCAAACAAGGCCTCTGCTCCGACTACACTTCTGGCAAGCAGGCATTACCTTGGAATTCCATAATATAAAATTCTAATATAACAATGTACAAGAAAAACCGTCAAACACTCGAGATCCAACTGGCTGCCGGGACGAAACCTGCGTCGAGTATTTAAGGGATTCTTCGTGGAGTATTGCTAGTAAATTGGCCAATTAGAATTTTATACATGTATGAATGCCTCTAGACAGCATCAATAAACCAACTGTCTCTGATCGCCGGAAGCTAAAAATAGCACCAGCTATCCCTTCAACTCAAACTACTTCAACGTCTAACACTGAGCTGGTAAAGTTAAACCATAAACAACACTTAGCTAACCCGATCCGAACTTAGTTCCACTTTCCGAGGATTTATGGGTAAAATATTGCGTTCAGATTGCTACTGTTATGTCAATTTGTAACTGTATATTAGATTATTTGCTATGACATGTTTTAGTATAATTTTCATTAAAACGTGTTCCAATATTACGTTTAAAGTGGTATTTATTATCGATATCTTACGTTCAAACTCGCGCTGTGCATCGTTTTATTCATATATGAAAGCCGTATGCTTTAAATCCGTACACGAACTGAAGACAAGCCATTTTCTCAACAACGTGGGAAGAATAATCGATGAATCAGCTTTGATAAAGGGCAACAATATCCATGTTTCATATCAGCCGTTAAGTACATTTAAATTTTCTTAAATTCAAAATAAACGAACGTTTGAATCGATTATTCCAAAGTTCCAAATATAACAATATATTATATATGCTATCTACTGGCATCTTTTCATTCCGCTGTGTGGAAAAATAACATTTTTTCCAACGATGTCACACTTAATTAACGCAACGAGAGCGAGATGGCTTCCCGCTGTACTACTACTTCGCTCGTGTATCGAATGACGTCTTTTAAAAGCTTCTGGTTTATATACAAACAAATCATATTTGTAGAACTAATTGTACAAAGAAGATTTTATTACTGACTGATTTCATACACTGTAATGCGAACATTATTTTGTGTGTTAAAATGTGTTTCAATAAAGCAAGTGTAGTTTCAAAGATTTCACTTGTTCGTTAGAATGCCAGTGCAAACAGTAACCCCGTTTTTTCCAATTTTTCACTGATTCGCAGGATGCATTCAATCAATGGACTATCTAAGATAAAAGATTTTTTGCAATTCGAACCAGTGTTGCTGGGATTCCAATGAACGGTTAAAAAATATGTTTATTTTATAGTTTTTGGTGCAATTCGAAGTTGATTTAAAAAAACGATAATTTATTTTAGTGTGTTTTGCTCTTTATTTTCCCTTATAACTTACTGTTTTTATCTGGTTTATATAAATACAAAAAGTAAAAAAAAATGATAAAAACTAAGTACGTTTGTAAATACAATTTCCGTTAATATTTGAAGAGAGACAAAATCATGCGAAACCAACACAAAAGAATTCTTTATTTCCTGTCAAACCCTTTTAAATCAAAAGATGTCAAGGGACAGAATTACGTATTCAAAGAAACTATCAAGATGCACAGGTATTGAATCATCCAAGTTTCAAAGTAACATTATCAGAAGTTAGTATTCTTATTGAAGGGTAATGTAAACTTTCTTAAATCTAAAGACTGTTACTTTGACATTACCTGTCGGTTAATGTTTTATGTAGCTTTGATTTTCTTAAGTTAACAACTCTCACATAAGGTATATAAGAGGTAAACTGTACACACATTTATTTCTGCTTTTCTTTCGGTGTATCATATCGAAATAGATTCAAAGTACAATCCAGGAATGATTACTTAGCCAGGCAGTCTATAATACAAATAGTTTTAAACTAAATGAAGAAAGAAATAGACTCGCGCTGAAAACAAGAAAAAGGCAGGAATTTGCAATTCAGCCCTTTGACATTATGTCGCTTACAAGCTGACGCTGACGACTCCATTTATATTTTTCATTTCTATTAAAAAGACTTCGTCTTCAGAAGATATATTCACACCATTCACGGTAGATAAAGCCATTCATTCGCGTATATTAATAATGAAAATAATTTTAATTTGAAAAGGGTCATTGTTTATTCCGTGTTAAAAATTTTAAACATGAATAACACAATGGGCTTTGTGTATACTCAACTGTCTGTCAAACTAATTTCGATGTACGGGGAAGTGTGTAAAAATAAACAAAGCTGGCTTAGGATTCACTGTTCGCATCATTTAAAATATGTCTTAATTAAATTTCATTGCGTTCCGCGTATGTTTAATAATGTGTAACTTTAGTACGACCGAGAAATAATTTTTGCTATTATATTAACTGTAGGCGACAAACTTTTGACAGTATCGAAATATATGTCAAATCACCTAATGCACCTAGTATACCGGTGGTCATATTTATATATAAATTGTATATAAATTTGGGAGTCAAATAGGTAATTGGTATAGCTAATTGCATTGTTCTTAGTGTTATTCTCTTTGAATTTTTGTATAATCATGCATTTTTGGTATTTTACTGAAAAGTGTTCTAATATTTAAATTTCACCCTTTCTTTTATGTCGTTTATCTCGTTTATCGCTGCCCTTCTCTCTATTATGAGAACTTCACCAACAAACTATTTCTTGCGACTTAGACAGGAACAGATAAATAAAAGACTGGTTACCTGAACCCAGCCTGAGCCGTCGTTACACTACAATATATCATCGTTTTGCAGATTCTAATGCATATCAACACCGATGTATGCATTTGTTATGATAGTTGATATAATAGATATTATGATAGTATAGAAATGATATGATATACTCTTGTATATCATTGGTTGAACGTGCTAGTCACAACTACTGATGTTAATTGAATAGTTATATATATATGTGTGTGTGTGTGTAGTATATTTATCATTGATATTAAATACCCATAACACAAGCTATAAATATGTGTAATGTGTCCCGATATATAGTAAAGGCTATTACGCTACTAAATACGAGCGGATCATAAATGAAAAATTTTATGTAAACTTGGTAAATCGCGCGTTTCGATGTGGTTATTTTAATTGGCTTTTATAACAGGAAACCGCAGGAACAGTATTTTATATAATTATCATTCTTTATCCTTTAGAAAACTAATGGCATCAGAAACGATTCATTGAATTGAAACTCAATTTACCTAAGCCACAGTTTTGGAACTCGTAATTAGGTGTAAATTAAATAAAATTGGCATTCAACGCAATTGCTGTATTTTTTACACAAATATATTAATAAAAGCTAAAGCAAAATATAATCAATTACAATTTAATATTTTCCTGTGCACAATGAAGTGAAATCAAACCAAATGAAAAGCACGGCTCATGCAATTATCTTCCTTCTCCACCTTACAGGGGATTAATATAACGAATGCGGACCTGAGTAAGTATTTTAGTATTCAAAAAGCATACGTGAGTGCAAAATTCATTTTAATTTACGATTATTAAAAATTCTGTCGGCAGCGTCTATTAGCATAATGTGTATTGCGAATTTTTATTCAGGGTAAATCCGGTTTGTGCTGTTCACTAAAATATTTAATGGTCCCAATTATTATTCTCCAATTGAAAACTGAGTGCGTTGTAATAAAAGGCTAGTTAAAATAATATTCGCTCAATTAAGCTCAATAATGGTATACGACATAGCTTATGAAGCTTTAGTTGGAAGTTGTTATGTTGTAATAAAGCTCACACATAATATAAGTATTGTATTGTGTTCATTACCCACAAAGATAAAGGACTCAGTGAACTGACCGATGAGAGATGAATTCTTTCATTGATGAAGGGCGTTACTTTGCGGAAGTCCACAGTACTCTAATAGACCAATTTACCTGCAATCCGCGAAAAAAAACCCGTAAACACTCAACGAACGTTTTGCCCCGACATATATATACATATAATCTCAAATAATTGAGATCTGATTGATCCCAAAATCTACATTCAATGTCGGATTACTTAAGCGCTTTCAGCATTTCTAAGAGTACTGATCGTCAGGGCCTTCTTATCATTGTACTATACATAGCTTAACAACTAAATTATTTTCTAAATATCAACTGCTCTAAATTATGTCGGAAAGGGATTTCCACATCAAAGGCTTGGGAGTTCATTACAATTTAAACATTCGCAGGACCTCATAAGGAAATTATTCTATCGAAGCAATTTTGTATTTCTGTTAAAAACTATCATATATTATAAAAGCGTGTACATAATATAGACTGAATGCGATCAATCCAGCCAAACTACATAAACATGAATGTTTTCTTTATGATATTAAATTCCTTAAAATTTATCTATAAATTGCCAGTCCGTTATTATGTGATTACATTTGCGAAGTCAACAACGCTAAATTATTTTCGAGTTAAGAAGCTTAACTTCCTACGTCACTGAATATAGATATAAATCCCCTATGGGAATTATTATTAGAGGTGCTCTTAGAAATGCCATAAATCTAACCCCTATTACTGGGCCAATTCACGTTAGATACGGTGCTAATATGGCACAATTCGCATAAATTACTGTTATTAGATGAGGCAACACTGTAGTAGTTATAATAATAGATTAGGCGTTGTTTTGCGGAATTATATAAAAATTCTAATTGACTTATTTAGTCAATAAACGCTGTACGTAGGCAACATCCTGAGGATGCTCCGGGATCGGGGCGACGTATGTCGAGTGTTTGAGGTTATTTTCACGAAGTATTACTAGTAAAATGTTCTATTAGTATTTTATGCCTGAAAAAACTCGCCAGGTGACGCGTTATCTGTTCCCTAGGATCTTATATCTAGTAAACGAAGGATTATTCTGGTTAGATAAGTTCCAAAGAATCACAGATTTCTTGGAGTGACGTCGTGTTATAGATTTTTCCCGTCGATTGGATACTCCGTCGCTTGGGAAACCGTTTCCTCCGCTACCAGGCATCCTATACATAGAGGACTACCCGTGATGAATTTTACCCCCAAAACCAAAAGGCGAGAACTCTACGAGTGCACATTTTTATCCTCTAAGAACTTAATTAGATGCAAAACTATCTGGAAATCTTTAATTTTATTACGAAACTCCACTGCAGACACACTATATAACATAAAGTACTCAATGAGTTTTTAATCACAGTTTTGCGTTAACATGTTTTAAATTAGGTGCTTCATTGCAAATCTGCTTGTATTTGTAATATAAAATGCTACACATATCAGGCCTGTTGCTCATGACATCTAATTGTAAAGGGCAACTTCCTAAAAACAACGTGAACATAGTTTTAAATTAGTTTCCAAAACAATGGCCCAAAAACAACGTGAACATAAAGCCAAAAAAACAAAACGACATCTATAATGCCTATCATTGACCTAATTAACGTTGAGTATTCTGAGGACCCTTCGATTCGTTTCATTTTTGTAAATAATTAATGCTACAATTCCATTCATAAATTTCGCGTAGCATTTCGAGATGGCGGGACGGGGCCTGAAAAATATATATAGATTACAATTTGAAGCCTTCGTTTAGGAAGTTCTCCACGTAAAGCATCATCCACCGGATTTCGCATAGCAATTTATGCAATTGATAACCTGTGAGCCGAGGTGAATATAAACTTATTTAATTACATACATACACTTGCACGAATTTAGACTAAAGACAATATTTCAAGGGAAACGCAGACCTGAATTGAGCGTTAATAGTTATGACATATAAAATATAGGAACTCCCACGTGAAAGCCTATTTTAGGGCCTCGTTAAAACTATATCCAATATTAAATATTAATGAAGGTTCGAACCTCCTTGGTATTACGATTTGTACCAAAATTTCATAAATTACTTTGAACAAAATATTTATTGAGTACATTATTTGTTCCTATCACATAGTTGACGTACATTACATACATATAAATGATTATTTGTAACAAAATAAAAGTTTGTTTTTGGCCATATGCCAAGTACAGGCAATTTATATAGATTTCTGTTTAGTTATAAAAAAAAACATCATCTAAAGAATAAAAAATGGAATATGTTCGATTTCTTGAAGCCCGAAAGTGTCTGTATATTTTAGTTATCTTCTAAAATTTCATATCACCTCGAAGTCTGGCGTTCCACAACAGATCGGTTTTTTAGGCACTTTTTGCCGCGTACCACTTTACTGTGGAACTAGCTGCCGGCGGATGTATTTCCGAGCCGATACGACTTGGGAGCCTTCGAGAAGAGAGCATATTTATCCCTAAAAGGCCGGCAACGCGCCTGTAAGCCTCCTGGCGTTGCAGGTGTCCATGGGCGGCGGTAAGCACTAATCTAAGTGACCCGCCTGCTCGTTTGCCCACTGTCTCATAAAAAAAAAATATACATCATGTTATTATTTTCTTGGTTAAGTTTTCCTCTTAAAGCAATATTGTATTTGCAAAGTTCCACTAAATTGTTTGATAAACTAACGACAGTGCGCAAACAAACAATGATTGATCAAAAAGATAATTTGTTTTTCCGAGTATTCGATATTGAATTATTAAACAAATAATTGGTTTATAAAAAGGTTTCATAGAATAAGATATGATTCAATTGCAATGTATATTTACATTATTTAAAATTAGCAAACAATTTATAACCTAATCGTGCAACGGCACTCTTCGAAATTTCGTTAACAATGACACATAGGTCATCATCACCAACTTCATCATTCATCACATTTCAAGTTAAATATTTTCATTATTTCGTTTCTAATTATTGTTCTAAATTGGCTTGTTCTTTCAACCTCAAGAGTAACGGTCGATTTTCATTTATGTTTATTAATTGTTCAAAACACGCAATATAATATTGCGATACCACTGCGTTACTAATGCAAAGGTAATGAAAATATATAGTTTCTAATACCTATTCTGTGTTATGACTTATATATCCTGGTAATTTAACTCCAAATCATTTGGCCTTTAGTTATTTGACATTATATAAGTTGGATTCCAACAGCGATCATTGTGACCTTTATAGCAGGATCAAGTTTAATGTCATTACTAAAATATACAATTGAATTTCAGTTTTCATTAAACAGATAGCTTCATTATACTCAAAAACAATTTTCGTATCAAAACATTATAATGGCAGTAATGAAATAATGATTACCGATTAAAAAGTTAAATTCGCGAATAAATTTTACTCTTTTAAATAATACATATGTAAAACCGAAGATGATCCAACACTTACCATTGATCTATTTTAACATCTCTGATAGATTTATAACAGTTGTTTATGATTTGCTCAATCTAAAAATATATGGAACAAGGCCTTCCCCGTCTCGATATTGTCTTTAACGACCAAAAATATTTCGGTTTATTTTTAAACTTGCATATTCACGAAAATTCAGATCTAATTTCACAGTTTACTACAGTACCTAATCTTCTTTCTTCTTTCGTGACGTTAAAAAATTGCAATTATATTAAGTACTGGGAATAATGACCCAGTAGACAAATTTATATGTTATTGTTCCGGCATCATAAAATTAAATAGAACACTCATTTATTATCAGCGGCTATTAACAGTAAATCAGTTTTATATTCAAGCTCTATGTAATGCTGTAATTTATATTTATTAGCCGAGGTTAATATGTTTAAAAATGTTAAATATGAATTATGGATTTCATAACGACTTTATAAGTAGCGTATCTTTTGAAAAATACGAATATTAGATGTTTTTTCGGGCTACTCAATAAATTCTACCAACTATTGGTGGCTTAAGTTTAGCAAGCTCACCGTGGAACTTCAAAGGTGTCGTTTCGATTGCATTTTCAATATTCCAAGTTTGGGACAAAGCTACGGACATTGAAATAACTATTTTGAAATTGGATTTCGTTGTTATATTACGACATTTGGTTTCTACCGAGATGTGCATCGTTTGGAAGCACTCGCGAAGAATTTACACCTTCATATAAGAACATATTTATGACAGAACACACACCTCATTGGGTATCTCTCTCACACTTCTATATCTATGAAATGTTTATCTTTAAATTAGTTCACATAGAAAAGTATAATTTCATCTGAAGGCGTCAAGTGTAAATTATTCGGCTATTTAGATAAAGATGTCGACGGTAGGAGAGTTATGCTTCTTGGAAGCAATCATTTCTCGTAGGCGCTGCTGATTTTAATGGTAGTTGTTTATTAGTTTTTATATTCGTCCGACATTTTTATCGTTCGTACACACTTTAATATTGAAAACATGTTTTTCTATCGATACAAATAAAAGTGTGTAATTGAAACATAAAGTAATTTAATAAATTGTATTTGTATAAATTACTTCTACGAGGAGTAGTATCGCCAGACGTCTTATATTCTATTGACAGCCGCTATTGCCGCTTTTAATTGTATTTAAAACTGCAAAGAAATGAAACTATAAAACGTTGGACGCTACGAGTGTGCTTATTTTGAAAATTCCTGTCTTTACAACGTCCACAATGGACAGCCAATACCGCTAACTTCTCCTGACGCGCCTATATATATACTAATCTGTAATAATATATAAATTTTTCATCATTTAAACTTCAGATTAAGAAAGATACCAAACGGTTATTTTCCCTTAATAAGGGAACTAATAATAATAATAATAACTTTATCAAATTAAGGTTAATGTAGTAACGTTAGTGTATATTACTTATGGTAAGAGCCTCATGTATAAAAAAAAAAAAAAAAAAAAAAAATTTTTTTTTTATTAATGGTCACTATTGATTCTTCTTCTTCCGATGTCTCACCATTACTGAAGGTAGGTTGTCAGTCAGCCTTACGTAGCGTGTTATATTCTGTGTTGTAAATACAAAAGCTAGTTCAGACATCTGAACAACAAAATGGCTACTTACAATTGCACTTTAGTTTCACCAAACGAAACTTTCATGACCGAACGTCGCCAAAGCTCGCATGTAAACGTCCGTGCACACGACATCTTATTGAAGCCTTATAGCAGTTGGCTGTTTTGAGACTCGTTGTTTAAACAACTAGGCGAATTAGAAATAATATATTATTTGTGAAAATTAATCTGAGAATAATTAACCCCGTCGACGTTTTATTATCCTGGAAATAATTAAATGTTGATGCTCATTAAATTCATCATTATTAGATGGCTGCTGCACTATTTGCGAAATCCAATATGTACATCTAAAGTGCAGTAGTATTGAAACGAAATAATAGGGAATGACTCAATAATTGAAGCCGACTCGTGTACAAGAATGCTTACACGAATGCAATTTCGAGTGGACGTAAACGGATGTTCGCTGTGCATACCGACATATTGAATAGGACGCGTTGTCTTGTTAATGAAATACCACATTTATTAAGGTCTTTTCAAATATTATTACATTTATTTCAAAACTTTTTAAATTAAGAAAAGCTTATATACAGTGGGTCTTTGTTAAGTAACGGTATCGCCATAGAGTCTAGAGCATAGTGTTCCTTCTTATTTTTATGTAACTAAATCAGAAACCATATATAACACAACTCACGGTAAACAATATTTAAAGAAATAATACTTTTTTGTTAAACATTTCATATATGAGTTAAATCTCAATTTCGAGTTCAACAATACAAAAGTTCTGTAGAATTATGAAGTCATTATGTGCCATTATGTGAATTGTCATTTAGTATAATTTGTAAGAAGTTTGCTACACGTACGTTGAAGTTTTCAAGCAAAATATATTATTATACTTGTATATATTTCTAAAGAACGATGTCATATCATTTATATAACGTTGCAAACAAAATACTGACGAGCAATGGTTTCAGTTAAATTACACTTATGGAATATAATTGATGTTGAATTAAAATATGGACACGTAGCTCGATATCCTTTTAGATCATTAACTCATTATTATTATGGTATATACATTACATTATTATGGTAAAGGCTGGTTAAGTTATATTAATTGTGTATCAGTGGTAAAACCAATACAATCAGACATGGGATACGGTTGAACGCATTCGCAAAGGGTGGGCGGTGCTAGCCATTATTACAGCGTATACGGTACTGTACCACAAAATATTCAGGTTTTGCCTGCGGTATTAAATCGTATAAATTTATTTGTGTGAGAGGAATAAATTGATAGGTTTATTTTGAATTGGTATCAGAAATGAACATACACGCACAACAAATTAAACCACCACAATGTGGAATCATCCGGTACAGCATGAAAAAATTAATTTAACAGTAAATTTCAAACAAGCTGACTGTTCAAAGCTCCTACCGCGTACAATATTAGTAAATAGTATCTATAACAACATGTGATCTATGACATAACAAGTGTTAATCCAAGCAGTCCAATCTTAAACGAAGATGTAACGAAAATAGAACAACTTCTACCTTTATAAGGTAAGATTAGCTAACTTTGATTATATAACAAATTCACCCCCACACGTTATCAACAATAAAATATACATTTGACATCTCAAATCACCCGCCTCTCATCTATTTATCTGCGTAAAAGGGCTTACACATAACAAATATAAAACATTTTCCATTAAACAAAAACAAGAGGATTATTGTGAATATTTAAAAGTAAGACTCCTACCAAAGCACTTTTGTTTTCCCAATTTTCAGCCGTTGAAAGATTTATGGAGTTCGTTTGAATTTTCATTATGTCTCTTGAGTTGGACACATTTCTCATACTTTTGCGTATTTCCTCAATTTATTTCAGTGTTTGAGGATTTCATTTGTTACCAGTTTATGTATAGAAATCCATCGTTATCGATTCTTGGGTGAGACGAAGACTAGATGCCTAAGAAGGTTTCCTATTGTATCATAATCGGAGTAATGATATCCTTCAGGAGGAAAATTTGGTATATAGAGTGTTAAAGAAGCAATAATTTCGACCCTTTTTATGCTACCGATCAGTTTTCAACGAACCCAGCATGAGACAGTGAAGATTCTAGAAATATTACTGTTACTCTATCTATGTACGCGTGATTGAATAAACCCTCTCACAAAGTTAAGAAGTGTATGCGATATATTTTAAATTGAAATGAACCTACTTGCGGCCTTACGTACTAGATTTATTTTTCTCTTTAACATTTATTAATTCAATGTCATTATTTATTCTAATCCCTAAAAAGATAATGGACTAGAAGTACGCACGTGGATAGGATGTGTTAAATCTAAATGGGAGCATTATGAGAACAATTTTCTCCTTCAAAGGACATAAAAGTCTTGTGATGTACTTTTAGAAATCCTTTGAGAACAAAGGGAAACTTAGGTCAAATAAATAATACACTTGCTTCACACGGTGAAGAGGGCATATAAGCAGCTTAAAGTCATCCGGAGATTTCTCGTACAACAGACGCCATTGACCGTTACTATATATTTTTTGTATGGGTAAATAAAAACAAACTAGAAGACGTATTAGAGAAACCAAATAAATTATTCTTTAACCGCGTGTTAATAAAATTTTGCTTTTTAACATATGTATAAATTAGTAAAAAAACAATGAGCATTACCATGGTCTGTAATCTAACTATCAATGTTTAATTTCGGAAGGATAACTTAGTAATTGTATAAGCTCTCTACATGTAGCACTTACTGTAATGTAAGTATTCCCACATCCGGCATGGTCCTGCACAAGCAAGTAAATGATTTTTACCACAAATGCGATGTGTTTGTCACCCCGAGTGCTACGTGTGGCTAGAGGGTGCAAAATTGAAATGAAGATCATCCAGAAGACAGGGCAAATGCATTCGGTGGCTTCGCGAGCCTTGCATCGCGTCGTCAATAATGGCTAAATTATTCATTCGGCGTCAGGCTATTTGCATTTTAATGAAGTGCGGTCTTGCGCAGTTTGGAATTGTTGGTGGCGTAATAAATATGATAGCTGGGTACTGCCATACATGAGCACGATTTGATTTCATCATTATTCGGAAAAGCCCTCTTTAATCCGATTAAAATCTAAGTTTATCTCACCATAAAAACAATGTTGTAATAAATTTTATCCTATCATTAATTCGCATACATTTAAACTAAGTAAGTAATAAAACTGCTCGTATTTTTATGTAAAAATAGCTGAAGAATATTATTGAAGAATATTTTGCGTATATTTTATATGTAAAAAATTGGTTTCATAAGGGGTAAACGAGTTTTTATACAATTTGATAAGAAATTCATTCCGCTATCGTTATTCACATCAGCTGAAAATGAATTGTTAATAGCAAGACTTGAGTACGCCTTTGATACGAGATGCCTTTAAACTTGACTCGAATATAACATAGAAATTTGTTGAATAATTGATTTTCCTATAGAGGGACTATTTACCATTTAAACTATGTACAGTAAACTGATTAATTAGCGAGTACATTGAACAAATTGAATGGCGCTTTCAACTCACACATAAACCTATTTATTACACTGACTTTTATGTGATCAAAAGGCATATAATATGCGCGAAATCTTGACTTTTCAATTTCCCTTAACAGTAACGAGTCTCGAAAACGACACTCTATCAAATAAAGTGTATCTTTATGCGATACGATCTTAAAATATTGCTCAGGGTTCGCCATAAACATATCCTCTTACCTTACTAAGGCACGCTCAAGTTCTATGCTATGGAAAGTGGTATAATATGTCACCCATATGAAAATTGAGAGGCTGATTTTTCTTGTTCGTATTAGGCTCAGCCCGAATATGAAAACGTGTTTGTATATAATCTGTGAACCGAATTTGATGCAGTACAAAGTCGAGGTTCTGGAAATCATTAAATAAATTGAATATCACTCGTACTTTGTTATTTGTTTGTCAATTCCATGAAACTAAATCAAATTTCAAATTGAGTTTGTACAGTAACGAAATGAAATCAAACGCGTAATACATTCGCAATTGGTTTTGAGTTATTTAATCGAAATATATTTTTTAATTTTCTATTTAATTATAGACCACATTTTTCATCTTTGTATTTGTAAAAATCTATGAAAGCTTTTAAGTTATTAATGACGTAATTTTATTATATTGTCTTTTATTAACATAACTGTTACTCTCATTTAAAGAGAAACTTTACCAACTCCGGAGTAATAAATACAGATAACACACAACCTCTCTGCAGCTGTGACACTTATTATGACAATTTACACTTTTTGTCTTCAGTCTACCTACCAGCCCTGTAAAGCAACACCGTTTAAATCTAATATATTTAAAGTTCGCAACAATACATAACTTAAAACCGGTAATAAAGTGTTTTTCTTTAATCGTAATTTTATGCTCTCATATACATCGAGATACAATTTAAAGTCATGTATCCATTACAAAATCTCTGCCTATTAATAATTAAAGACAACTTTTAGTATTTTTCCTATTTCATATATAAAAACATGAACAGAAAATAAATTCCACGACAAAAATTCAAGCTACATCAAAATTTTAGTTATGATTTTAATAAATTCTTCAGTTGATAACCTGAATGTCAATAATCAAACGTCACCGTTCCAAGAACTTTTCTTTGAGAGCACTTTTACCCATGAAGTCTTGTTCTGAGCTTTGTATGTAACAAGTGGAAGTTATTAAAAATATTCGCGTGAGAAATCCAGTTGTACTGGGGACATTTGTTTTTTGTACTATTGTTCCGTAAGGATGCTTCACATTGTATACCTACTCAGATAGAGCGCAATAAGACAAAAGTCAGACAATTTAACCATTCTTCACAACTAACGCTAAATGGCATAGCGTACGAAACAACGTCGTATCAAATTCCAAGATACATTTCTTAGTGCTATATACAATAACTAGTGCTTAATGAAAGATACAAAGGGCGACTTATAGATTAACAATGAATAATATAAAAACGACTTTCAGAAAATGTTACTATGTATGAATTTTATTTTAATCTGTCCTCACAAACCAAGCTGAATATCACACCGGACGAATGCGGTATAAGGGTCTATAGTTTTTGTCATTTATCGGATACTAAAAAAAAAAAAAGGGGGGAAAAAAAAAAAGGGGGGGGGGGGAGGGAAAAAAAAAAAAAATTTTTGGGAAAAAAAAAAAAAGGGAGAAAAAAAGGGGGAGAATTTTTGGAAGATGGGAAGACGAAATTAAGCTTGTATCCGGGAAAACATGGAGGCAAGGGAAGCCCACAACAGATTAGGTTGGAAAAGAATGGGGGGAGGCCTTTGCCAAACTGGGGCAAACAGACGAAATTGTGGTGTCGAAGACTGCAGAGTCTTAGATTAAATTAGCATAAGACGAAATTGTAAAATTATGTCTGAATAAAGGCTATTATTATTTAAAATAAAATACAATAATTTTGATCAAAGAAATCGTTAGATACTCGTAATTCTCCATGTTCGATACTCGTGCGATTTGATCCGAATGCGATCAAAGAATATTTTGTTTGACCTTTGAAGACTCTCAATTTAAGCCTTATTAATATATTTTTCTTAGTAATTACAAATAGTACAAAGAGAATTTCTCAACAATTTTTAATATTAATTCTGTAGTCAGTGGGTGTTTTACCAAAAATTACGAGTATTACTACCTACAAGTATAGCTGAAATATAATATTTAATAAGTCATTCCTTGTAAATAGAATGTGATTTTAATCAACATTTATTACATTCTCCTGTATAATTTAATCTCCTTATTGGATTATTTTGATCTATTAACAGAACATTTATTTGAAAATATTCCCTGTAAAATCTTAATCAGAACTATATTCGAAATGTATTTTGTTACAGGTAACGTCAAGCTAAAGCAGACAATGAATTAAGTTATCATGGAGTCTACAGAAGACGAATTCTACAGCATATGCCTGAATTTGACCAGCGAAGAGATCGCAGACATCGGAGGCTGTAACTACAGTGCCGAGTTTGAAAATGGAGAACTTCTTGAGAAAGTCGTTTCTAGGGTTGTGCCAATTTTCTTTGGATTCATTGGAATTGTTGGTCTCGTTGGCAATGCGTTGGTTGTGCTCGTGGTTGCTGCCAACCCTGGCATGAGATCTACCACTAACCTGCTGATTATCAACTTGGCGGTTGCTGACCTGCTCTTCGTCATCTTCTGCGTTCCGTTTACGGCTACGGATTATGTCATGCCCCGGTGGCCTTTCGGGGACTGGTGGTGCAAAGTAGTTCAGTATTTCATAGTCGTCACTGCTCACGCGTCAGTTTATACCCTCGTGTTAATGTCATTAGACAGGTTCATGGCAGTGGTGCACCCTATAGCATCCATGTCAATAAGAACGGAGAGAAATGCACTACTTGCGATAGCTTGCATTTGGGTAGTTATTTTGACCACAGCAATTCCCGTGGGCATCTGCCACGGCGAGAGAGAATACTCCTATTTCCACAGAAACCACTCTTCTTGCGTGTTCTTAGAAGAGCTGGGCTATAGCAAATTAGGCTTTCAAATGTCATTCTTCCTGTCATCGTATGTCATACCTTTGGCCCTTATTAGTGTTTTGTATGTATGTATGCTATCGAGGCTTTGGAAGACTGGCCCTGGAGGCAGAGTGTCTGCGGAGAGTAGAAGAGGGAGGAAAAAAGTGACCAGGATGGTGGTGGTCGTGGTTTTGGTGTTTGCTGTTTGCTGGTGCCCAATCCAGGTACCTTGATATCGTATTTAAATTTAATTACTATAAAATCACCAGATCAGTCAAGCGCATAAGAAGAAAACAACACGTGACCTTTAATTTGTATATTACAATTAGATTATAGGAATAACTGCGAGAAGGAATTTCATTTGATTTAAATTAAACTTTCGATAGTGAATAGAATTCAAACCTATTAGACTATATTAAGTCAATAATGAAGATCCGATACTCCTTGTTACAACTTATTCCAAACAAATTATAAATTAATTAAAACACTCCCGACTTCATTAATTTGTATTCATTGATCCGTGATCGTTTGTCTTCCGTAATAACCAAAGTTCCATTATTTAATAGTATTAGGCGCATTAATCTTCTTGCCATTTGTTAAAGTAGACTGAGGCTATTAAAGGATTAAATAGATAGAATGAACATAATCACATAGCTTTAATGATATATTTATAAGATATACTTTAGAAACAACGCAACGGGCGGTGGAACGGATATTATATGACACCGTATTTTTTAAATCACTTTTTATGCGGACCTGGATGTCCGTTTCATTGATTTTGAACTAGTCGATTTAGGGTCAAGGAAAGAGAATACCGCTTCTTAAAAGCCTGTCATCGTCACCATTAGCCCTAAAGCAGTGTGTCTTTGGGCCGCGGTTCACCTAATTGAGGCTAGACATTAATAAAATATTTCATAATCTACTGGTTTCATGTAAGCCAATAACATTAAATCCCATTGGCTCTCAAATGAGAAACGAATGTTTCAATAATAACCTATCTTTAATTCGACATTTATTAAAAAGCGCCGACTCAAAGCTGTGAAGATTAAGCTGAAGCCAACAGCCTTCCATCAGATATTCCGTTAAGCCGTTGTTATAAAACAGACTGCTAAATATTAATCTTCGCGCGTCTGCCGTGTTCTGTGATAACAATTTTAATGGTAATTGCATTCGCCTGTAGGTTTTACTTAATTTGATTGGATGTACTTATAATTTATGTATAAATTTATGCCTGCAATATTTCTTAATTAGTTGATTGCAATGATTGAAGGATGCTTAACTTAATCATATGATACTTGTACTTTGACCGAAATCAGTGCACAGGTTATTATTTTCCCTTATTATGATTAGTAAATCTAAATATGTAGACTGATATTTTATTACAATCGTCCACAGATAATCCTGCTGGTAAAGGCGTTGGATGCATACAACATCACGTATTTTTCGGTGACAGCGCAGATCGTATCCCATGTGCTCGCCTACATGAACAGCTGTGTCAATCCCGTTCTTTATGCCTTCCTATCGGAGAACTTTCGCATCGCATTCAGAAAGGTAATCTTCTAATGAGTAATCTGTCTTTGAATTCTCAAATTGCTCAAAGGGACTCTACGATACGATCCTACATGGTTCCGTAGCGTACTAATATATGTATAGTTTAACATACGAATAACCCGTCGTTAATTTAACATATAAATTTTAAACAACTCCTGAAAATTTATAAATGTCACAATAGTGACAATCACTACAATACATACAGGATATAATCACTGGTTGCATTGAACTGTTTAGTTTTGGGAATTCACTTATAAAATGAACTTGCTTCACAGAATGAAGCATCTCACACGACTGCCAATAAAGATTTATTTTTCTTCACTCACCAGTACACTTAGAAACGCCGCATCGTACAACGTAAAATATAAAAATAAATCCATCTTTCGTTGTTCTTTGTTCGTTTTCCATTGTTTACACAGTTGTAGCGCGAAAATTTTAAAGTAGCTAATTTATCAAACTTCAAAGAGATACTTTATATTTTTCAAATACCAATATAACACTATAAATAAACTTGAGTTAGTCTAAGTCTAAAGCCAACTACGTTTCAACCCTTTCCAAGTACAATTATACATCTTCTCTATTAGAGTATTAATGAAGTTATAGCACCTCAATAAATTCTTAGCAAAATTAAATTAGGTCAGAGTTTAATTCAAATCGATTTGGATTACGAGCTAATAATTGTATAGGGTTGGATAGATATCCTCAAAAAAAGTCTATAACTCCAATTTTATGAGTTAAACAAAGTTGCGATAGTATATATTCTAGAATGTTAACAACATTCAATATTTAATAATGTCGCCAACATTATATATATATATATATATGTACTTTGATTTCATTTAGATCTTGTTAGCCTTATTTTCATAAAAGACTACATTTATTTTCCTTTAATAAATTGATGTTTTTTTAGGAGGGAAAAATTTAATACCATCTTATTTATGTGGATTAATATCTCTCAACGTTATTGTTAAATATCTTTTTGGCTTAAGGCAATCTTACGAAGGCAGTCGTCAAAATAATGTTTCATTGATTGGAATGTTTTTTGTCCTTTCATGAATTCCATTCTTTCAGTAAGGTAATAAAATTGTTTGTGGCTTAATACAACATAAAACTTTCGACGAAGTATTATTTTACTGAAGAACCAAACAATTTACAAAATGAACACTATAACTATCAACTTAGTAAATATTTTTAATGTTACATATTGGCATTGAACATTATCTTCCTTTTTTAAACCCAAGGTACACCCCCCCAAATTTCTTTATACTAAACAGTCCTCTTCAAACCCCTTTTTATTGTTTAAATCCAAGTGGATTAAATATCGAGTGTGTATTATTTATATAATACAGATGGATGATCTTCATATAGATTTGCACCGCCTGCGCTTACTACTTTATACCTTGCTTGAATAAAAATACGTATGTCTTTAAAATACCCGAACTGTTATTAAAGTTTCGTTACTGAAATGGAGGGTCTTCCATCACTCACCGTGTACGTGACGGGGGAACTTTGCTGTCTAAATACTACGGCGTCAGACTCCTCAGTGGAATGTAGAAAGAGAAAAAATATTTTTTAATACATGGATAGTCTTGTACGAGGCACAAATAAATCGTATTTGACACTATTATATTCTTATACACTAATACTATACTTAGGTAGTAGTGTCTAAAAGGGAGAGGTTAGGTCAGCAGCTTTCACCGCGTTCATCATCCGGTGTCAGGGCGAAACGTACGTCTAGTGGTTGTGGGTTTTTTCGCCGAGTATTGCTTGTATATTGGTCTATTAAGACTTTGTACTATGGATTTCCGCAAAAGAACGTCTGATTTTATTAATTTAAGGAAGTTTCAAGAACTATGTTTCTGTCATGACACCAACTGATTTAAAGCGGTACTGACACAGAGTTTTATAATTCCTGTAACATTTTTCACGTCGAGATAATTAATTCTCTCTCAGCTTGATTGCTATGATGAGAAACCACGTCAAAGTCTAAATTAAATATTAACTAAACATAAAGCTTCTCTACCTTAACTTAGGTCCTCTTTAGTGCAAATAATATTTCATTTAGAGTTTGTTCAAGACTTTCGAATGGAGCTGTTCACTTAATTAGTGTATATGTAAATCATAGGTATTGTCATATACCGAATTCTAAAATAATCGTTTCGAATTGGTAAGCGTACACAGTATGAACTTAACAACAAACAAGTATGAGTTTACCATTAAGACTTAGTTACCCGATTGCATTTCTACCGTGCCTACTCATTAAGGCTGTTCTCCCCAGGTGATGTACTGCCCACCCCCATACTCTGACAGGATAGGGCGTGGTCAGCCCACTAAGACAACACGCACTGGAAATGGGAATTCGTGTCATGACATCGTGTGAGAGTCGTTGCGCAGCCGCACGCACATCGCCGAACAAGCGACCATCGTTTAAATGTGCGGCTGTTTGATCGTATACCTCCGAAATTTTAAAATAACAAGCCGATACAAGAGTCCTCGGCTACCGTTAAACATTTGTATCCAATTTGTATGTAATGTACTGATCCTCATTATAGGTATGTAAGGCAAAATTTGTTAAATTATAGCTGAATGTATATTGTTGTTATATAGTCTACGTTGTCAAGGACATTATAAGTAGGGAATTAAGTTTAAGAGCTAAATTATCTCTTAGGTATAAGTTTGAGTGAGAGGGACATACACATCTCTTTCCTTTTCAAACATTTCAGCGCTTGTCTTCAATAAAAAAGATCGAGCCTCCTAATGGACTGTATATACTAAAAGTCAGTAATTATATGCTAGTAATATAATCTAGATAGATGTCTGTAGTTTGTAGTTTTGTAGTGATCCGAATGTCCGTGTAAATATTATGTAGATATTGGTTAAGTTGTGTAAATTGTAAATATCTTAACTTGAATCCATATTTTGAGCCCAAATATGGGTTTAAGTTGAAAATGTTATAAGTAGTGCGTGTAGCTTACATCGAAATATATGCAAATCTTAGTATGCATTAAATGCGATGAATAGGATTTCTATGTAGTCTATTATGTAAATTAAAAATCATCTTATTATATTGTATCAAATTTAAAATGTACTCAATATTAAACAGAGTTATATAAAATATCTGTTTGTAATTAAGATTCATGTCTGTGAATTTTTTGTTTAACTTTATCTTAATGCTAAGTGTAAGCTTTGTATAAATTAAAATACAATAAACGTTTCAGAATGTTTCTATTTCTTTTAATCGCTATTCCGAAAAAAACCTGCTCTGAATAAATACAATCCTATCAAAAGAGATATCCATATTTTTAAAATTCACAGAAATTTTCATATTTTTGGTTACATTTAAATACACAAAGCCTCAGAGTAAATTGAAAGAAACGTAAAAGAAAAAGTGCTCTCAACCGGAGATGAAATCTCAGGGAATGCTAGAGTCATGTCAAAAAGTCGTTGCGATCACCCCTTGAGGGGGGTTTGTGACTCATTTCCTACGTGCCGGACGATCGTTATGGCTCCATGTCCAGACTAGCGCCCCAACAATTATTCGTACAACAGGTAAGATAAAACTTTGGTAACTTTTAATAAGTTGTTAACGAAATCACTTACATAGTATTGTTTCCCGGATTAAAAACATGTCTTTACTATACTTCTATTAAAACAGGTTAATAAGACTTAGACGGTCGGTGAAGATTTACGTACCACATTTCAAATTCATGATTTCTCGCGTGAAAGTATACACGGGTGCGGTGGAAATAACATTAAAAGCAATTTAAATCATACTCTGAGAACGTAAAAATGTATTATTATATTTATTCAGCCAATCACTTGAACGTCTACGTTTTTATTAATATATAAAAAATATTATTGTAGGGCCACAGCATAATACCTTACTGAAAAACGAATTTTTCTCGCTTTTCCGATGATAGATTTACGATTATTGCAAAATCTGTTTAATATTGCATTCAGCGATCGCTGCGTAGCGAGATATTCGCTTTATTTGTAGCCGGCCGGGCATTTCTATGGGGGGCATTTTTTACTACCTTATGCCTGTAATGTTTCTTGCTAGAGATAAGATTAAAACTTAAAAATTTGTTTATTATAATGAATATTTCTTTATTGTTACTTATAAATTATCTGATCTATGATCTTTCGTCGCGCATTAATTTGAAATATGATACAAGATCTAAGTACAATAAGATCGCTAAGATAGCAAGAACATTCATGTGCATATTTAGAAGTCTCCTTTCTCAAATATTATATTAATAAATAATCATATATTGACAATGATATATATCTTAATTATTTAAAATATCTTAAAAAGGTAATTTCATAGAATAAATTTAATTCAGGGTAATTTCAGATAGAAAAGTTGTAGAAATGCATTTGCACCTTGCCCATTAAGGAGAGCCTCTTTAGATTCTCTGTTTATATTATTTATTTGAAAAAGGATCACATTTGTCCTTGTGATCCCTTAAGCCGTAGCCTAGAAGACGAGAGCTTCTACGTATCTTTTCAATAAGCATTACTGTAATATGACTAGCTATATCGGGTGCTATGAATGATTATTTTTAACAGAATTTAGTTTACGAGGAATATTTATTTCTTTAATTACAGCTTATTGTCAAAATAAAGACCATGTCAAAATAAATATTGGTAAATTCTTGAGAAAAATTTTGTTTTCAAGATGTGTCTGTCCTTTGTGATTCCATCCACGTTTTACAGCTTCCACGCTGTTGTAGCCTCATGTAGGTCCAGTGACTTTTATTAAATGTTGTGTGGGATGGTTTTACGTACTTAGTCTTTTTTTGGGAAACAATACCGAGAGTCATTAATTTCTTCACGCACTAACCTTCTTGTCTTGTTACCATCCTGTTAAAATAAAAAGGTAGGATATATAATAATATAATATTAAATTTTTTAATAATAATATTTACTTATCTATTTAAACGTAAGCGCGTATTTTTTACGCTATAAATGGGCTCCTCAATTTAGAGTACAGTGAGTTTCATAAGAAAGTATAAATATTCTGAAAAGATTGTTGACGAAAAATAAAATAGACTTATCAGAAACATCGTCATATTAAAACAATTTCTTTCTAAAGAACTTCTCTTGTTGTTACAATTTATTCAACAAATTGTTAACAACTTAACTTACGCAAAATAGAGGTTTTAAGCCTCACTGTGTGGGCGATCTTAAATAAGTTCCTTTGTTACCTCACCTTTGAACTTTCCGCTTAACTTCATTACACATTTGTCTGTTGTCAATTTTTCGCTATTAATAATCTGGAAATCCGATGTATTAGTTAGGCGAGATGCAATGGCAGGAGAAGATCATTCCACACTTGGAACCCTCCTTAGGTCTCCTTAGGCATTGAGTCGACCAGTTCTAGTATGGGACGCAATTGATATTTGATTTTGACTGAATAACTGACTTATTATATCGTTCGGTTATTTCGCGGACTATTTCTAATAAATTCGTCTCACAGTTCGTTTGGAATTAGTTGTAAGAAATGATTCTAAAATATATACAAAGTAGCAAGCAATGTACAATGTTAGTTTTGACGTGTTAGGCGATTTACATTATTTTGTGCGATACGAATTTATTCTATACATTGTTTGACTAATTGAATACAAAAATAGAATTCGGTGTAGTGCATATATTTAAATATTACTACTATAAATATATAAAGGCGTCCATTCGATAGTTTCGCGAGCGAATGCTGAATACATTTTCCACATTTTACCGGAGTAACATTGATTTGAATTTCAATGCATTTCTTCGTACTACTACACTACACTACAATTTCTACTAGTCACAGGCAAACGCTGATTAATCGGAGTAAATATAAATTGAAGGCAGACAAAAGAAATCATGAAAACGATATACCAGACATTAAGTCGTGAGTTAGGTAGAATTATCAGTCAGTTATTAGCTGGCCAATATAGACGATAAAGTTCGCCCAAATAGTTGAAAACGTAAAGTTAGTATTTTACGAGTGACTAAACGATTGTAAATAAAGCACAGCAGATAGCACTCGATTCTAATTCCGTATGTAAACACGCTAACTAATGATGTTTGCATTTAGTTCTATTCAAATTCATGGCATCCTCTCTTTACGTCATCTTGGACGCTTCTATTATAATATTTAGTGAAAAGGTAGTGAAAAGTAAACATTTTTGTTTTTATATTATCAAATATAAACTCTGGTGCTACGTTTTAAGTTTTCTTGTATATTTGCTTAAAATTTTATTGTTATAATAGAAAATATTGATTGCTAACTATAAAATTGCCGTTTTCACATAATTAATATTAATTTAATTATTAATATATATATTAAATGAATATATACGACCAGCTATTAGATTCCTTGGGTTTTTTATTTGTATGATTTCACAAACAAGCAAAGATTTCAGCAAATCTATCAATTCACACGAATCCCAGATAAAAGAAATCCATGGCAAATGTGTTGATTCATATCTTTTTATTTGTATACAGTAAGTATACGATTTGAATCACTATAAAGCTATTTAGAGCGCGCATCCAGTAATAAAAATAGCCAATTTTATGATGGATATGGATTCTTGAGAATTTACGTTTAGTATCGGAATGTAAGTGTAGAGAATAGCTGATACAAAATGTTTATAATCTGTAATACCTATTGGGTGACTTAGTTTGTGAATTTTTTGATTATTGTCATTTATACGATATGCAGGAAGGCCTACGCCACGACGAGAGAGAACTCAGGAGTCATTTTACTGCATAAAAATATTAAATAACGCCTATACTCCTGTTATGTAGAAATGGAAATAGAATACCAATTAATTTCTAAACACGAAGCCCCTTAATGTTCAACTATATCCATTCTCTTAAAGCTAACCAAGCAAAAGATAATTTGTCATTTCACCAACATAGTTTAGTTTACATGGTAAAAACCTGTGTATAACGATTAACTGATTGAAGATATTTGTATTTTTTATAAAACAGGGGGCAAACGGGCAGGAGGCTCATCTGTTGTTAAGCATGGACACTTGTAATGCCAGAGGCCTCACCAGTGAGTTGCCGGCCTGTAAGATGCTTATCCGCTCTTTTCTTGAAGGTCCCTAATTCCCAAATTAATATTTAAATATTCAAACTAATAATTCTAAATTTCTAATTTTAAATTAAAGATTTAAAAATAAAGATATTTAAGCTTTATAAATTTCAACTTATTTTAAAATTTCTTGGCGAACATTAGGTTTCATAAAATTGAAAACAAATTAAAACACAATTTTACGAAATAATAATTAATTCTACCGTATTATTTTACGATGTTATGACTCGGAAAGAGCCAACAATGAGCTTGTTTGGAAATTATTCGCTGGGTTAAATAATAATTTGTTTTACAAAATTTGATGAAAAATACATTATATGCCTATAATTAATTATCAATGTTTTATCTGAAAAACTTTATTGGTTGAGGCTATTGTTAACATAAATAACTTATACACTTAAACAACATTTCATCTTGCTCTTTGACGCGTCAAAAAAATGGAACCCCCTCCTTAATATCATATCTGTTTTATAAAGAGAATTCACCACGCACGATCGTTCGATTCAAAAACCCTCGTGCACGTTTCCTCCTATTGTATAAAAAAAACATTAGATTCTAAACGGCAATCGAAAGTAGTACATAAAATTCTTTTAATCACGCAAATCGTAAACATTTCAAACCATTTCCTAGCAGATGGACGAAAATAAATCATTCTACGAACATTGAAGTGTGTAATATTCTGTAAATTAAATATGTATCTTAAAAGCTCTACAAAGTGATATGTGAAATTATTCATTATAATATTGTTTTTTTATCATTCCCTGCGTGATTTATTTTCAAAAAACAGGTGGTAAAGGGACAGGAGGCTCACCTAATCTTACCTAAAAATACCTTTATTGGCAGTATTACTTCCAAAAGCTGCCGTGGAACTTTTAAAAGTTTTCCTAACTTAAAATATTTCCTTTGTGGTCTAGAGCATTAGGAGCTATTATAACAATGAAGGTTGTGTTCCTGAAAGGGTTTTTAAATAGTCATAGATACCGTAAACACAGTGCGCGATGGGCTTACGTGACGGGAATGGAACTCGCAGCATCACGTTCCACGATCTGGCATTTGCATAAGGACATCGTGAGTTGATGTTGACAAATGTTTCGCGGTTTCGAACTACGCTGAATTCGAGAAACGATTGTGTTATGCAATTCTTATGCAAGTGTTTTATCTAACAGCTATCTTTTAGGGACAATTAGACTGATCGAATCAGACAGCCGGGCAGGGCTGCACGCATTTTTCATAATTAACTATTTGTTTAACAATTGACTATTTGTGCTACAATCAAAATAAATAAATAAATACATCGTCCAACAAAAATAATATTGATTTCTTCCATCCATCCACGCATCTATACCGGGACATCTCTAGATCTATTTTTTACAAGTCAATATTATAAGTAAACTAGCTGTCCGGCAAACGTTGTTTTGCCATACATGTGATTTCAATTTTCAATTAATTATTCGAATATTATTTAAAACTAGCTGACGCGGCGAACTTCGTACCGCCTTAGCGTAGCTTTGATGCACTATTTTATATTGTATAGTTGACCTATCTTATTTCTTATAAAGGGGAAAGAGATAGAAATAAGCCACGACTCTCCCACTCTCATGACGTTGACATTCGTTCTGCGCGTTTTTTTAATGCAATATTAAATGTATATTTTTTAATATTCCTGAAAGATTTTCTTAATATTTTTTTCCGTAAGAACCATCCTTGGACTTCCACAAACATTTAAAAAAAAGAATTATCGAAAACGGTAGCATTCACGCGTGAAGCTGTGACAACGCGACACGGGTTGTCTATTTTTTTAATATAGATTTAATGTGTGGGTTGTGATCAAAAAACATTTAAATAACAAATAATAAAGAAAAATTAATTAAAAGAACCTTAGTCCAACGACAAAATTGTGAATCTAAACCATTCCCAGATCCACTTGAACACACACAAACAATTTCATCAAAATCGGTCCAGTCGTTTGAGAGAAGTTCAGTGACATACACACTCACAGAAGAATTATATATATAAAGATTATCTCTGTGAGCCTAATTTCTTTCATATTGTCATGACTTCATATCGAAAATGATTAGTTACATTTTCAGGTATTTGAGTAGACAGGTTTTTGTATTAGGAAACAAAAAGATATTTAAAAAAGGTAGTCAAATACAACATTGGATTATCTAAAATATTTATGCGGTTAAATATAATATATATCCTTAAACAGATCCTAAAATAAGTTGAATTATTTATGAATGTGCTAATTAAAATTGTTCATACAATTCTAAGTCACCAAATTTAATTTCTGTTTGACTTCTTTACACATAAAGTATTCTAATATTTCATATTATTATATAAACTGTTAATTTCAAAACTTTTGCTCCCTCTATTAATATAGCGCATACGATTCGTAAATAAGCCCGCAATCACCTAATACGCCTACGTGACACAATATTCTATCGAAAATATTGCTCACACGTTTTCTATTATACCCACTCACTATTTGCTATTCATAACATTTAACTTCGACACGTCATACACTGATTTTCTTCACATATTCATATAATCTTATATCATATGGCACTATTCGTTTTGTGTGAGTTGTCAGAGTTGAAGAGGTTTAGAGGAATTCCTGTAATTACACATATCATAACAGCCAGTGTACAGTATGAAATGTAAATATCATCCTTATTTGAAAATATAAATACAAAATGTAAATACAGTAAATCTGTCGAAGCAGAAATGTATAATATTCATCAAACGTGTCACGGGCAGGTCGAGGGCGGGGCTAGGGACGTTCTGCGCGATTTATTGTACGCGTTATCAACCAGAGAAAAATGAATGCGGTGCAGAGTTGAGTGGAAAATTGATAAAGCCTATCAAGTTTTGAGATCCATTAATAATATTTTTTTTATAGTTAATGATTAATTTAGATGAAGTTATTCTCATAAGATTTGTGAATTCATATTTTTTACCAAATAATCTCATGTTTTTTATACATGTGGTTATGATCAATACAAATAAAATATAATAATATAACAAAAACAAAGCCTTTATTTCCTGGCCCTACTTTACAAAAAGAAACCAAATAATACAAATAATTGAAAAATATAAAACTATAGTGTGTAAAATTTACAACTTTTTATAATAATTTCGGTTAAATATTTTTAAAGTACGATTATTTTTAATATGTGGTTATGAAACACATTTTACCACTAAAAATAATCTTGTCAAGATTAGCAATAAAGAAGAGCCACTTTTGGTAATTTGTTCATTTTGTATAAATAATTATTTAATACATTTAAAGACATCTTAGCCAGTCTAGGTTTTCCGAAAATTTGCTGGATTTCACCAGCTCCAAATCTTGCATTTGCAAGAATATAATAAGATATAGAAAAAATCACATTAAGAAACGTATAATATGTATTCACTATGATTCTGGAACTGGTGCGAATCTAAAAATTATTTGTGTTGGATACTGCATTTATCTATGAAGATACAATATTAAATCTAAAACGCGTTTACAATGTGCAAAATTCAGGGATCGCAGGGGTTTCATAAAGTCTTGTAAGTCGTCTTGCTAAGAATCTTTGAAAATTATTTTTCAAATAAATAATGAATGCATTAATATTCAGATGAAATAAACTAAAAGTTGTCATTTCGTCTGCACAGTATAACATGAATCCGTTAAACTTACAGTAAAAGCTTTACATGGAAAAGCTTCCTTCATTAAAACTTCGCGTTTCTCTGTCAAATCGTGTTTAGGCTGAGATGAAGAGAGACAAGAGATTAAGAAAGGTTAGGATTTATTGTTTCCCTTTTATTTTTTTTTATATTGATATAATAATTTATAATAATAACTTTAAAAACTTTTTACTTAATAATAAACCGGGTCGGCGTAGTAGTTCAGTATACTTTACATCACTTTTTTAAAAAACTTACTAACACACCTCATGAGATATAGCCAAAAATTTAATCTTTAACAAAAAAATTAAACTCTGTGTAAACACACATACAATAAAATACCGCATTAATACAATGTTTCTTACAATACTAGAACTTGTGGGCTATTTCATCTCGAATCATCAATTTCAATTAGATATCAATTTGATTAATGATGGTGTTTACCAACAATTATGAATAAATTTTCACGAGCCTTCCATCATCTGTGTCACGAAAGTTTAGCATAAATTTCATTAAATTCATGAAATTATCATTGGTTTACGCAAATTTAAATAAAACATTTTTAATGGTTGTAAACGTGAATCCATTACATAATTTCCATTAATTTACATAACACGTTTGGGGTGCTTTTAACAATAGTAGTCAGCGAGAGACTCACAGAACTTGACAAATGATTGGTTGCTAATATGATTAATTAGAATTGTTGTTAACGCCATCTATTGCCACAATGTTGTGATTTAAGTGCGAAATAGATTTCTTTCATAAGTTCAAAACCAGAACGAGAAATTGTTATAAGATTAAGTTCTTCTTACCACCTGCTTCATCCATGTCCACAGATCATAGTATCAAGTAGTCATAATCCCAAGATACTATCAAAGAGATTTTTTGTCTTGTTGTCGTCCTTGTATAAAATAGTCAGTAATAGTTAATTGTTTACCATCATTTATATAACTTGGAGTTGTATATATTCATCTAAAACAGTGTTTATTTGGTATTATAATTTAATTTTTAAAATGAAATCAAATAATCTAGAAATTTTCAGATTAAATAGTAATACAAAAAGCTCGCCTCAGTATATATCTTATGTGTAAGCCAGTTTAGCCAACACAGTAAGCCATTGTTGCAATAAAAGTGATGGTTTAGTTCAAAAGCACATTTATTACTAAATGAAAAATGGTACTGTATTTTATATACACTTTGTATATGTATTATTATTTAACTATAAAATACATATTAACAAACCTATTGCAAGTAAGTTTTCCAAACATCTCAATTTACTGTACAATGGATATAATTCCCTGTATGCCACAATAAAAATTAGCTTAAAATAATAGCGAAAGTAAAATTCAGTTTCACATTCCTAAGTAAACGATGTTTCAATTTAATTAGAACCCCCATACCTAAGCAAAGAAAGAACCTATATGTATAAGCTCTGACCCTTTGAGGGCGAAATTAATAAGATGTAATCTTCTAGCTGGGACCGTAGAACGCTGAATTATCTCATGGCCCTACTCGCATGTTCTGGCGATTTGTACGTAAAATAATTATAATGAAGCAATAGTAATTTTAGAAGACGAAGATTAGTATACGCGTAATTCAACAACGTGTAATTTTGTGTGTTTTGTTTGATAAATATGTCCCTTAACATTGTCTACGATATAGACCGACATTATTTATTTCTTTAGTTTATTTAAAAGAACAAAACATATACACAATCTACAAATATAAGCGTAACAAGAGCTCTACGATATATGAAGACTCCAAGGATATAATACTTTGTTAAACATTCGCTTTTCACATATTAAGTTTCGTGGTGTAATTAATAAGTAATTAAAATAAAACCCGTATGAAAGCTTTGAGATTGTAGCACCAAGTTTGGAGAAGAATTAATGACCTGTTAATTACTGAGATATTTTATTACTGTTTAACATTGTGACGAATATTATCGTTTATTTGGAAAGGAAGGAGCTTAGCAGAGGATACGATGAAGATATATTATATGTTTTGTATTTACAGAACTTATAATAACAACCTTACCATATATAATTACAAAGAAAACCAAACGCCACATTAGAAATTAGTGTTGATGTTATTTCCGCTACGATATCCCGTTTTAATGTATGATAAGTCGTCTGTAACTGGTTGGTTCGGCTTCATCAGATAAATATCAAATTGCTGCTTCGAGAATTTGTTCAAATGTGGATGTAAATTGTTGTCTTACATGACAAAAGACCGTAAATATAAACAAAACAATACTTCATTGTAGCAAGCATATTTTTACTGGATACACACTGCGTAAAAAATATTTGACACGAGATGAAACTTCACTTTGAAGATAGCTTTTAGCCTTTTTTATAAATAAAGGAATCGATGATGCACAGTTTTTTTAAATACCCATCGCCCAATGCGATACCTTTTTCGACGCTTTTAGAATCTCTTCGATAGCGGTCAGCCTTCGCATTGTTTTTATGTACCTCCCAACAGTACCCTGTGATGCTGATGTAAATACCATTGGAGATCATGGCCTTCACTGCCATAAAGGTGCAGGACTTTTTTTCTCTCCACGCCACGCTCAATGACATCATTCACTGCTTTCTTGCTTTTGGTAATATTCCGGCAATTTTGGAGCCAAATGCTGTCGTTAGGGACCATGGCAACTGACTGACCGGATGGGATCCAAGGATCAAATACATCCCATCCGTTATCACATTGTTACTTGGGTAAATACTTAAGCCCCGTCGCATAAGCATCGCGGAAACAGGCGGAAAATAAAACAAAAATTCGAAATACAAACGCATTTCCTCCAATTATTACTTTTATTCTTTTGGAGTAGACTCTTGGCCCTAGGAGTCATGGTGGCAGGTAGACGTAGTGGTAGAGGTCCTGGTAGATATCTCTACCCCCCCTGGGAGCCCCAGGTCACCGGTACTGTTGCTTTCCTCGCTCAGGGCATAAGTATCGCAATAAAGCAAATAAACGCTACCATCATTAGGAGCACTCTGCTAAAGGGTGCACATTTTATAATTTAAATAAATAAGTTTCCTATTTATTATTATTAGTTTTTACTTAAGGAATTCTTTAATATTTTTTTCCAGAAAATTTACAGCTTTAGAAACAATATAGAAATCATATAGTAACTTAAAAGGTAATGACATTCAGGTTTTTTTTTAAATATTGGCTGGGTCACAGACAATGCTGCGTCTTATAACAAGAAGTGCAAAAGTAATTTCTCAAGAGGAACCACAAGCCTTATTATGTGGGAAATAGAGCAAGTAATACTGTTAGACGTCGAGTAACAAGGAGGTTAGCAGACTGCATTCCTAGAAAGCTAACGGAAGCCTGCAACCGTACGTTTCCCAAATAGAAATGGCACACATCTTTGTCGTAGTATATATTTAAATATTAATTTATATGTACTAACGTAAGAAGTATGGAAAAACAGCAAAATGCCTCCGGAAAGAAGTAGGCTGCGGTTTGAATTACAACATATGGGGGGGGGGGGGGGGGGGGGGGGGGGGGGGGGGGGGGGGGGGGGGGGGGGGGGGGGGGGGGGGGGGGGGGGGGGGGGGGGGGGGGGGGGGGGGGGGGGGGGGGGGGGGGGGGGGGGGGGGGGGGGGGGCGGGGGGGGGGGGGGGGGGGGGGGGGGGGGGGGGGGGGGGGGGGGGGGGGGGGGGGGGGGGGGGGGGGGGGGGGGGGGGGGGGGGGGGGGGGGGGGGGGGGGGGGGGGGGGGGGGGGGGGGGGGGGGGGGGGGGGGGGGGGGGGGGGGGGGGGGGGGGGGGGGGGGGGGGGGGGGGGGGGGGGGGGGGGGGGGGGGGGGGGGGGGGGGGGGGGGGGGGGGGGGGGGGGGGGGGGGGGGGGGGG